>VXAV01005061.1:2356-25878 GCA_013399715.1 Alectura lathami | reverse complement strand
TTTAGGCAGAAACAGATGGTTCTGAAAAAGGCTATTAAAAAGGCTTGCATGATAATTTATGAGAATTGCTTCCATAACTCCTATTCACTGATGATCCATGTATCCTTTATTTTAGACTGATTTCTCACCTTCTCTTGTCTTCAGGAATGTTTTTGTCACAAGTCATCATGTATGCTGAGTTCCACAGCCTAATACATTGAAATAGACTATACATCTGAATAGTATTATATCCGAATAGATATATTATCTAATATCAGATCTACATCTGTTGATTTTCTTTCCTATTATGAGCAATCACCCAAAAAAAAAAAAAAAAGCATATTAGAGAAGGAAAGTTTGTACAAAACATTTATTGTTCTTTAAAGAGCACTTATTAAGAAAGCATAGGAAAGTATCTTGTCTCTCAGTATGGAAATTAGCATCTATTTTTCCTTAATGTGGCATTTGACAAATAACTAGGATACATAATTATATGCATTAGAAGCAGGATGTAGCTGTGAAAAGTGAGATAAAGGTTATTTTTCAAAAACATAAGGAAGGTTTAGTAACAGCCAATATATAATCTTACTTGGTAATTCAAGTACAATATTGTTTACCTTGCATTCTATTTTGTTGTTGTTGTTTTA
Source organism: Alectura lathami (assembly GCA_013399715.1). NCBI lineage: Eukaryota > Metazoa > Chordata > Aves > Galliformes > Megapodiidae > Alectura > Alectura lathami. Next base: position 25,252 of record VXAV01005061.1, on the reverse strand, counting down.
ATTATTTTTCACATTGGATGCCATATCAGAAGTTTTCCTAATTAAACACATGGACATAATTCGAAAAAATACTGTTTAAATATTCTGCTCTTCGCTAGAGACTTTGCTCAAGAAAAGCATTTGTATGAGGGTAGCATGATTTTTTTACTATTTTTTTTTTTCTGCAGTTCCTATCATAGCACAAAGTCTTCTTAATTTACTGTTAAAACACTGCTGTAGTCTATTACCAGCTGGGCTAGTACTGAGCATCTTCCAGATCTAGAACCACTGCATTAGAACTCTAGGTGCTTGACGTCTGAAGTATGTCAGAAGGCAATCTACCTTAGATTCAGATCACCAGTCACTTCTGTTATACTTTTGTCATGATCAGTTCTCTTAACCAAGTGAATAAAAGAAAGCAGTGTATTGTTGCAGTTCTCCATTAAACCCTTTTGTAGAATAAATAATTTTAGGCCTGTTTACATATACAAAATCTCAAAAAAAAAAAAAAAATCTGTTCCATTTCAAAAACCACTTGCAATAATGCTGCAGGTAATATTTCAAAACAATGAATATAAGCTTAGGTTTTCATAGCATAGTTTCGTTTCACTTAATGCTGTAGCCCCACCAGGGCAAAATTGTGAATGGATTTTCTTGGGTATGATTTGTTGAAAGGCACTATTTATCAGGTACTGTTAAGCTCTTTTTTATCTTATGTTGTTTGTCTTTTGTAAGGATGTTATCCCCTTTCTCATTTGGTTTGTAATCTTAGTAATAGTATTAGTGCTTATGATACTGCTCCAATAATTGTTCTTTCTTTCTGTTGTGAATTAGTCAGGATTAATTCATTTATACCAGACAGGTCTGTGCCTAGAAGTTCTCCTGAAGGATCCCTGATGGCATGTTTCATTCTACTTTTTCCCTTTTTTATTGCTCAGCTGAATCGAAACAAAGCTTGCCACCACTAATGAAGATGTACTTGAATTTGCCATCCAATCTGATGATGTGTCATGCTCTTGATGATAGCGGTGTAAACAGTACAACAAAAGGCTGATTTATTAGGCAAAAAGATGCGATAAACTGCAGCTACCACTCCTCAACTCAGAAGTCACAGGAAGAACATTTGGAAGAGCCCAAGGGCTGAGGCATACTCCACAGGACCTTTGGCAGTCCAGGGCTGCAGTACACGTAAGAGTGGTTCCCACCGTTCTTACTTGCTCCACTCTTGTGAGATCAGCTTCATGCCTGACTGCAGGTGAAACGGCTCCACTCCCTGAGTCCCCTCCCTTGGGAGCACCAGGGCTGGCACGAGGAAAGAACAGCGTGAAGAATGAGGAAGGGATCAAGATCTCTCTTGTGAGATGAAGGTCAGCTTTTGTGTATGACTTACCTACTGAAATTAGAAAAGTGTCTCTTCTTACGGCAGTGACTTGCTGTCCCCTGATTAGTCACTGGTGCTTTTTACCCTGGCAGGGAGAAGGCATGTGCTCTGAGTCTGCACCGGGAACCATACTGTTCCCCTTTGGTGCAGAATGGTTAGCAATTCTCTTTTCAAGGCTTTCAGGCAATCCACACAGACTGAGTATTTCCCCTGGAAGTTTATTATATCCTTATCCAGAAGATAGTGTGGATATTTTTCTTAATTACAGTAAGCTTTTTATTTTTACACTTCTTAGATATGCAAATGTCTTCATCAGATAAGTTATTTGTATTTCCCTAGTTTTCACAATTAATTGTTCTAAAACTCCATTTTTTTTCCACTAGACTGTATGTTTTATTCTAATGTGCATGTTAATTAATGTACCTGACACAACACACAGATGTAGACCACTATTGGCTCTATATTTTTAACAGATAAGGAAATGTTGATTATTGTATTGAATAATGCAATATAAACACATTTCTATGTTCCAATATCAACATAACATAGAGTTCCTCAGTTGCCTCAGATATGCATAAAGAACAGGTTGATTTCCACATTTTCCCATTTTGAAATTTTGCCCTTTAGAAAAATGTTATGAAATACACTCAGATCTTGTGAAAAGGTACATTTCCATGAGAAATATTTTCAAATTATATTGGTTTGTTTATATTTAATTCATGGGAATTCTTGTGAAAAAAAAATACTCATTTTGAGTTATTTAATTTTCTGTTTTTGAATTTTCATCCTTTTTCCTCTTTCTTTCCATCACTTGATAAATAAAACAACTTTTTGTACTTTTTCAAGTTCCCAAATATTTTAAATTAGAGGGAGTTTTTTCTTCTTTTTGCCTATCTACTTTATATAGATTTTCTCTGTAGGCATCTGATTCTAAATTTTTACAAAGTTTTGCCAAAAATTTGAGCTCATAATAATGATTTTGCATTGAAAGATAAGACCCTTCTTTTAAAATTCCTGCACCCTTACCTGGCAATTGTTTTTATGTATATATTTTCTGCATTATTCACTAATTCTGTCTTTGGAAGACCAACCTTTTTGACTTCTGTTTGTTGATTTCATTGCAGAAAAACTTGACAACCTGTGCTATGATATAGTTTACAACCAGTTTATATCTGCTTAAATTCAGTTAGGGGATTTGGCATCTCTTCTATCTGTTTTCATTGGTTAAGTCCCTTTTCACCTGATGCTATACAGGAATAAAGCACATACATGTGACAGAAGGTACTTAATAGGATAGTTAGGCGATGCTTTTCAATAGGCAGGCTATGTCAATGTTTAACTCCTGTACAGTATTTACAGATCGAGAATTCTAGCAGAATTTTTATGATGACATAACTTAGTTGTAGCTGTTTTTCTCCTCCTTCTTGAACTGCAGTGATCACTACAGATTGCTTGTCAGCTTTGCTGGGACACCCATCAATTTTTACCCACTAATTATAATTTCCTCCCTTCTCGCTTAGACTTTTATAATTTCTATAAAGGATTATAATTGAATATCACTTTTCAGCAGCAGCACTGGGACCCATCAGTACTAAATCCACTCATAATATAGGGATTTTTAGAGTGGATTCCACATGCCCTTTGGAAATCTGTTCTAATTGTCCACCTTATCACACCTCTAATTTCCCCGACAGTGCAAATTCATACAATTTTTTTCATCCTCAGCTATTATTGCTGAGCTTTAACTCACCATGTTTACTGGGTAGCAAGGTACCTGTTGCACCATGTTTCTGTCAACTCTCCTATATCATTTTTCTGTGTTAGTCACAGCTTCCAATTTCTCCTTGTTTGTCCTTCATGCTTCTTGTGTTAGCATGCAGGTATTTTATTATATTTGATCTATGCTTGAAAGCTCCCTGGGACTGATGTATTGGCATCCTTGTGAACTATTTGAAGGTTCTTCTTACTTGTCTATTTTTAAAGAAACTTTCTTTCTGCTCCTCCTTACCATACTGAAGAATAATATTTATACGATAAATGTAATTGATCTAGCCATTAAATTAGTGACACAAACCAACCAACCGATCTGAATTAAGCACCTCTTGGTATTGCTCAGAGAAAGTGAAATACAAATGTACTCTGCACTTTAGAAAGAGAGAGAGAGAGAGAGATGAAAGAGAGACTGAAAGGAATTCAGGAAGCAAGCCGGTGCCATGGCACTGTACATGATGCACCTGTGTTACTCTCTAGAGTTATAACTTTTCATTGCTGCAATACAGCTTGAAATTGTGTGAAAGAAAGTGGAACTTGTCTGACTTATCTTTATACCAAGAAAACCTTCCCAAAATAAAGATGGAGACAGTCTGAACACTTGTGTCCTAGGCTGTGCTAGACTATAAATACTATAAATATATATCTACTGAATGCTAGCTGGCAGGGCCATGCTTCCTGCAGCTCTGTTCCAGCCAGGCTGGGGAAGCAGGTGCCAGCCCCTGTGACACTAGGGGACTGCCCCTGCTTCACTCATATCCCAGCCACAGGGCCCCACATAGGGGCCCCACATTCATCATGTGACTTCAAATAGTAAAAGCTTGATTCAGTTTGGACTGCAATATGAAGAGATAAAAATGGGCTATTACCTAATTAGTTTTCAATTAAAAACATACTTGTAAATGAAATAAGGAAAAAAACACAAGTGGACCATGTGAAAATTAATAATACATGGGAACTCAGTGTAATGCGAGCAAAATGTTGGTAAGTTCTGTCACCTGACACATACGGGCAAACGTTTCAAAAGCAGAAGCCACCTTCTATCAGCTTATTGTGCTCAGACTTTGCAGTTACAGGTACAAAACCTTTGTGGTAGAAATGATCACTGTCATTCACTGTAATCTTGCAGATGCAGCCATGTGGTGGGGCCTTATTGAAGTCAGGCACCTGCTTACCCCAAGGCAGTAGGAGGAATAAAGACTAGATCAGGAACTTCAGTCTGTTTTGTTTTGTCCTAAGGGAAAAAGAGAAAATAATTAGAATTATTGTTCTAGAGAATGCAAATTAGCTTAGCTCATAAAATAAGTCCAAGGGCATTTGTTAAAATTATCAGGCAAGCAGTTTAAAATTAATAAAAGGAAATGCTTTTTAATGCAATGAATAATTAGACTGTGAAATTTACTGTTAAATACTACCGATGCAAATAGCTGAGCAAGAACATGAAAAGGTTTATAGACTGCATATGAATAAGAAGTGGACAAGCAATAAAAAGAATATGCAGAAAAACATTATCTGTTATTGACTCCCCTTGTGCATGTGACAATGCAATGATCATCAGTTGTGGTCATGAAGAAAGGGAAATTAAGTACCCCGTATGTCTCTATTTTTCTTTACCAATGAACATCAGGCAGCATTTCTGTGCTGCTAGCCATCTGTTTTCTGTACCTTGGTGCATACTTAGCTAACAAGTTTTATTTATAACACCCTTGAAATTCTGTTGTAATTTAGCAATATTGAAAACTCTCATTTGAAAATTTGAAATGCTACTCTGAAAACCCTAAATATTAATATTACAAAATTTTCCTCAATAGGAGAGTAAGTGAGATCAGTTGGACAGGAACAGGTCAGAAAAAAAATATCAGATTGCCAGATTGCTTAAAAACAAACAAACAAACAAAAAAAAAATCAAGTCGTGATCACTATAAGCCTTCCAAAACAATTTTACTGAGGTTCAAGAACAGAGATTTGAAGCCAGGTCTATAAATCATTTTGATGTAATCTAAAAGACCAACAAAGTTATAAAGTTAAAATGAAGTATTTTTATTTTTCAAAGCAAACTTTATCAGAGTGAAACATTAAATTGCTTTGATTCTGTCAGCAATATTATTTATGAATTTCCTGCTTTAACATACTATTTCTCTGATCAGTCCTACCATTATTGCTTGAATTTTTTCTCAGTCTGAATTTGCAGAACACGAACTGCCAAAGGATAACGTTGTGTGTTTTATAGAGAAGAAACTGAAGCAAGTGTGTTTTACTGAGTGATATTTCATTGGGAAACACACCTCTTTCTTTGATTTGCAAAACAGATTATTGTCTTTCATCAGACTTCCATAGATTTAAGGGCAGAGGGAGAGCTAGAAAGCGTCACATTAGTGACTAGGTGTCACTCTGGCTTACATGCCAGAGTTCTGGCAGCAGGGAGCTGGAGGGGTGCCCTCTGTGAGCAGGGCCCAGCAGCCCCAACTCAGAGCAGAGCCAGCTCCAGCTGCTCCAAAACGGACCCACCACTGGCCAGAGCTGAGCCATGAGTGATGCTGGGTGTGCTCTGGGAGAGCAGAGTTAAGGAAGGGGGAAAAACAAACAAACAAACAAACAAACAAAAAAAATCTGCTATGCAACAGCAGCTGGGAAAGAGGACTGAGAAATGTGAAAGAAACAGCCCTGCAGGCAGCAAGGTCAGAGCAAGAAGGCAGGAGGTGCTCCAGGCACGGAGCAGAAGCTCCCTGCAGCCCACGGGCACCCCGCGGAGCAGATCTCCACGGTGCAGCAGGGGGATGTGGCCTGGAGGAGGCCGCAGCCCAAGGAGCCCCCACAGCAGCAGGCCCCGGGCCGGAGCTGCAGCCATGGAGAGGAGCCCGCGGTGGGGCAGAGGCCTGGGGGAGCTGCTCCCTGTGGGCCCCGTGCTGGAGCAGCTCCTGAAGGGTGGGCCCCGTGGTATGGAGCTGTGTTGGAGCAGGGCTTGGAGAGCTGCAGCCTGTGGGAAGCTGATGTGGGATCAGTTTGGGAAGGACGGCACCTGTGGTAGGGACCCCAGGTGGGGCAGGGGCAGAGAGTGGCCATGGGGGAGTGGCAGAGACAAAGCATTAAGGACTGAAGGCAACCCCCATTCCCCTGTGCTGCTTTGGGGGATTTTTTTTTTCACAATATTTTCTCCTTTTCCCTTGAGAAGCGGGAGTGAGCGAGCAATGTGTTGGAGTTCACCTGCCCACCAGGGTAAAACCACCACACAAGGATGAACTGGGAGGATAAAGGAAGAACAAAGCAAGAAAACCAGACCTGTTTCTTAATCTGTTGCAAAAATTAAACACATTCTAGTGTTACTGGAATAGAAATATTTTAGAAAGTTCCTTATATCCATTTTATCTTTATTTGCGGATGAATTTACTCATAAATTCCTGCCTGGAGACAGAATGATATAGTAAAACTGCAGTTTATTGCCTGAGCTTTACTATTAATATTTAGAGAGTCCTCATATTCAATAACAGTCAATCTGTTACTGAACAGCATCTCCTCCTGCTATGGGACTGTTCAGAAAGGACTGTTTCAACTCACAGTCTAAATTGCAGCAGTGAAACTTCTTCTGTCATGTCAGGGTTTTGTATCCATTCCCCTTACCCCTTCCTGTAAATACAATTAAACTTGTACCATTGGTCCTGCCTGATTTTTTCATACCCCCAGAAGATTCATGGATCTGGTTACAGATATAAGATGGACCCAGCTGGGAGGTCTGCTGTGATTAATGATGTCCCTGTAAAACGGGCAGGTGTCACAATGCTCATTGGCTTAACAGATTTATTAATTCTGCCTCCAGGAGAGGTGGTTTGCCACATTCCTTTCCCATATATGGTAAGGGATAGAGGCTCTGTGCCAGCTGAATCTAAAAATTAAAGAATTGGTGACTTGTTTCATCAGAAGCAAGAAATACTGGCATGATACTACAGACTTTACTAAAATAAAAAAAAAAATAAGAAAAATACTCTGCCATTTATAAGGGTATTTTTTATAAAGAAGTTAAACATTCTGCACCCTCTTTTGGAAAGCATTGTGCTAATTAGGTCTGTGTTAATCTTTCCATTTGTTTGTTTGGCAGCTGAACTGGAAAAGTGTTTGCGATCAAACCAATTAAAAATTGGATTGGTTTCAGCAGAGAGACTGAGCAATCCTCTCTTCTTCTTTAGAATACTATGTTTTGTGTTATAAGCACAAAAACCCTCTGCTAATCCATTTCTTAGGAATTGGGAAGTGTAGGATGATTTCCTCAGGCAGGGGCCTAAGAAAGGCTATATGTTGAAATATTCAGCTGGTTGATAAAAGCAGGATGTCACAGCCTTTTCTCTCTACTAACTTCTAATTTCTTTTCCTTATCAGCTAAACTATTTGACCTTTTTCTGAAATTCCTAATGCATTTGGAATGACCCAAGCTTCATTTCCCATCATATTTACTATTTGTAATACAAAAGAATAAATATATCTGACTTCAGTGCCAAGGACAAACAAAGCAACAGTGATGCCAGGGCTAATAGAGATACTGAATGGGATCATGATTGAGGCTCATACTGTACAAATCAAAATGATTGCTCAGTTCTCCTTGTGTTATCTGAAAGCCCCTGGTCAGTAAGAGGCCCTGCTATTACTGGACACAAATATAAATGTTGAGTAGCTATTGTTTCTCCCTACATCTCTCTCAAAGAGAAACTTCATGATCTTATCTGTGGTGTCATTTATTTTGGCAGTTATTCCCAACCCCCATTACCCCTTTTTCCAGGCTGCACTTCCTCTCTGGTAATAAGACTAAATGCTCTCTTTGAGTTGGTGAAATCACCATTCATCATTCACCATCACTTTCAGTGTTGAGATGGTGAAAAACAGCTTCTGCCCTCAGTCTCTTGTTTTGTGTCATTGCCTTGCTGGGATAAACTCTATTCTCAAAGCCTGTATAGTGTCTCTTCTTTCTGATACAGTTACTGGGAGAAGGTGTAATAATCACACTGTTATTATAGATGGGTTGGGTTTTATCTGTCAAAAGTGGGTTTGTTCTTGTTAGGGATGATACTCATTTAAAAAAAAATATGTATGAGGTGTAAATTTTATTAATATCTCCCTTTGCTTTGTTATTTTTATCATCTCTCTCTTTCTGTTCTTCATCTTTTACTTAGACTTATGACAGAATATCTCTTTAGTATCTATAAGGAACCACCACCAAGGTGATCAAAGGTTTGTCACTGGGAAATCAATGAGAAACTAATTAGCTGGATTTTCCTGGCTGGTGTCTGAATTGCTGGTTTGTTGGGTTTTTTTGTTGTGTTTTTTTTTTTTTTTTTAATATTATTATTTTTATTTTACTGTGGGTTCTCCTCAGAGAGCAGCAGAATTGCCCACTGTGTGGAAAGCTGGTTTGAGTTGTGAACTGTAGGAAAGCAAGTCACAGGTACTACAACATTTATTATTATTTTTTAATGAAACAGTATTATTATATTATTTTTTAATGAAACAGTAACACAGTATTTTATGGCATATGTGTGTGTCTTCTAACAATTACATTTCTAAGAGAATGAATGCAAATGCAGAGCCACGTCTTCAGGTGACAAATAATTTGAAGGGGAAAAACAGATACTCAGCTGAGTACATAAGCCATGTCTTTGTCTCTGGTGAATTATCTACTGTTGAGGACTTAAGGAAATATTTGTGTCTCTTCATTCTTCTTTGTCTAAAATGAAGGCATTGTTGTCTCTTAAACTCTCATAGCAATAAATTTTGAAGACTCTTCAGGTGGTTGTCTAGAAATAACTCTGTCTGTGGTACGTTTTAGTGAACATATTGCTACCATTTATCAAGTATTCTTGTCTAATAATTGCTTCATTTGAATTCTTTCTGCCTTCATGCAAATAATAGATCACCCTGCAAGCCATGGCTGGAAATCCATAGTGTGGGAAGGAAAGACGACATGTCACTTTTGCTCGGTCTGTGCCCCTGTTACATAGTTTATTCACCTCCATTTCATTTTGGATTACACAGGAGAAAAGATTGTGTGTGGAAAAATCCAGGCTTCATTATTGGCATTTCCACTGGCAAAATGACTGCAGAAGGTACTGTAAGCTTATAGGACTTATGAAATAAGTATTAAATAATTTATTTCATGTTTTATTTCCTTTTCCATCCAGTAAATGATCTTTATGTATGAATTGCTTCTAACATGTCTTATACGCATGTTTATATTCAGCAGGTTAAAAAACATTAATTTCAAAATTCAATCTACATCTACCTTTTGTGTAACACGTGATCTGTTTCTGCCACAGCTCCACCTGCCAGAAATCATTAAGAGAAAATCTACCTCACTTTCATTACACAAAACCAGATTTATATATATGCAAGTCTCTGATGTGAATATAATGACAGCACTCCGATAAATAGATAATAAAGTTAAGTCACTTTTTCTCCCTCCAGCCAGCACCACTTTTTAAAAATGTCACAACTTTATTTAAAGGTATTGCTCTTGTTTGAACCCTTTAAATGAGGCTGGGTATTGCACAGCAGGACCACAAGCTTTCAGTACAAAACACTGAAAAGGTCAGCTGGCATCCTACACTGGTGTTGCTTTCCCAGGATTTGTTTTATCTTAAATGGCTTGTTTTGTTTCAAACGCAGTAGAGCTTTATTTTTTGATCAAGATGGCTGTTCTGTTTAATTACCCAAAATTCCTGTTTGGAAGAACTTTTTATTATTAATTACACTGTTAATTAATTATTATTATAAATGTTTTCTCTCTCATTGGGTGCTTTACATGTCCAGCCCAGCTTAGAGGAGGAAATACTCTCTTCTAATAGTTACTTGCCCAATGGGAGGCTGCAACATACCATCATAGTATGTGGTACATTCAGCTTGTGTAAAAAGCAGATTAACACTCCTGAATTAAAACACTCTGTACATCTTTGTAGTCTTAGAAGGACTTAGGAATACTAGAAGAGCTGACAGACATTCTTGAAACGAAAACACTAAGATCTCTGTGGTGAAGTCAGAACCACAGAATGGTTGAGGTTTTGAAAGGACATCTGGAGGTCATCTGGTCCAACCCCCATGCTCAAGCAGGGACACCTAGAACAGGTTGCCCAGGACCATCTTCAGGCAGCTTTTGAAGATCTCCAGAGAAGTAGACTCCACAGTTTCTCTGAGCAACTTGCGCTAGTGTGCCATCACCCTCAGTAAAGAGGTGCCTTCTGATGTTTAGATGGAGCCGCCTAAGTTCAGTTTCTGCCTATTGCCTCTAGTCCTGGCAGTAGGTATCACTGAAAAGTGCCTGGCTCTGTCCTCTTTGCTCCTTCTCTTCAGCTATTAATAGTCATTGATAAGATCCCCCCACCTCCAGCTCCTGCTTCCCCCAACTATTGAATAGTCCCAACTGTCTCAGCCTCCCTTCATAGGAGAGGTACTCCAGTCCCTTGATCATCTTGGTGGCCCTATGTTAGACTCTTTCCAGTATGTCTCTCTTGTACTGGGAGGCCCAGAGCTAAACACAGTACTCCAGGTCTGGCCTCACCAGTGCTGAACAGAGGGGAAAGGATCAGCTCTTTACTCCTTCTGTCAAGAGTCTTCCCTGTGCAGCCCTAGAAGGACACTGTTAGCCTTCTTTGCTGCAAGGGCACATTGTTGGATCATGTTCAACCTGGTGTCTTCTGGGACTTTTTCTTTAAAGCTGCTTTCCAGCTGGGGGACCCCCAGCATGTATTGGTACCTGTGGTTATTCGTCCCTAGGTGCAGGACTCTGCACTTCTCATTGGTAAACTTCATAAGATTCTTGTCAGCTCACCTCTCCAGCCTGTCAGGATCCCTCTGGATGGCACCATGACACTCTGATGAATCAGCCACTCCCTCAAGTTCTGTGTCATCTATGTGTTTACTAACAAAACCATCGTCCAGATTGTTAATGAGTACGTTAAACAGGACTGGACCTGGTATTAATCCCTGGGGTACTCTACTTGTTACTGGCCTCTAACTAGATTCTTTTGCCACTGACCACTACCCTCTGGATCCAGGTTTTGATCCATTTCACTGTCTGCTCATCCAGCCCAGACTTCAACAGCTTTTCTGTGAGGTTCTCATGAGGGACATTGTCAAAGGCCTTCCTGAGGTCCAGGAAATCAATATCCATTGATCTCCTCTCATCCATCATGCTGCTCATCTCATTACAGAAGCTTGTCAGGTTGGTCAGGTATGACTTCCCTTTGGTGAATCCATGCTGACTGCTCCTGATGATTTTCTTCTTCATGTGTGTGGAAATGGTTTCCAGGATTCGCTGTTACATCGCCTTGCCAGGGATCAAGGTGAAGCTGACTGGCATGTAGGTCCCGAGGTCCTCCTTCTTGCCCTTTTTGAAGATCAGTGACATTTGTTTTCCTCGAGTCTTAAGGCGTTTCTCCCAGTTCCACAATCAAGCAAAGATTATAGAGATTGGCCTCGCAATCAAACTTACCAGCTCCCTCAGCAGTCAGGAGTGCATCCCATCAGGGCCAATGGATTTGCGAATGTCCAGTTTGCTCAAGTATTCCCTGACCTGATCCTCTTCCAGCAACAGTACACCTTCCTTGCTCCAGCCTTTTACCTTGCTCTCAGGATTCCTGAAGGTCAGTCTTGTTGGTAAAGACTGAGGCATAGAAGGCTTCCAGTACGTTGGCCTTTTCACTGGCCTGTGTAACCAGATCTCCAGTTTCATTCAGCAGAGGGCCCACATTTTCCCTTGTCTTCTTTTGTCACTGACGTACTTGTAGAAGCCCTTATTGTTGCCCTTCACATCCCTGGACAGAGTGAATTGAAAGCCTTCTGATGAGCCAGTTAAAATTTGTTCCTGATGTATTTCATCATCTTCAAACATCTCTGTTTGATCTAATAGATTTTAGTCCTGCCAACTGCCAGCCTCACTAAGCATGAGCCACTGGTCTTAAAAATCAGTGTGTGTAGTAAGATCTTTGGGGAATGTTTCATCTGCAAGTGGATTTCCCAGCTCAGTATTTTCTAATTAACTAGCACAACCTAAATATAGAGAACTCCATCTTGTTAAGATGTTTCGTTTGCCAAATCCCATTAAGTCAATCTCTTTTTAAGTTAAAAGCACAGATATAATATCTGAATAGATATTTTATTTTCATAGGGAAAACAGGTTTTTCCTCTTTAGATATTTGATTTGAACTTGGACTTTTAACACAAGCCCTGAATATTTTATATATCAAATGGTCTGTCTGTCATGACATTTTCTTTCCCAACAAATTCTTTTAGTAATAGCATATTTTATTAAATACATGGTTTGATTTTTCTTCTCTACCAGGACTGTTCTTTTTAACCTTCTAGTTATTTTTCACTACGCAGCTTAAAATGCTGATCTTTGGAATATAAATGACAGTAACAGGACTTGTAGTCAGTATATGTTCTGTTTATTTCAAAAATATATGACACCTTGCAAATTTTAATTTTTGAAATGCGTCCTATCTAATATGTTTAGCCATGATGATTTTCAGTGGCATGTTTTATTTTTAGCCTTTTGAGTAAGGAGCAAGTGGAGCTATTTAATTTCATCTTGATTCATTTTCTTAAAACAAGTGCAACATGTTTGTACTAAACAAGATATTCATCGTAGTTGCCAAGGTCTGTTCTATAGGAATTTTATTCATCTCCAAGAACATTAAAATGGATAAAGGATTTATTTTTAAACTGTATCTACATACTATAGCAAGGAACGGTTCTTTCTTGCACCCCTCATTCCTTTCAGGTTTTATGAACAATAGGCTTTTCTTTCCATTTTCTAGGCTGTACAAAAATGGTTATCAGCTTTCTGTAAAATAAAGACTTAATGGATTAATAAATATTTCATAGGGAAAAAAAAAAATGTATTGCGTTAATCCAGAAAACCCTAATGTTAGAAGATATACAGCTATAGATGTTTTATTCAATCATCCTTTACTAATTTCATTGGACTCCTTTTTCTCTATAATTTAAGTCACATGAACATCCTTCTTTTTCAAGGAAATCAAATAACTTGAATACTGTAATCAATAGATGCTTGATCAATACCCTCTTACTTTGAGGCACAGTGTTAGTACAGTCTATCATCAGAATGCTCAATTGACATTTCTAAGGAAAGATTAGGTGTAGGTTATATCTTTTGAAAACAAAAGGCTGCTTGTTTCTTTGAATGACTTTTAAAAAGAAGAGGCAAACATCTTTGGAGTTTGCAACTTAAGACAGGAATTTCACTAAGCTCTCAGTCTCCTTCAGTTGTATTCCCTAGAAATATGGCATTAAAGTAAAACAGACTGGAAATTAGTACAAGATGGCACCTTAATGGCATGCTAAAGGTACAGGAGTTTTGCAGATGACAGCATGTGTTTGTAAGGGGACAACTGTTAGTTACGTATTATATTAAGTAGAAGGCTTTTCTTGAAGCTCCTAATTACAACATTTATTTTAAAAGGTCCTAGGGACAATGTTAGTTACCTACGTAGATTCTCCCAGTTTCTCTGCAAGAACAATGACAGGATGAAAAACAACAACAAAAGAGAAATGTGATCTTTGAAACAGAAAAACAAGCAACTTCTTCATTAGACATGGTGACCAATTCAGTATCTACCCCCAGTTCTTACTAAAGAGAAGTCTCTGGTAGAAGTTTGATGGCAAACTTCAGAAACTCTTTGCTGTTCAGTTGTAAGTTATAGGAAAAGCAGATATTCTAGATGTCTGAGTAATAGGCAAGAGAGAAATTGATATTCAAAATATACAAAATTTCCAGAGCAATCTGTATGAAACTTTGCTCCTAAGACAACAAGAAAATAAAATATACTAACTTGAAGAGGTAGAAATTTATATAGTAGTTGAATCTATTATGCAAACAAGAGTATGCTCAATTAAAAATCATCATTATGTACAACAGAGAATGCAATTACCCAACACACAGACTACTACCAGACATGCCTTTGAACTGAAGCACCAGATGCATCAGATGTAACTTGCCAACAAACATGAGGCCAGCCCTCACTACTCACAACACACTTCGTTGTGTTCAGATTTCGTTTGATCTCAGTTTTAGTATAAGAAAGATGTAGAAAGGTTAATTGTTTTATGAAAAGAAAAGTGGCATGTTTCTTTCCAGTTATGTTCTTGGAAAAAGGAAAGGAAGTAGCAATACAATAGAAAAAAACACTATTTATTTGTTTTTAATTTGTAGCCAGAGTTTATGATACATTGGGAAATGCTGAATGCTGACGTTCAAAATCATTGCAGCCTTTGGCCAAACATCTGTTACTGCAATATACATATATGTATATATATGTATATAACTGAAAAATTGAAGGTTTTCATGAAGTAACAAGTGTTGATTACTCAGACTGGCAAGGCCAGCTCAAGGGTCCTTCCACTTTCCTTCATATTATCTCTTCAAATGACGCAGCTGAAAGGTGCTTAGCAGTGTTAAATTATCTTGTGTAGGAAAAAAAAATAAAGTATATGAAAAATTATAGAGCTCAGAAGAACTAATAATTTGAAGGAATGTTTTATTTTGTACATTAGTTCCATAGCCAGCCATTTCCCAAAACAACTACCTTCAAAACTCAAGAAAACTGCATATTTGTGTTACATTCTCTGCTGCCTGATTTTCTGTAGATTCATAAATCTTTGAGTATGTCTTTAATGGCTGAGTTAAAGAAATATCATTGTGTACAATATGCAGGGTGCACAATAAAACAATACTTATTTCAATCGACAAAATAAAAGAAGCCAGACTTCCCCACTGACTGCAGATGGGAACCGCAATCTAACATGATGTTAAGCACATGATGGGTAAGATAAGCATTCTCATGGTGAAGTCTGAAAATACTGCTGACTTCTTAATGTTCAGAAAATGCCAGAAAACTTGTGTCTGCTCATTCGGGAAGCTGCTATTGTAATGAATTCTGTACGCAGAATATTCAACATTTTTCATTGGTCTTTGATGGCATATGTTCCCTGAGGTAGCTTACAGAAGGTACCGTATTTCTAACTCGAAGTGAAATTAAGATCAGAAGTGGAGTAATCTCCCTTTGCTGATGTTTTCAGTGATTCATCATGGTTGGCATATTAACTTACTACGCTTATATCTTTGTGTAGCTACATTAAGAACACTTCTTTGCTAACAGTCATTGTTTCAAGGCTAAGGTTTTCTGTTCTAAATATTGCAGGTTCCTGGCCTGGAAATTTGCATTTTATATAAAAAGATCAAAAAATGGGGAGAAAGATGCCACACACCAGCTGAATGAACAGATGGGTAGGAGGCAATTTTTACAATTGTCATCTGGCCTTGTAGAAAGTGGAAGGGAAAGTTTGTGGTTGCTCAGAATAATGACTTGATGTTAATTCTGAAATTTTCTGGGATGAAAAGCTTAATGTTTTTGATGGATCCTGTTTACTTTGGCTCTTCATTTCTCTTTTTGAATTCAATGTAATAAAATTAAAAGGATAATATTTATTTATTTATTTCTGTGATCAGGAAGAGCAGCTCTTGAGGTTGTCAATGACTGCATCTAACGTGCTTTGGTTAACATATGACACTAATACTTTTTTCTTCTTCCTATGGTGAGTTCTAGATCATGACACCTATATGAAGAAACACAGGGGCTTTATATTTGTTTGGTACAACTGCTTATTATTATTATTGTTATTTTACTATTGCTGTTAACCGACACGATAATGTGGGATTGTACTCATAGGAAAAAACAGTGACTTAAAAAACATACATCTTCCATCTAGTTTTTATCACCTGGAGAAACTTAGGACAAATATGCTGTTTATCTTAATTAATACTTTCAGTTGCCTAATTTCTTCTGGTTTTGTAAGTCTACATTTTCCTAAGAATGTTTAGGAGGTAAGGAGGACTGCTATCTCCTTTTAGCCAAAGCCAAGATAGTGTAGACTTTCCCTGGGTGGGTATGTATCATGTTCCACTTAAGTCATAGCAATGCATGTCCCAAATACATACATTTGGTTACGCACTTCTACTGCTACCTTGCAGTCCAAGATATTCCAAATAGCTTCCACTAAAACACAGTCAGTGGAGGATGCCAGCTGTAAGAGGTCAGTGTGATATTTTGGCAGATGCCACACTCGCTGCTCTTCACCCTTTATTGTCTGTGTTTTTCCTCTGCTTTCTATTCCAACTCAAAACCTAAATCCTGTTTGCCAAATGTTAGGTGATTTCATTCTTATTATTGTTTTCAGATTGGATTTTGGCACTTGTGATTGAGAGCTTTGAAACTAAAGCTTCATCCAGGGTTGGCTTGCTTTATTCTCATTTCTGGATTTTGTTGATACTACTTCTATCTAACCTAGCTAAGCATGGCAATTACTGTACTTGTATAGTAATATATACTTGTTTGTATAGTAATATATACTTCTATACTTGTATTTGATACCAGCCTTATTCACAGAATTGGTTGTACAGCCATATGGTGCTCTTCATTCAAATCCATTAGGTCACCATAACATTATTAAAAATAAAATAGGTGGCAGCAGTTTGCATCTCCCACATCCAAACACTTCCTAACAGACTTTTCAGTCTTCAGGGTGGGAGGTTCTGAATGCTCCTTCAGTGCCTATTCTATTCAGGAATAACCTTCCATGGACCATTCCTTGAGGTAGTAGATCAGATCTTTGTTCATTAGGGGACATAAAAAGAACCCTTTGCTGTTCCCATGAACAGAAACATAGAAAGCCTTTCTTTCTGATTGCTGAAAATGAGGTGTAACCTGTTCTAAACTAAGGAAAAAGGAAAGTATTTGCATGGAAATAATGATTATGACTAAAGCTGGAATTTAGGACTCCTATGAACAATTGTACAACTTGCTACAGAAAGAGCACATCAGGTTGTTTTCACATAACTTTGTGAAACATAAACCTGGTTAAATGGTAATTTTAAACCAAGACAATTAATTCGTCTCATGCTGAATGAAGGAACTGTTGACAGAGAAGTGAGGAGTTATGTAAAAAAAAATCTGATATACAGATTAAGATACCTAACTCTTGAAAGTGGCACACCATTTTGTTATTGGAGTTTATTTTTTTGTTGCGTATCACTTCACATACAGGTATGGATGGGACAGGTTGGTTCTGTTTGTAAAATTCATTTTACATAAGATCATTCTTACGAACAGTTACAGATTATTCACAGCTAAATTAAAGATTACAATTCCCACATTTTTTTTTCTGTGGTACCTGTTAAGAAAATACATACTTCAATATAGAAAGATAATTTAAAATAGATGGTGATGATTCTGGATGGATACCTGTTTGTATATTTTAACATTAATCTTTATAGAAAATCTTAGGAAATATTTTAAAGACTTTGGTACAGAAATTCACCTGCTATCATCCTCCTTTTTATCTCTTTTGCTTTCAGTTGTGTTTTTTTTCTTGTTTTGTTTTGTTTTGTTTTTGCTAAATGTCTCAGTCCCCTAATTACCTCATGTAATACACAATTTGTTTGTGTTTCATTGTTCCTAATTATATATAATTCAAAGCACTATGCTAATTACTGAAGTCTAGTACTAAGTAAACCTATAAATGGGTTTTAAAAGGTTAGGGAAGAGTTAAACTTGATGAGTTTTTTTTTTTTCTTTTTTCCATCTACACATTGTATCTACCTCATTGACTTCTCTGTGTGTCTGCTAATGAACTACATGGTGTTCTAGCAGACCCTGAGGCTGAAGCTGGAAGGAGTAACAATCTCATGAATAAATGTTATTAAAATCAATACATAACATGCTATCCTGCCATGATGTTAATCTGTTTGGGGATATAGTTAGGATGTAGTGGCAAAGGAATTGAGCATCTCAGAAAATGTTGTAGAAAAGTAAATTTGAACTAGAATGCTTTTGTCAGAAAATTGATATATTATTTTACTACCCATCCTAAAAATTTGGACAGCCATTTATATTTCCTTAAAAAAAAGAAAAAGCCAAATAACAACAACAACCAACTAGATAGTTGTGTTTTATTATTTCCTTGTTTCAGTATCTCAATTATACCTTTGAATATAAAATGCATTTTAAGAGACTGAAGCTATAAAGCCATTTTTTTACTATCACTATTATGAATGCTAGGTGTGACACCAAAAAGTTCTGTTCAGTTCACATGGTGTTTGTTGGAGTTTTCTGTGATGTCATTGCTGCTGTAGCTCCAACACATGTGTAGTACTAGATCTCATGGCTTGGCTGTCTTACACCTCAGGGCCCTCCACCAGGGTACAGGCGACACGCCTCGAACCACTGGCTGGGATGTGCAGGGTGATGGTGCTAGATGTGTATCTCCCACAAACTCTGGTGGTCGTGGACATCACGTGTTGTGGCTTCCTCCCTGTTCAAAAGCCCACACCAAACCATGTGACTCCAGACCACAGCTATGTTAGGATGACCAAACACTGACAAGTCTCCTGACATGTTGCAAACAGATTCTACAACATCCTTCAAAGGAGTCTTTAGGTGACTGTTTCAGTTCTTTAAAAAATGGATGACAAATGGGGAAGACCAACACTCTGACTTGGACTGTTGGATTTGTTTGCTCAGCTGTTAATTTGCTGAGTTTAGTAGGAAAAAGCATCTTGCAGTTTTTCCCATAGTACTTGAGTCTTGTTGCAGGTCACCGTTGAATAGATGATATAGGGAATCACTGTAATCAGAAAAATTTGGCTGGCTGTTTTGAGTGAAACATGTAAATACCTGGAGCTATATTTAGCTCTATAGCTCTTCAGGCATTTGTTTTGTTATGCTTGCAGTTGGTGCAGGAAAACATGCATTTCTAACATGTAGGGTTATTTTGATATTGGCTGCTGGCTAAGATAAATCGTGACATAATTTTTTTTTTTTTTTCATTTTGCCAGGAGGTGGCAGCTGTGGTAGCGTTCAGTTATTTAAGTGCTTAGTGCACCTCAAGTACCCCATTGGTAGGAAGCAGGACGATACAACATCAGACTTGGTTTACAAGGTGTATTTCCTTATAAAGGGAAATATATCTTTGCAAAGTTGGTGCAGGATAATGGATTGAATGCCAATGGGGATTCTCCACAGTGCCTGAGATGTTCCTATGTTTCAGCAATAGAAACATTTCCTAATTTGTTTGTAAATGATTGTAATGTCATTGCTTGCATTGGATCAAATTGCTCCCATTTCTAATGCTGAAGTTAAAAATTATGATTGGTGCATTCCTTTATTCTTCCTTACTTTTTTTTTTTCCTTTGGCCTTTAATATTTACTAAGACACAATCAGTACCACACCCAAGAAGGCAGAATTCTGTCGCTATTTTCTGTGCTGAAGTAGATTATTGCCATTTGTGAGGATTTTATGGGGTCTCTTGGACAGAAGGTTATCACCCTTTTGTATGGCCCAGACCTATAGTGACATTCTAGAAAGCTCTAAATTGTCTATATTTACATTTATTTCCATTTCTACTTTAAATTGTCATGTTTTCACAATTTTTTTTTTATTTTTGACTGCAATTCTTACTTACCAAGAGCGGTATAAATTACTGCAACTTTAGTAACTGTAATTACACCATCAGAATCATGCATTTCTTCTAGCATATATAAAACATGTCCACTGCATTATGCTGTTGCAACAACTTACATTTAAACCTAGTTTTATTGCTTGCACATTTTCCCCAAGAGGCAAATCAGGATTTCACTCTAAGTGTTTGTCACAGATTCTAGGCAGGTTTTGCACCTCTGTTGGTAGTTGACATTATTATTTAATTCAGTTCTGTTTCTTGTAGTATCCTGTTTAAATCATGCCACACAATTAATAAAGCTTTA
Organism: Alectura lathami; assembly: GCA_013399715.1. Lineage (NCBI taxonomy): Eukaryota > Metazoa > Chordata > Aves > Galliformes > Megapodiidae > Alectura > Alectura lathami. Next base: position 5,302 of record VXAV01005061.1, on the reverse strand, counting down.
TTCTCCAAATGAAAATAAAAATCTATATACTTACTATTTTTCATAGTCATAGTGTTATATCAACTGAATTGAATCTTAATTTACGGTGTTTAACTGTTAGATAATGCATATGCTTCAAGATTAATGTACAGTACTTAAAATATTGTTGAAGTCTAGCTTTGCTTGTAATATTTTACAGAAATATCTCAGCCATGGCTGCAGTATTGAAAATTCTTTAGCAAAACTTTTGTAACAAAGGTGAAACTTGTATGTTTCTCAGGGTTTTTGCAAATTCAAAAATGTTGCCATTTTCTGATAATTTTACATGGATCCTATAATGAAAAAAACTCTTCAGAGTAGGGCAGTTCTCTTCATTGACATTTTTAAGGGAGAAAATATGCAATTATAACTCTAAGGTGAAATACAAAAGAGCAGACTCCAGCAGTTATCAAAATCCTGTCCCTGTCACAGATGTCAGGAAAATAACAAAGTTAAAAGTTGTTGCCTGTCGATGTAATTGAAAGATAGTGTTAGCAAATTACCTATCAGTTTGTATTATGAAAGATTCCTGTAACCTTTTCTTTGGCAAAATCATTCTTTCAGTGACATCTTCATTATTTGCAGTCTCTGTTGATATGCACCAGGTGCTAAGCCCTCCAGCTACAGAAGTGCTGCCTTCTCCCTCCTGTCCCACTGTTTCCTGCATGCTGCTGTTGTTCCAGTTAGACACTTTTGTTCTTGAGGAAAATTGTGGTGTCCTAAGCAATAGCTGAGGCCATGAGGACCAGACTGCCATCACCAGGAAAACTGTGGCTTTATCGAGCTGCTGCTGTGCTGAATATCAGAGGAAGACAAAACATTCTTTTGCCTCTTTATAACAGCACATGACATGGAGTAAGAACTGGAGAATGAGAAAGGGGAACACTTTGAACACATTATCTTGCTACCTCTAACTCCATTCTTGGACCTATTTGTTCACCTTGTATGGGCCATAAGGCACTAACAGCCCTGACCGTTCCTGCCCACCACCAGGGCTCCCCCCGCCAACTCTGGGACTGTCAGCCCCTTCCCCAGCAAGGCGACAGCAGGGTCAGCCTCCAGTTCCCAAGGTGCCCGGCCATGACACCGCCCAGCTGTGCCCACAAGGTTCCACAGCTTGCTTGGCCTCCTCCTGTCTGTCCCCAGGAAGGTTCCTTGGTGCCTGCCCTGGTAGTCCCAGCTGCACTGCTGCTGGCTGGGGCAATGGGACAGGACCTGGCTGCAGGCCTTGCCTGGCTACCCCAGGGCAAGCCTGGGCTCTGCTGGCCTTCATGGAACAACGATGCGTTTTCTCTTGTTCTCCAAGATAACAAGCCTAATATGTTACTGTAATTAGATCTACAAATCCAATTACAGAACTCCAAGTGAAAGACCATTATTTCATTTACAAAGGCTAGTATGCAGAATTTTTAAAAGGCTGAATTTTCTGTGTAAGCATAAGCACATGCATTTTAATTATATGGTCACAGATATATTAGTATTTCTGCCAGATTTGTGCCATTCTTGGTGAATGTGTTAGCTATATAGAAGGCCCAGCCAAAATATGTGCAGCAACTCAGGTGCTGCAGCTGAACACAAGGAGTCTGTGCTTGCACATAATTGCAAATGTCACCACTGTGCCCAGGTGGGTTGCAGAGGAGAGACAGGTACTGGAATTAACCTCTCACTGGGGACTGTGCTAGAACAGCGAATGCCCTTCTTCCCAAGGACAATCAGGCCACAAAAAATATTATGGGGAGTGAGGTCATAGCCATGAGGGCATATCTCATCATGAGAAATCCTCCAGATTCTTATAGCCAACAACACAAAGCAAACAATCAAACAAAAAAATAGAAAAAAAATGAAATAATTGCAGAATATGTTAGGTTTTTTTTTTTTTTTTTTTTTATTGCTGTGTACATACGACTGTTCATCATCATGAACTTTGGAAAATAATTACCATATTTGCCTTTGATGTTCAGTCTCTTTCATGGATTTTGTCCTTTTTGTCTCCCTACCTTTTTGTATCATTATCTCTTCCTTTTCATTGATTTTACCATGATCTAATAAAACTAAAGAGACATGGATGAGAAACCTACTGTGAGGTGCATTTCATCAACACTCAATATGCTAACCTAGGAAAGCTAAGTGCAGCACAAAGCTGCTAATTAGCTTTTTATTTATTTATTTATTTTTATCTACTGTTGATAGGCTGTCCTTTCTCCTTCTATGATTAGGCTTCTTGAACAACATGATATAAAAGTGGCTTCTGTGACTAACACAGAAAGCAAACAATCAAAACATAAGAAAGCATGAGATGATTGTGTGCATTTCTATAAATTACAGTGTCAGACTTTTATTGAGTTTATGATGCCTTTTAAACAATAATTTAATCTGAATACAATGCTCCTAAATTTTAAATTAGAGAAGCCATTTCCTGATATTTTCTGTTTAAAAGCTGATGATGAGATAACTGTCTTTATAAATGAATTACCATTGGACCGTGACCAACAGTATCTGAACTGAATCCATTAATTCATAGTTCATCTTCAAAAGCGAGTCTGTTATTAACCTTTTTGTCCTCCATCCCGCTCCTAAATAATTTGCTAAGTTCTTTATCAAACATGAAGTGCAACAACTTGCACATTTGCAGTCAAGCTGCTAAGGAATCTTTGCCTAACATCTTTCATTGTGAAAGTTCAAAATATTTGAAACTTTCTCTGAGAGCTTCAACTAAATTTTGATCAGCACTGTTACCCTAAGACTGGAAATTTCTCGTGTAAATGAGGGACAGACATTTCAGAACAGTGTATGGCTTTAGCCTTCCAACACATCTGTGATTGTTATCTATCTCATCAATAGATAGTGAATGGGCTGGGAATGGCAGACAGCCATAACAGGAAAATGAAATGGCTTAGGATAAATCTTACGCTGGGGGAGGGGAAAAAA
>VXAV01005060.1:127438-149887 GCA_013399715.1 Alectura lathami | reverse complement strand
ATTTCTCTTGAAAAATGTAAACTCCTTCCCTGCTGCTGGCTATTGGGCAAGAGGGAAAGTGGCTGCTTGGGGCTGCAAGAAAAGGAGCAAAAGGCCACACCGGTGCCGTTAAAGATGTGCAGCTCCTGCCCCAACCAACGGATTCTCGTGTCCAAGCAGTGACACCAGGTGAGCTAGTGACACCAAAATGAGAGTTGAGGGCAGTCACAGAAAGGTGCAATGGAAGGGAAGACGCCCAGCGGAGGGCATCGATGGACGCACTTGGATGGCTCCTGAATGACAAATTCACCTCCACAAGGCCAAGCTGGTTCCGGATGACAGAATAATAACAATACTTTGTGCATGAAGATTAAAAACAAATAAATGCAGAATTTTCCTCTGAAAACTGAGTGGCACATAGGTGCAGCAAGTTCTAGTCACCGTCACTGAATTATGGACAAGGCCACGGAGGTAACAGCACCTCTGATCCCCAGGGCACAAAGTGTGGGGACATGGGCTCAGGGCATGGCTCGGGGCTGCCCCAGGGACTCCAAACTGTGATCCGTCAGCAACATCTGCAGCCCATCACCTGTCACACGAGCACAGCGTTTCCCCGGCCTGCTGGCTGCACGATTATAATGACTTCCTATCAAAAAGAAAAATAAAAAAGTTCATTAAGGTCAAAACCGCCTTTGCTTTTTGAAAGAAATAAAAGCAACATTGAGAGGGGACCCTCGGGCAGGGGGCACTGGAGGCATGCAGGGAGCACCCCGGTGCAGGTCCTATTTCTGCTGAGCAATGGGTGCTGACCAGATTGCAACACTCAGGGGAAGAGATTTGCTGGTACAATGTTTTCCTTGCAAACTTTGGAAATGCTGCTATCACTCGTGCTCATGAGGACGCTTATTCTGCTTTTTGAAAGCTTTTTTCTAAAGCTTGTTTCAAAGCTTTTTTCCAAACTTTTTTTTTTTTTTTTTTTCCTGGATGACTCTTTAAGATGTATGTTGCAAGGTGTCTCCTCTATGCATGCCATCCTATAGGATATTTTCACTTTGGACGTAAGTTTCCCTTCATGTCTATGCAAAACACACATATAAATAAGAGTTGGTGTTAAGTTAAAAAAAAAAACTGAGAAAAAGGCATGTGGTAACACATGGAGGGAGCAGAGGGAAGATCCTACGGTGGAAATTCAAAGACAGGTTGGAGAGTTGGCCAGGCAAAGGTGCAGAAAAAGCTGCTTTAAATACCAGGAGTCTGGGGAAAGATGCCACTACCCATGAGGAGGAGGTGGCATTTGAGACTTTTTCCCACTGAAATCTTCCCCATTTGTCTCTGGATGCCAGAGACACACCACCAGCAAGGCTGTTCGGCAGTGCAGGAAGGGTCACACCTGCCAGTGGAACCTTTACCAGACACACCTGGTGCCAATTAGACCGGGGTCAATTAGCTGTGCTGATTGGGGTGGGAGAGCCACAGATAAAGCCTCAGCCTCTGGTTGAAGCAGTGTGGTCAGCAGAAGCTGTTCTCTGTTATTCTCCTGAGGTTCTGTCTTGTTGTTCACTAGTCAGTCTGTATTTTACTATTTTATTTTTTTTAATTGAGCATCTTCCCATTGGCACACGTGGCTGGGAGCACTGGTACCAGTGGCTCCTGCAAGCTGGGAAGGGTTCAAACAGGGTCAAACTGGAACCTCCTGTGAGTTATTTCTATTCCAAGAGCTCTCCATCACGCTGAGATATCCCTGCCCCTGTGCTGGTACGCAGGAGCTGCCAGGCGGTTTGCAGGGAGCGTCCTCCCGGTGAGGTCAGGTCTGCCCTGTTTGGGGGAAAAATGTGAAAAACGGTGCTTCCCTTGGATTGGGCTGTGCAACGTTCCTGTAATAGCTTGAAGGCACCTTTCACAAGAAATAAAACACATCAGACCATTAAAGAAAAAAAAAAAAGAATTATTAAAATAAAGCTCAAGACAAAGCATGAATTTCTCATGCCAGCTGCAGGGAGACATTAAGCTGGGAATGATGTGTGTTTCTGACAGTGCTATTCACTCGCCCCTGAGTAAGTACTCCTTAATCCCTATCCTAGCAGAAATTTATAGGAAAGTTTAGCTGGGCAGCTTGCTCCCAAGTGTAACAAAGCCTGTGCCCGTCCAGCAAGGTGGGAATGGGACCACCAGGCATCGCTCAAGTGTGGCTCTGGACCACACTAGAGCCTGGTATCTGTCTGAGGTCATGCAGACTTTTTTCCCCAGGCGCCCTTAATGAGGTGTTTCACAGCTAGAGAAGGGCAGGAGCAGCGCTGAGCAGAGCTGGTGGGAGGCGAGGAGCCGCAGTCTGCAGGGAGCCGGGGACTTCCCTCGAGGCTCTGATTCAGAGGAGGAAATCGCTTCAGATTCTGCCAAGCCGAAATTCTCAGAGAAGCCTGACTTTGGCAGCAGTATTTCTGGGATTTAATACCTTGCCTATTATTTTATATGTTATTGTACGCTGTTAGAGGCCTCTCACCACGTGATCATTTTCTCAGAGAACCCGCATGGAAATTTTTAGTCTTTCAACCTTGAGAAAAAGTGGCATTTTTCAATTTAAAAAAAAAAAAAAAAAACTGCAAAGAAAACTTTCTGATTAACCTAAATCCAACTGTTTTCAGCGCTTCCCAAGGCCACGTATTACCAGGAACAGGAGACAGCTAAAGCCTCCTGGCAGGGGGAGGCGAGGCTGCATCCTGCCGGACCGCTCGCTCAGGAGCCGGGATGCGATGCAGCCATCGGGATGCAGCTGCTGCACGGGGGCCGTTGTGTTACACTGGGCAAGCTGCAGATAAATCACTTCTAACCACTTTCCCCCCGGTTAGCACACTGTATGCAATTCCAGATTTGGCATTAATGCAGCCATTACCCCTTTTTTTGTGCATATTTTGCTGGCAATGAAGGCAGCGGGTACAGAAGCATATCTGTGTTATGAGCAGCTTCACACAGCCCTGGCTCGTGTTCCCCTCGCAAGGCTGGCGTGTGGAGCAGCAGCTGTGTGCAGAAGCACCGCGCAATCCTTCCCCGAGGTCCAGCCCCGTCCGTCCGAGGGCTTGACCAAATCCCATTTAAAATCAATGAAAGCTTTCCTATCGACCTCTGCGGGCCGGCCGCTCAGGAAATGAGGCCGAGCCATCTGCTTCGAAAGGCTGGTGTCCATATCAGAGTGCTTCTGATCGATGGCAGGAAATAAGGCATCGCACACGACCTGTCCCCTCTTGGGTGGGCCTGGGGCTTCCTCCACTGCCTGCACCAGGCGCCCAGCCCTGTGTTGACCGCGGCACCCATTAGTACTGCTTTTCCAGAGAGAGTGCAAAAAATAATACTGAAAATTTTTTAAAAAGGAGAAAAAAGAAGAAGGAAGGTCATTACAAAGACATACTGTTGGACACTCCCTGGTGCAGAGCACAAAACACAAACACAAGCGTTATCATGCCGGGTTGCCTGGCTCACCGCAAGCCCCAGGTGACTGAATGCGGAGCCCGATGCCCATCCTCCTGCTGCCACAAACCGTCCCAGCCCTATGCATGCACATCTAGGACCTCTTGCTTCCCCTCCTGCCGCAGCAGTCCCTGGGCAGGCAGGGGTGCACTTGGGCTTGCAGCAAAACCTTCAGTTACTGGGGTCTGTCTGATCCTCAGTACCTGGAGCTGTGACGAGAAGCTCGTCTCAGTTGGCAAGAAGTTAAATCAGCGCACTTGCTGGAGACTGTTTCACCACAAAAAGTTGGCTTTCGCCCTATTCCCCTTTAGTGAAAGGCAAATATTTAACGCTGTGGCCAAGGGCAGTGCAGAAAAATGTCACAACCGAACTAGTTACGCTCAACTTTGTCAGGACTTGGAGATAATATAACCAGACACATGCCCTGATTACAGTAACTCCTTTTCTGGCTTTCATGCTTTTTTCTTCCGTGGGAACTCAGTAAAATGTGGACAAACCCAGCTCAAGGCTCGTTTGTCAGCTAGGAGCTGGCTGCCTGTCTGCTGCCCTGTGGCACACCTGGGACGTTCCCTGTCCCCATGTGCCACAAGCTCCTGCTGGGTCATTCCAGCATCCCTGGCTGTGCTTTTAGCATGGGAGGCTGAACAACAGGGTAATCCCTAACTCCACCTGAGCACAGAAGGTTTCCTCCTGAAACCACAAAACTGTGATGCCACTGCCAGGTTCCCAGCAACGCACGTCTCTCCTCTTGTCCTTCAGTTATTATTTGGATAAAGGATTTCTGATGGGTAAACCAGCTCTCTCATAATCCCCTGCCTTTTTCTTAATAGCAGGTAGCCTGTGTGACTGCAGGTGATTATTTTCTCCTTGCTGGCACTATCCTTCATTTGCACATCCTCACTAGCACCCTGTCCCTTTAGGTGAGGAAAGGGGAAGGGCAGAGGCCTTCCTTCTGCTTCCTTTTTGTAGCTCATCTGCCCCAGGGACATGCTGACCATCACCAGGCCCTACAAGCAGCCTGATGACCCACCTGGAGCCCCAGGACGTGTTTAATGGCAGCAGGTGGGAGCAGTGCTGGGGGATGCTGGGTGGGGTGGCTGTGGATGAGGCTTCCCATCCTCTCCAACCTCCACCCTGCCCCGTACATGGCTTCTTGTGCTGCAGGAAGGTCTCCTGATGTCACCTTACACTGTAGTATTTCTCAGCGTTTACTTTGCTCTCCAGGCAAATGCAGAGGAAGCAATATTTGGTTATCTAAAGTCACTGGGAGGTTCTAGGGGAAACAGCCACAAAGATAACGTTCTTGTGTGCTTAGTGGGCTCTGACCAGGGAAGTATTTGTGGTTTACAAAAGCAACAACAAAAGCATTGATAATGCCTCTGGCACAACAGGGCTCCAATATTAAAACCTGCAGAGGAGCCAGCCCCCACTTCACTGCACCACCCATGTCCCCAGGTACCAGGGGACTGGGTACCAGCATGCTACAGGTACCTGGGGGCATCCTGGGGATGAGTGCCACAGAGGTGCCACCAGACGCTCCGTGCCACCAGACGCTCCATGCCCCTGCAGCCTTCGCATCAGCACGGGGTGACGTGCGACCTGCAGAGATGAGTGCCTGCGTTCTGGTGCCTCGCTCCACCACGATGCATTGCTGTTAACCCAGTATTCTGCACGGGCAGGCACACTGCTTGCTGCATTCATCCCACGTCACTCTGTCAGCCTGAGCAAGTCGCATCACGCAGAACTCCCAATATTTTGACTTGGCTCCTCACCACGCTCTCCCAAGTGTGCGTGACAGCATGGAGAGGATGTTTCTTTTCTCACTTGCAAAGACAGCGTCACTGCAATCTAACACTGCAAAAATATTTTCTCACCAAGAGCTGGCATGACGGGCTGAGATTGCAATAGCATCCCAGGGGTGTTTCTGCTATGGTCCACAAGGGAGGATTTTCCCCAATATTTTAGCAGGGGACCTCTGATGCTGGCTCTGTCCTGCTGCAGCTGCCATCGGGTCCGGGCTCTCGACCTGCCCAAATCCATTCTGAAATGTGGCTGGTCTGGTTTTTGCCAGAATATTCTTCCTGGCCGGAGAGCATCTGTGATGGAATGGGTAAGAGTTTTAATGGCTGCAGGTGCAGCTTTGGGAATAGTCAGGACTGTCTCCAGCCAGCTTGCATGCATTTGCAATGCCTTCATTGTACCTTTCACTTCCTATGTCAATAATGGAATAATATTTCAATAATAATCTAATATAGTACACTCTAATCTAATAGCCTGCCTCTCAAAACCTCATTTAGAGCCATTTGCCCTGATTACATCAGGAAGAGAGGAGCAAAAAACCCACTGAATTGAAGACTGGATGCTTTCCCAAATACATCTGTGATGTCCATCACGGTGCACGGGGCTTGGGGCAGGAATTATTGCCTGCGGTCCTGCTGTGGCTGCGCAGGGGCTGGGGCAAATTTCTCCTCATCTGCACGGGTGGTGGCCACGGTTTACCAGGTGGCTGTGGCAAGCTAGCTCACTTCATAGCTCTGCCCCTGTCTCCTGTGGCTCCTGGTGGGTATTTGGGATCAGCTTTCTGGTTAGAGAAATGTCCAGGTCCCCTCCTCTGAAGCCTACAACCTGTTATTTTCATGGTGCAAGGTGGGATCTGTAAATCATAAATGCCGTGAGATGCAGATTGGGTTCTCTTCAGAAACAGCCATTTTGCAATGAGAAATACCTTTTTAGTGAATTTCAAAGGGCCACTTGGAGACACGTGGCAAGAAGTGGTCTTAATGCAAGCAAAGCTTGATCATTTAAAAAGCTCCTCTAACTTGGTGGCAGTGGCAAAGGCAGCTTAAAAAAACAGGCAACAAAACCTGGTACCACGACAGCCCCCACATCTCTCTGTAATCAAATGGCACATGCCATTAGTGGCACAGGTGGCAGTCAGGTGGGCATTGAGGGAAGGTGACAGCAAAAGCTCCGGTCCCGTGGCTCAGAGGAAAGGGTGAGCAAGGGACTCTGGGCCTGTCCACTGATTACTTGGGCCAGTTCCGTTCTATTGTGCCATAAGACAGGGAGAAACCCAAAATCTGAGTTCGTGCATCGCTGGTTTTATATTATTTGTGATCAGGATGGGAGAAAGCATCTCGGAGGCACCCCCATCAGCAGGGAGATGCAAAGCGTTGTGCCTGATCCCTGTAATAGGCAACACATGCCCCCGGGCAGAAGTAGGATTTCCTGGCCATACTCCTCCTAATTACAAAATATCTCTTGGGTTAGAACGCAGTTAAATCTGTTGATTGCATCTGATGGCACAGGAGAATGTGGACATTAATATTAATATCCTTGTTGTTTTAAATAAGTATTTTTATAGCAGGTGGGATTCAGCTGCGGGTAACTCCACTCCCTCAGTGGTGTTCTGTTGGCTTTCTAAACAGGATTTTTGCAGCAATGGCTTGGATACTTTCGTAAAAGAGGAGGCATGGGGGTAAGCAGGCTGAAAATGCCTGAAAATCACCCCCACACTGCAGAGTTACCCCAGCACAGCCCCAGCTGCCTACACGTTAGCGTGGCACGTTCAGCAGTGCCAGCACGGTAGGAGGTTGCACTTGGAGACACAGAGCAGCTTTCCTCACCTGTGCACATCTGCATCATATTCTTTTTTTTTTTTTTTGGCATTATTTGCATCATTTGCATTATTTGCCAGAGGTGACACCAGGTTTCCTTTACTCCAGGAGTCTCCTTGGACACTCCACATATGGAGCAGGCAATGAAAACAAAAGCCACACACCCAAGCTGAATCCAAGGTGCTGTTTTTAAATGCAACCTACAGACAACATTCAAGGCAGTTTTTAAGGAAGCTGTAACACTTCAGCTTGCTTAGGCACAAAGGAAACAGATTAATTTCCACATCACGCTGTGCAGGTCACAGCTCCAACACCACTCATCCCGCAGAGTGCCTGACAACACACCGCTCCCAGCCCAGCCCTGCAATTCACAGATAACGCCAAGAAGGGAAGCACAGCCCCGTGCTGCAGCATGGATCCCGAAGCATCCCGGTTTTCCCTCCATCTGTGACAACTTCTGCTGGCTGCGGCTGGGTGCGAACGAACACACACAAATACAGACGCAGTCCCAACGTGGCACGTTCCTCTGTGCGCCAGCGCACACCACGGATGTCCCTGGCAGTGCTGCAGCAGCCAGCCTGCACACTCCCAGAATAAAATCCGTAGTGATTTTTCTCTTGCTGTTCCTTACGTAGAGCCGCGTTCCTGCAGCACACGGCAGCGCAAGGTTAGGATAATCTTCCTGTGCCAAATTAAAGGGTGCTCTGCGCACTCCGCTAATCAAGCGACACAGCGCGTGTATCAATTTAAAATCTTTGATGTGGATTATTCCAGGCTGGACTATACAAAGAAGGCGAATAACACTTTGGGGAATAGCAAGTGTGTTTCTGCTGTGGAGAATCATTGCATCCAGGTGTTCTTCTTCAGAGGTATTTCTTTCAGTCTTGAGATACATGCAGGAATTCACTCTTTTGGTGTGCAAATATCTGCCTGTGTGGGATCAGGTGGTGTTTGGTCCAAACACGAGCTCACACCATGGGACGGCTGCACACTGGGGCAGGTCCCCATGTTCCTGCTGCACTGGAGCAGGAGAACAGCCCAACACTGTGCAGCTCTGGGACTAGGGGAGTATGGGAGGGATTTTCCCAGCAGCAAAACCTTGTTCTCCCTTCTGCCCTTGGGAATCCGCATTCCACAGGAGCCGAAGGCTCGCCTGATGCTTTGCCCACCATTGTTACGGGCTGAATCAAAGGGTTTTCGGCTCCGGCATTATTGTGGCATGAAAGCCACAGACTTAAAAACTGAAAGATGCAATTCAGCTGCTGGTATATAAATATGCAGAAATTATAGCTCATTCCTAAACTTAATTGAGCACCATATGATCTGCATTCACTGCCGTCAATTTGGAAACATTAAAAGCTATTTTGATGGCTGTTTTTACAGTTACTGATTTGTTAATGTGTGTTTTGCAAATGCAGTTTTGATTGGCTCATCTTAATTTGCCAAATGGAAGGCACTTCTAATAAAGCTAAAAGGAGCAGAGAATTTCATTTGATTTTGCATTTTAATACGTTGGCTGGTGTTTATTTTTCCACTCCAGCCCGCGTGGGGAGAGAAGGGGTTTGTGGTGAAGCACACACCCAGACATTAAGTACTTTGATGTATTTGAGGGAAAATACTGTTTTTCTGGTGTGGTTGTCTGTCAGTGAGCGAGGCGCTGGCTGGGTGGGAGCCAAGTTACCAGCAAGGATTGCTCTTCCAGAGGGAAGAGGCCAGCAGTACCTAAATGGCCCGGCAGTGCTGGAGCACGGCCACCACGCAGCCTTCCGTCGGCCCAAGCATGGGGCTTTGCCCTGGGACTGTTCCCAGCTTTGATGCTTTTTGTCCCCCTGGTAGCGGATAGGCATGGTTTGTGAGCATCTCCTGGGTGCTGGAGGCTCTCGGAGGAGTTCAGGCTTGGGGTCTCCCATCTCCCAGCTTGCATAGATCCACGTCTGCGTGCTGGGGGGTGGGCTTTTGGCATTTCCTCCACACTAAAGACTCAAATTGCGATGAAATCTTGGCTTCCCAAAGTACTGGGTATTTCCAAATCCCATTCTTCGGATCTGATTTACTGCTGGGGAGAAAGACAGAAGAGCAAGTGATCACTAGTTGTTTTATCACCGATAATTTTTTCAATTTCTTCCCAATCTCAAAAACCGGCCAACTATTGAGACCCACAGCACTGTGAGGAAGGCTGTGTCCCGCTGCAGGAGGCTCAGCAAGATGAAGGTTCACTTCTTTGTGGTGACCCCACCTCCACCCAGCTGACCGTGGGAACAAAGAAGGCCTTGACAACATCAAGGCCATCTGCGCTCCCCCTCCTTCATCATGTCATTTATCGCAGGCCATGATCAGATCAGCTCCGAGGGCGGCTGGCAGGAGCTCAGGTTTTTCTGGTCTGACTCGAAGGATGCGCAGGTTTATCACGGAGTGCTGTGCTCCTGCAGACACCACATCAAACAGTCTCCTTCTCCACCTAAGATAGGAGTCATCCACTGTCTTCTTCACTTTCACAACTGGCCACCAAGATGGTGTCGTGGTCTTTCAGACCTCACTGCTGTCATGTGTTTATATCAGACCTTACAGGGTTCCGCCAGTTCCTGCTGTGTTTTTGCACTTGCCTGTGGCTTGAAAAGTTTCTTGGCTCTGCCCAAGGTCTTTGTGGACAGTGGCCAGATTTTCTCACGCTATGCTTTGCTGGGATTTTGGTAAATGAAATGCACCAAGCTCCTGCACTCTATTTTGTTTCTGTAGAGCTCAGTTTTTCTTGACCGTGCCTGATCAAAGCTGTGTCCCATGTCACAGGTGAGGTCTCGTGGGGAGGTCTAATCCGCTGTGGCCAGGCAGAACTCTTCTCCTCAGTCCTTTCCAACCGATGCGCTCTTATCAAGCAGCTCACGGCTTTGTTGTGGGACCCCAAGTGCATTTCACACTATTGAATTTCATCTGCTCGCTGCAATTCCCATCCTCGAGGCCCTCTAGTTATTGATGTTTCTCCTCAATTTTGCACCATCAGCAGATTTCATCACCATGCTCCCATTTTTATTACTTTTTACGACCATTAGTGATAATACTAAACAACATTGTGGATCTGTAAATAAATGACTCCTCTGCTCCTGTGCCTGTCACCTGCCCTTGGCCAAGCTCCTTCCAAACTGTTCCTTGTCCCACCTCCTCCCTGTGGTACTGCATGGGACGCATTTACTGAAGCCCAGGTAGATGCAATCTCCTTCATTCCCTTTGTCTCTGAAATCCATTATCTTGGCTAAGTCAGGCACAATTAACCTTTGTTTCACCCTTGCTCCAGTTTTACATCATTTTCCATTTACCTCTGCAACTGTAATGGCTCCTTCCTTCATACATTTTTTTAAATAAAGTCAGATTAGTTGGCCTTTAATTATCCAATCACCATTTTTCTTAAGTGTCAGTATTACATATGCTAGGCTCCGATAAAATGCAGTAGCAGTCCCTGGGGCAGGGATCAAGCCCCACAGTTCCTCTCTCCCAAGGTGGCGGGGGGGTGTCCAAATCACAAAGATAAACCACAAAGGACCATGCACTGGTGTTTCCTTTGCCCTTCAGAATAATGTTTCTTGTGCTTTCTTAAAGCTTTATTGCCATTAATAGGTCGTGAATTAGAGGTAATAACTTTGGGAGCTTCATTAATTTCCTTACTGCGTGAGAATGAAAAAGGTGACCCGGATAAACCCATAATGTTCTGGATATGCCCATCAATCTTCTGAGATTGAACCTCTTTGTTCCTTTTTACAATGCCATATTTCTTCCCGGCAGCTTAGGTGAAAATGCTTCATAAACCTCTTCAACAGAGCCTTAAAATACACAGGAATGAGTATTTTCACCTCTAGAGATCTGAGTTCAAATTTTACCTTTAGCAGTAAGTAAAAATAAGAGGTGTTCATTGCGACTCCATGTCCATGGCTCCACTCAATGACGGAACGGGGGAGTTTGCGGGGCAAACGCAGCTTGGTGGCTTACTGAAGGATAAGACGATCCTAAAGTTCCTAACAGGGTGAGATCAGCGGGAGATCTGCAGACACAGCGCTGGGGCCGCAGGGACCCCTGAGCCCAGCCTCCCCGCTACCCACGGCCCTCTGTTCCCTTCAGGTTGGGATGGCAGACCGACACCTCCTCTCACTCTTCTCCCAGCTCTGTTCCCTGGCTGAGCACAAAGCCAGGGTTGAGATGGCAGATTTGAGTTAAAATCTGAGAATTTTCTGGTTGTGCAGAGGCTCAGAGAGCAGTTCACCCATTGCTGAGGGGGAGGACATGGTAAATCCAGCAGAGGTTCAGCCCTACACGGCTGTAGCACTGGCTGCTGAAGCAGGCCCTGCTGGCTGCCGGCTGTTACAGAGCACTGACGTCTTCTCCAGGTGGCCTCCAGGTGAACGGCCTCATGTCCTGGGGACATGTTGGGCCTGGTCACCCATGGGTGCCTCACCACACACCTCAGCATGCTTCCTGCTTGCAATAATGCAGCTCTCCTCTTCGCAGAATCACAGAGTGGTTTGGGTTGGAAGGGACCCCAAAGCCCCCCAGCTCCAGCCACCACTGGGGCTGGCTGCCACCCCCAGCTCAGGCTGCCCAGGGCCCACCCAGCCTGGCCCTGAGCACCCCCAGGGATGGGGCACCCACAGCTGCCAGGGGGTCCTCACCGCCTCTGGGGACAGAATTTCCTCCTCACATCTGACCCCAATCTCCCCTCTTTGAGTTTAAAGCCATTCCCCCTTGTCCTGTCACTCTCAGACCATGTAACAAGTCGCTCTCCTCCTGTTTATCAGCTCCCTTCAGGCACTGGAAGGCCACAATGAGGTCTCCTCGATGCCTTCTCCTCTCCAGGCTGAACGCCCCCAGCCCCCTCAGCCTTTCTCCGCAGCAGAGGTGCTGCAGCCCCTGAGCATCCCCGTGGCCTCCTCTGGCCCCGCTCCAGCAGCTCCACACCCTCCTGTGCTGGGGGCCCCGGGACCAGACACAGCACTGCAGGTGGGGCCTCACGAGGGCAGAGGAGAAGGGGACAATCCCCTCCCTCAGCCTTCTCATCGCCATCTTCATTCCTTGTTTCTATAAGGAGCCCTGCACGGAGACCCCTGCACACTGCCATCCAACTGCCACTGACCTCGGGGTGTATCGGGCCTTGATTTTGGGGACACATAGGGCTTTTGGGAAGACATTTGCCTCCCATCAGCTGCATAACACTGAGGGGCTCTGGAGGTCCGCTCCCCAGGATGACCTCTGCAGCTGGTGTTGACAGAGACCTCTAGCACTACAGAACACTCCTCCTCAAAAAAACAAAAACAAACAAACAAACAAAAACCAACCAACCAACCAACCAAAAAAAGAAGCAAGAAAACCCCTTATTTCTAGAGAGACCTGAAACATTCTCCAACATTTTTTTTTTTTTTTTTCAGGAGCAGGGCTCAGCAACGTGATGTCACTACATCCACCCAACTTCTGAAACTGGGAGCTGGTGTCCTCAGTGGGGAACCTGGTAAGAGTAGGGTAGATGTGTGTTTTAGGGCACCGACATGTGGAACAGTTATTTTACAAAGTAGCCTGCGTATTGCCTCAAGCATCCCACCTGCACCAAGGGAAGCTCAAGGGAAATTGCTAAATCCAAAATGAAATGCTAAATTCCACTTAACATCAGGGGAACAGAACGATGCCTCTCAGTGTAATTCAGGAGCATCGTGTTTCTGTTTCGGAGTGAGATTCACAAGAACAGGGTTGCTTCCATCCTTGCTGACACACGGAGCTTGCAGCAATGGCTGGCTCTGCCTCGGGCAGCAGCAATGGGCAAGGGTTCCAGCTTCCATCCAGGGACACTTGTCCCATTCATCCCCCCTGAGTACGCTGACACCACGCAGTGAGCACAGAATCTGTATGCATTATGAGCTCGTCACAAAGCTGATGCGATGAAGATCCCTAATGCATGAATAATTTGGTGGTAGATGCAAAACACATATTGGGCTGCAATGAAAGGGACTGGGGGAGAATTAGAAATGTGTTTCCCTTCTCTGTCTCTTGTTTCAGAATCTGGTTATTTAAGGAAGGAACACGGGGCAGACCACTCAGTTACACATTTCGCTCACATTCACAGGCGTTTTGCTGCCAAAATGAGCCTCCGCCTGCAGCCCACCTTGTAAAAGCAGCCCACTCGTAAAAGCCAGCCCACTCGTAAAAGCCAGCCCTGGAGCAGGCAGCCCAAACCCAGCCCTGCAGAATGCAAACACACACACAGAGATATCTCCGGGCTGGGTGCACGCAGAATGACACACACGTGGCTGGGTACGTGCGCAGCCTTCCCCTGCTGACACACACACACCAGACAAGAACTCCCAAGGCTAACAGGACACATATCTTTACATGGCAGCATGCCAGAGTGACCAGGAAAAATCACTGACTGCTGCGTTAGTCACCGCTGAACTTAAATATAAAGACACGAGTGCTTTACACGGAAGGCTGCGTTGTTCTCATACCACCATCACTCACCTTGGCATTTCCTACAGCAAAGTGCAAAGCACTAGGGCTTCACCGCAGGATCAAACTCTGACAGCTAAAATATTTTTTTCCCTTTTTTTCTCTCAAGCATGCTAAATTTTTTGCCTCTTTCCCCCTTTCAGCAGACAGAAGCGGTCCTTGGGAGCGTGGTCCATAGGAGACGGCTGCAGCGCATCTGGCATCGCCTGCCCCAGAAATGTCCCAGCCACAGCGCAGTGACTCCCCTGCTCCAGCAGGTATTTAGCTGGAGAGGTCGCCTGGAGCCCAGCCATACTCCTGCGGTTTCTTCTTGCTATTTTTGCTGTGCACAGAGCAGGAGAGAGGCGATGTTTGTACAACCGGCAGCGCAAAGGTTATCGGTTTTGCTCAACATTTGCTTTTCAAATGCAATACTGCTGTCCCCGCGTTACTGCCGGAGGAGTTTCCAACCTGGCTCCGAGCCTGTGCATTTCCGTTCTGTGCTAACAGCCTGCTCCAAGAAAAAGCACACAGGATGAGTTTCCTGGAAAAGCATGGGAAAATTTCACACTGAGCGTGCTGGGAAGCAGAGGGCTGCGGCTGAGTGCAGGAGCACGTCACCTGCAAGGGGACAGAGTTCAGTGCACAGCAACGTGACCCGTGCATCTTTCCAAGCCTCATCCTAGTGGTGCAGTCGATAAAACCTCCGTTTGCACTAAGGTGCGATGGTCCCATATCCCCCCGTTTCCCTGGAGGTGCTGCCTGTGCCCATTGACAAGGGATGGGGATTGCACGTGGCTCCCACACGCAGCTGTTGGAGCACGAGCCTACTATAAAAGCACCATACGCTGCTCCACGCTGTGAGAGCTGCGGATCGCCACAAGAAGCCCTTTAAATATTCTGGAATTTAATTACGAGACTGTCGATGCTTTAAATACAGGAGCTTATAATGTCTAATGCAAGGGAAGCTCATCTTGAAGGTTCTGGGAGGGAAAACCCCCAGAGGGTGCCACGTGATGCACACAGTGGTGTTACCCCACGGGTGGGAGACGTCCCCTGGTGCTGGGATGCCGAGCAACCTGAGTTACCTAAGGCACGTGAACACCCGTGACATTGTCTGGGTTTGGCCCTTTTAAAAACACCTTCTTTCCTAAAATAAGCTGGCGTGCACTTGTACAGCTCACCCCTTCTCCATGTCACCTGCCCTGTGGTGTTAGGAAAACGGTTATTATCTTCCTCCGTGTTAAATGCCTCGGGTGTCACGGCTACAAAAATGAAGCTGCATTTAACATAGCAGCGCGATTATTGGCCTAATGGCAGGGCGAGAAGCCTTTGGGGTGAGAACCAAAGTGCGGCTCTTGCAGAATGTCCCCGAGGGAGGGTCCCCATGTCCAGGACACCCAGCAGGTCTGCTCACTGCTGGGGCTCCCAGCAGCCAGCCCACTAGTGCATCAGCAGCCCAGAGCAGAGCTGGGGCACCGAGGTGCACTCCTATCTTCCTACTTTAATTAACATCGACAACTCCAATGAGAAAAGGCAGAATGAGCATTTTGCAAGCCAAGCAGCAGCTGCTTGGTAAAGACTTTGATCCACCAACAGGAATACAGGAATGGAATGGAAACTCATCCCCAGGAGCCCAAGCATCCTCCTGGCTTGTAAAAGCTGGGGATGGAGCAATATTCCTCCCCATGAACCGTGCAGGGGCAGGGGCCAGATCTGCACGGGGCACCGCTGGGGCAGAGCAGGCATGCTGAGGTTGCTAAACGCTGGCTGCCTGCTCAGCACTGCAAAACTGAGCTGCTTAGGGCATGCCAGGGCAGGTTTGGGGGATATTACGGTGGTTTCGGCTTCAGTGGCACCGCTGAAGTGGTGGATCCTTGCCTTGAAGAAGGGGGCGGGTGGCAAAGTGCCATACACATGTAGGGGAAGGGTCTGCAGTTGCGGGTGCTCACGGGGCACACGGGGCTCAGCGAGGCTGGCGGCTGCTTTAATGAAGTGCGGCAAGTCCCGTATCATTAACCCGCTGCAGCTCATCAAATTAGCGTTGCAAATGAAAACGACATTGGCCTCATTTCTGTAATGCAATTTCAAGAGAGAAAGTAGCGTTTGCTGGTGAGGATGGTGTTTGCTTTTCTGAAAAAAAAGCAAAACCTTTTCTTGTCCCTCTGGAGTTTTGTCTCTGATAGATTCTGATCTAAATATTTGCTCTGGCTCTCCCTCGTTTTTAGGGGTACATGTAATGAAGGTGCTGGAAATGAGGTGCATTGCTGCAAGAAAACAATGATAAACAGGAGATGGCCACAACGTCACCATGTGCTACCCACCCAAAAACACTCCCAAAAATGAGCCTGGGGCATTTTCATATTTAAAAGGGCCTTTTGAAGGGAGGAGATGCCATGATCCCCCCCTGGAACGCAGATCTTGCTCCTGTGGTTCAAAATAAACCGGCATGTGTGCTATTTGGAGCGCTGCCACCTTCCTCCTTATCGTGCTCGCTCCTTTGCCGAAGGGTGACTCAGTGCGAAGCGCCCCAGGACTGCTGATGTCATCGAACACATCATGAGGCCGCAGGGCTGGGAGGGGGATTCCCAGAGCCTGCAGGAAGGACAGAGCGATGGGGAACCCTCGGCCATGTCCTTGCACGTGCTGTGCTTGGGATGAGGCTCGCTGAAATAAACAGGAGCGTCACTTCTTGCAGCATCTCTTTGGAGGGCTTCCTCAGCAGAATCGGAGCCAGGGACCGAGCGGCTCCTGCCAGTGGGATGCGGAGGTGTGGGGGCTGAGAGGGCACCTGGCTTGAGCCCTGGGATGGAGCAATCTGCACCTTTGCAAGCATTTGGAGTGGGGTTTTGCAACAACCGGAGCTGGTTTCTCCACCCTGCTGAGCACGGGATGTTGTCGTGGGAAAAATCCCCCTAGTGTTCCTGTAGCAACGTGTTCCTGGGTGCCAAGGGGCTTCCCCACCTGGAGCTGCCAGCCCAGCCTAGCTGCTGGGGCTAGGCACTGATGTCCCCCCACAGCATCCCTCCCGCTCCCCTAAATCAACACCAGCATTAATCCCCTGTTGAGGAAATTGCCCCGCACTGGGTGCCACTAGGAGGATCCCCCAAAACCTTGCAGCACCCAATAATCCTCGCTCCATCGCTGGGTGCTGGGAAGGGGACAGAGAAGATTTCCATGCCAGGTGCTGCCCCAGGCCCACACAAACCATGGGTCACACCAACTGATGTGGTGAATACAGCGGGAGAAAACTATGCAAGCATCAAGGGAACCAGGCCCGGCTCCTGCAATTATCTTTCCCTACGAGAGGTTATTATATCCTTATAATTAACCATGGGCTCATGCCAGAAAAAGTGCAACTTGCATGGACAAGCCTTGGAGGGAGGAAGACCTGGGCTGGGAAGCAGATCCGTAGGAGGAAGCAGCATTCTTTTCCCACGTCGAGGAGCAGTAAGACAAGTAAATTCATCGCTGGAATTTTGCTCCATACCTTTTATGGTGAAAAAATGAGGCTTTACTTTGACTTTGCAAATACATGTTCCAGCTTAAATCCAACCTGAGCTTTAATACACAGACAGCACGGGCACCCGCTTGCTGAGATGTGCTGAGCACGGGCTTGTGCGAAGGGAAAGCACAGCTCGAGGCCCCTAAAGCAGCATGCTGATGTAATGGTTTTATCTGAGGACAGGATTCGGTTCTGATTGCTCAGTCTTGCCTTCAGTGTGAACTAACGAAGCTAAGCAATTAATTTTTAATGCATGCAATATAGGCAGCGAGAGTTTTGGAGCAGGCTGCACTCACTCCTTCTGTTGGTCTCCTGCACGGCGGGGGGGATCCTCGCAATGCCTTCCTCTGAAACTTGCATTATTTGCTTGTGGCTCAGCATGGTAAGGCTGGGTGGGGAGCCCCAGCCTGCACAGAGGCGAGGAGAAGGAATTTTACCTTCCTCGGGTCAACTACGCCAAGCTCATGGTGCTGCAGCCAAAAAGAGAAAATTTCACTGAGATTGAGGCACTTCTGCAAAGTATTCTGCTCCCAGCATATCAATATTTCTGATGGAAAACCATTCTGTCAGAAAATTTCTATCCAGCTCCAGGCTAGAGTTTCATACCAAACAGTTTTACCGTCTCCCCAGCAACTGGGACTGCTGATCCACTACAACGAATTTCCATAATTAACCTCCAGGAACTGAAAATGAAAAGTTTTTGTCTGCAGGGTGTTCTCAGACAACAGCTCGAAACCATTTCACTCTGAGCCAAAGCGCAGCAAATTCAATAGGATTTTCTCCACCGATTTCAAAGGATCTTCAGATCAGTTTGGTTCGGATTAGAGTTCGCATCCAGACCAGCGTAACACAACTTCGGATTTATTTATTTACTTTAATTTGGAGGAGGCTTTGAAAAAAAAAAAAAAAACAAACAGTTACTCCTTTTGGTTAAAACTGAACCCTATGCAGTCGTCCAGAATAAGTGCTCGCTTACTGGTGCCTGCAGGTACAAGGTGCTGCGCCGATCTCATGCGAGTGAGGAATGCAGAGTGGCACGAGGGATTTAGGCAAAACACGCACGTTAAAGCTGTGGGTTCTGAATCTGGATTTTTGGCTTTTTGCATGTTTTCTTCCTCGGGGAAGGCTGTTTCGTGCACCGCCCTACCACAGGAAACGTCCTTGAGGTGCGTGTGCTCTCATGGATGGCAGAGCACCCGGCTGCGCGATTTGTTCTTACTGCAAGCGCTAACAGATCATACATAATGGAACAGAAAAGCAGGCAAAAAGGATTTGCATGAGATTGTGTTTATCCAGGAGTTTTCCTGCCTTGGATGCAGTTATCCAGGAGGAACAGGTTCTGTTCTGGTGACATGTTGATTTGAGGTGGTTCCTCACTTGGTGCTACCAGAAGGAGGTCAGCTGCAGCGGGGTGCAGCTGAGCTCTGAGCCCCTGCTCCGCTGCTCGTCTTGGTACTGACACTGCATCGTGCTATTCTCAAAGCATTCCATAATCAGGATTAAGACATGCACGTGAATAGGCCACAACATTTTTGGTTCGCTCACATTGCAGATGTTTGGTTGTCTTCTGAGAATGTCACAAAAAACGCAGGCCTACCTCCTAAGGTGGGGTGGGAGGGGAGCAAACCTGGGAGAAGAATGGCAGCCTCCCATGTGTCCTCTGCAAATGGGAAGAGCAACACCGCCAGCATCACGGCAGTGCCCTGCCAACAAGTGCCCTAACACAGCCCCGAGGTGTGCCAGGCCAGCCCAGCACGCACGAGACGCGGGATTCCCACCTGCACCTCCGTAATTACAGTAGGGTCAGTATTGCAGAACACCGTGTTCTCTCTCTTAGTACCCTGCCTTATGTTGCTAAGGGGTTTTGGAATCATTTTAGAGTGCTTGTAACTCTGCGAAAGCATTGCCCTCAGCTTCTGAAACCTGGAAGAGCTGAGCATTGTTTCCCATCCAAGCCTGAGCACCCAGTAAGCTGTCAGTCATGTGAGGGAGAAGTGCTGATGTCCTGAACTAATTTTACGAATTTGCGTAATTCTTTATCAGTAGCATTTATTTTCACAGTTGCCATTGTTCCCGCATAGCTGTTAGACCGACCTCACAGGACTGAGAGGCTCGTTCTCCCCATATCACCACCAATTATAAACCCTCTTCGGAACTGGAAAATGCGGCCGTGGTTTCGGCAGCCAGAGCCCCAGTCCCTCCGTGGTGACCCGACCCATGCACATCCCAGCCCTTTGAGTTCCACGGGCTTCGGGGGATCCCAGCCCGCAAACGCTCCCGCAGGTGCTGCA
This sequence comes from Alectura lathami, assembly GCA_013399715.1. NCBI lineage: Eukaryota > Metazoa > Chordata > Aves > Galliformes > Megapodiidae > Alectura > Alectura lathami. The sequence goes on along the minus strand of VXAV01005060.1, from coordinate 130,577 downwards.
GGCGTGATGCCAGGCAGGCTGCTTGGACCGCATGTTGCACAGACAATCACCAAGTGGGATTTTTTTATTTCCTACACGCACAACGTGGCTCGGGGCTTTCTGATTTTAAGTCCTAACCACCAGACACAGAAACAACAGGAGCTCTGTTCGAAACCTCTGAAGTGCTGCATAATGTTAAGTGAATGAATCAAGTCTTGTGTGTTCAACCAAAATTAGCGGGTACTTGTGACCTTATTGCTTCTCATTTGTCAAACAGGCACACTCTGATCATGTCATCTCACAAGGTACCCGTGAAAAATAATTTATTTTCAGCTGTTAAGAACTCAAACAGACAGAGATAAGTACCAGAGAAGAGGACAGAGATAATAAATTGGTGTGTGTTAAGAAGAAGGTTTTGAATAGTGTCCCTGAATGAAGCATGGGTTACACGCGGAGCTGTGAGAGGTACAGATGTTTCTGAATAGCTGCTCGTTAAGGTGACAATACCGCTCCGCGGGCTGCATGAGTTCTCTGGAAGACATAATTCGTGATCACGAAATTAATATCTATCACTGCGCGCTCACACGGGAGCCCACGTTTCCGACACACAGGAAACGCGCATTTCCTAGCACACAACTGTTTGACCTTAAACCTTAATAATGTTCTTTTAATGCACGTCCCATTTAGTTGCACACACACGCAGAAAGGAGGAGGGAACGGGAGTTGTAGGGTTCATGTTTTATGTATGGAGTTTAGTGCCTGCCTCAGAAGCTTTGGAGCTGGCATTATTACATGGATAGGTATTCTGACGGCAATTTTAGATTTAAATCGTCAAGCAATCATTCCGGTACTAAAAGCACTCTTCTTAACTGTTTTATTATGGTCATAGGAAGTGTTCAGGCTGATTACTTGTGAGAGGAGAAAAATGTATCTTGATATTCCCATAAAATCTTATACTAGCTCAGTAGTCATTACCACAGATAATGCTGGATTATATATACGGTATTAAAGTACATATAATGCATTCTGGGATGGAAAGCAGAGAAACTGGGAAAGTCTAGAAGGGAATCCGAACTGAAGAAAAATGGGGAATTTGAACCAAGCAGAGCAAGAAACTCTGCCTTATAAATCAAAATCAGACTGCGTGTGAAAAATACCAATGGAAACGTTAACCCCGCCGTGTTATCCCCCTAGTTATCAAGACATGTGAAAAGGCATTAAACTTAATAGTATGACATGAATAATAGTTTTACAGGGATTAACATATCTGGAACAGTTTCCTCAAGGAATGACAACAAACAAGCTGTTCCAGAGCGGGCGGGCACGTCTCGTAGCTCCCTCGCTCACTGACTGTCACAAGTGCACAAAGCTGCGAGGTCCCACGCTTCCCTTAGCAGGCATCCCGAGCGCGCGCAGGCAGGCGGTCCCCCGCGCAGCCACACATCGTCCCTTTCCTCCTCTGCAGTGCCTCTGTGCCAGCGAGCGCTCTGCAGGGCTGAGTGACCTCTGCTAATATTAGCTCGGGCTGTCGGTTTGAAGCTCCTCGGCGCAGCCCCGGCGGGGATTCCTTTGCTTCTTTGCTTGCAGAGTGCAGAGCACTGCAGGACAGACGGAGAGCCGTGGGTTTGTGGCTGGGTGACGCTGGCAGCAGCTGCACCGTGAGAGCAAACAAAGCATGTAAACAGCCGTCTCTTCACATATCAGCGCGAGGCGTGCTGATGGAAGCTCCTGATGAGTAAGTGTTCGGTGTGCGTTAAAGTTTCCACATTCCGAACATAGCGAGATGCAGGCAAATTTTCCACGTGAGCTGTGCAAGGGAGCAGTCCCTCACAGCCCGGGAGCATGGCTTCCTCCTCCCTGCACCCTTTGGTCCAGAGGGACAAGCGAGGCCACCACCAAGGAACAGGCAGCATCAGCACCAACTTCGGCGCATCTCGCGTCCGTCTGCATACAGGCAACTGAATTTCCCCATACTTTTAAGGTTTCCTGTTGAAACACCCATGTTTGAAAAAAAGAAATGAACCCGATTTGCCATCAGCAGTTAAGTCCTTTTACTGCTTCTTGACCCTCCTCCCATTCCGCCATCCACCCAAGGAGCCAAAGCAGTGGTGGTGGGAAGCAGGCTGAGCATGTGGCCAGAAGGGCAGGGAGGGGATTGTCCCCTTCTACTCTGCCCTCCTGAGGCCCCACCTGCAGTGCTGTGTCCGGTCCCGGGGCCCCCAGCACAGGAGGGTGTGGAGCTGCTGGAGCGGGGCCAGAGGAGGCCACGGGGATGCTCAGGGGCTGCAGCACCTCTGCTGCGGAGAAAGGCTGAGGGGGCTGGGGGCGTTCAGCCTGGAGAGGAGAAGGCATCGAGGAGACCTCATTGTGGCCTTCCAGTGCCTGAAGGGAGCTGATAAACAGGAGGAGAGCGACTTGTTACATGGTCTGAGAGTGACAGGACAAGGGGGAATGGCTTTGAACTCAAGAGGGGAGATTGAGGTCAGATGTGAGGAGGAAATTCTGTCCCCAGAGGCGGTGAGGACCCCCTGGCAGCTGTGGGTGCCCCATCCCTGGGGGTGCTCAGGGCCAGGCTGGGTGGGCCCTGGGCAGCCTGAGCTGGGGGTGGCAGCCAGCCCCAGTGGTGGCTGGAGCTGGGGGGCTTTGGGGTCCCTTCCAACCCAAACCACTCTGTGATTCTGTTACTCTCTGGTTCTATGAGTCTATGATGAAGCAGGGAGGGATGGGGACGACAAAGGGGCTGAGCTCTTCATTTACAAAAAGCGGGGACGGAAATCTGCGTGCCCCTGCAAGGCCTTCTGAATAACACACACCCTGCAGCTTTCAGCGCTCTGCTCACGGATCCCAAGCAGGACCAGAATCTCAGATTCTTCAGAAAATGTATCGCAGGTGAGTAACTGGACCAGCTGAAAACGTGACACATCAAAAGAAAATCAGGGCGCTTTCTGAAGCTGCACTCCTGGGACCCTGTGCCGCCGGAGATAAACACGTGCCCGATAATGGCGCTTTTCCACCTCAGCACGTCGCACGACGTTAGGAACTGCTCGTGTTTCAGCCCGGACACGGCACGGGGTCACCCTGCGGCCTTCATTACTCACCCTCCGGCCACGGCCCCGCTTGAGGCTGCGTAAAACCACCCCAAACCACCCGAGCAGCCCCC
>VXAV01005060.1:91773-126475 GCA_013399715.1 Alectura lathami | reverse complement strand
CGGGGGGGCCCGCGGTGCGGAGTGCTGCGGCGGGTCGGGTCTGTGCGTGGGGGCGGCTGGGGGATGCGTCCCTGCCGTGCTGCGGCGTTAGGTCCTGTTCGTCCTGGTCTGGTGCGGTGGTGTAGCGATATATTTGACTTCTGAGGGGGAAAAGGAAGGGTGTGGGCAGACCCCTGGTAGCAGAGGTTTGCCAGTATTACAGTGGAAGGCAGATATGGTAGTGGTATGCGTTGTCGTTAGCTTGACTGGAGAGAGCTGTCTGCTCTGCCACTGCCCTGGACCCTGCGTTGCCTAGCCAAAGAGTGAGGGGCTGCTTGTGGATGCCAACAGTGAGTTAAGTCGGTTGATATTTGGGTTCCTTGTAGGCTCCCTAGTGTCTTGTTTCTACAAAACACAGTAAATGTTCTGTCCTTTCGGAAAGACCGAGGAGGTGGGCATCCTTGGCCCTCTGAAGATGCAGAGGGAACCATCCTTTCTAATGCACTAGCATCAGAAGATGAGTGCTGAGTCTCTTCCAGTGGCCTCTCCTGCAGTGGCCGTCTCCGAACCACTGGCTCAGATGTCTGAGGTTCTGGTGTTTGGCTGCCTCAGATCTGATGCTAGCCCAGAAGCTTCCCCGGATCCTGCTGCAGTGGGTCATCACCCTGGCAGCGAGCTTCCTCTGGTGAGGATGCACCCCTGCATGGGCCATTGCCCTCTGTGCTGAAGGGATGGGGACAGCCAACAAGCCTGTGCTGAGTGCACAGGCGGTCAGGGGTGAATGACACGGCAGGCCACTAAGAGACGTGGATCAACATTGACCCTGCAGCAGGGGTTGAGAAGAACAAGCTGGAGAGACTTGAGAGCATGCACGCCCTTTCTTCTCCTGGCAGGCTTTGTGTATGATGAATTTGGACACATCAGTTCCATCTAAACAAGAAATCACTCCTCTTACTGGAAACTAAAAATTTTTCTCTTTTCAAAAAAAAAAAAAAGGAATTTAGGAAAGGCAAAAAAAGGACTTGCCTTTCCTTGCTGTTCAGGAAATAATTCCAAAGTGTTGCAACATAATTGCTGGGAAAAGACACTCTCCGTGCCCATGTTCAGTATCAATATAGGTCTAAACGGATTTTTTTCATCTTCTGCCAAGTAAGACTTTCAGGCTTCTTGAATGTGTCTGGTTTGAGCATTCATCCTGATTACTAAGCCTCCTGTAACAAACTCTGTGGAGTAAGGCCTTATTAGTTTTTAATAGATGGCAAAGTTATTCTGGAAAATTTTATCTTTAGCTATTAAAATGCAGTGTGTTGTTTGTCATGTGAAGGTTTGGAATCTATATGTCAAAGGCTGGCAACACCCATGTAATGAAATATCCTGTGGCACTTCAAAAGGTGGCAGCACGGGGAGAAACACCTGCCAGCCTTTGCATGTGCATGTCATGCTTTCAGGCCATCCTGGGACTGACGGACAGTTGGACGGGGCCACAAGCTTCGGAACAAGTGGCCAACTTGTCTGCAGGCTGAGGCTAGCGAGGAAACGTTTGAAGGATGTGGTGCTTGGTGTAGTGCTCCTGCTGAGCATCACCTCTGGCTGTGAGGTTCTACAGTTTGGCTCTGTAAAGAGCTCTTCCTGCTGACTGTGAGAAGAACTACCCTGAGCCCATTTACCCAACGTAAAACCACCGGATAAGAGACATCAGGAGATCAGATACCGTTTTAGCATTGTCTTCAATGTTTGGTAATTTAATTCTTGGCAAGGCTTTGTCCTGGTCCTCTGCTGAATTACAAGCTGTGTTTTTTTTTCTGTATTTCTTGGTAGCAAAGGGTGAAAAAAGAATGTTTACTGGGCTTGATGGTGATATGCTGCACATGCTTCCAGATGATTGTATGAGTTGTAGCATCTGTTTCTTACTCTTCAACTGCTTTCTGTCTGGGAGCGTGCAACAGGCTACTGCACTAATTAGTCCATACCTGAAGTTGAAGTAAATGCCAGATTTCCTGCTGAGCGCTTTGGAGGGAAGGTGCTGCCACTCAGCATTTTTTGCTTGCTGAGAATGAAGAGAACCTGAAACTGTAGGCATTGGCTAAAAGCCTTGTGTTGGAGTAAAAACAAGCCTCACTGTCACGGTTCTGGTTTACCTGTGAAATAATCCCATACGCAATGTGCTTGTTACAGGAGGAATCTGAAGTGCAAAATGCAAAGCATCGCACAGCTGAGCTTTCAAAGGCAGCTGTGAATTTATGGGGAAGTTTTTGTTATGCGGTGGGTATGTCCCTGGAGACTGGGGACAAAACACTCACAAGTAAGAGTGGAATGGGAAGATTCCTTATTCAAATGTTTTCTGGTACTGTCTGGTTCTGCAAGTCATAAGGATGTAAATTAGCCGCAGCGCTGAGGAAAACACTTGCCAACTTGAATTTCAATTGGTTTTTGGCCTACCAACCCTTTTTTTTTTTTTTCAAAGCAGGAATGTCTGGTTGCAATATGACTACATCATAAATTATTCCATCCCGTGGTAATGCAGCATGGCAGTCTTGAGCTGTCTGGCAGCCACCTGCTCCTTTTGCTAGGTGCGGTGTTGGAGAGGGGTTTCTCCAGGTTGAAGCTTCATCGCGTGATCTCGTGGACATGCTGAAGGATCCTGGTCTGTCAGATGTCCCGGTCCAACAAATGCACGGTTCACTGCATGCGTGCTGACTTCTTGCCTCCTTCCATTACAAGGAACTACTTGGATGCTCGTTTCTCCTGATACTGCAGCAGCATCTGTGGCACAGAAATGACAGGCTGTTTATTGGGGATACCTGTCTGCCTCTCCATCAGCATGCTTAATTTCTGTTTTATTGGTTGAACTGTGGAAACCGTAGTGGATGCTCTGATAAAACAATTCCCTACAGGGCCAGGAATACTTCTGCACTGCTGGGGTTTAGCATGTAGCTAAATCCAGGGGGCCTTAGAGCTTCAGGTGGAGTTAGCCTGACTGTGACTTGATTGTGCACGATGTATCCACTGCCTGTACACAAATTCAATGCGAATTATAAAGGTGCTTTTGGTGAAGCATCTTTCAGAAGGTCTCTGAAGCACAGGGGAATCAAAGCTACCGTTTCTCTGAGTGCTCTGGCAGTAAGCACTGTAAAGGAAATGCCTGAGGAGTGCCTTTGTCTTCCAGTTTACAAGTTGGCTGTGGTGAGCCATGTGATTTTCTTCTGTGGCAGTCGAGCAGTAACTGGGCTTGGTAGTTTTTTCTGCTGTAGAGGGGAAGACCAGGACTGGTAAGTGGGTCAGAAATGCTGTGTTTTGTTTGAGGGACAGAAATGTAAGCACACAAACTGCTGTGAGCATTGTGATATTTGTGTGTTTGGAGAGGATTTCAGCTCTGTCTGGCATCTCAGAGCAGCATGAAGGTGTCAGGAAAATGAAGTACGCATGAGCTTTGGGTGGGTTCAGGAAGTTTGTCACTCATTAAGGTAGCAGGATTGAAGCCTAAGCCTTGATGACTTCTATAGACTAAAGCCAGCTTGGGAGGGGGTTTTAATTTGCTCTTAACAATGCTGCACCTTGCATGGAGCACAAGGCTTGAGAAGTAGAGCGTTCTTCTTGTGTAAGTGACTTGGGCTTAGATTATTTAAGCTGCCAAACAGATAAAATCGAGGATTGCAGCTGGAATAGACTTCCACCACAGAGCAAGGTGAACCGCAGCATTATCAGCAATTCCTTGATAAAGCCGATGAATCTTTCGTGCTGTCCTCGACAAAAATGTTTCCTTTCGTAAGGAGAGAATCACAAACACCAGCGTGCTTGTTTTTTTTTTTTTTTTTTTCCCACGAATACCATAGCTGCAGCTTCGCATTCTCCTTCTGTTTCCTAAGGTTGGCATGGTTTCAGAGCTGCAGACTAACTTGAAAAAGGCTGAGCGGCCTCACAGGGCTGTGCTGGAGTTGTCTGTTCAGACTTGAGCCTCATTCCTGAGATTCCTGGGTTCTGAGGGTTTCTGGGTGAAGTGCTGAGCTGCAGACGGAGCGCCTCGTGTGGCAGAGCCGGGCTTCGTTTGGGCGGTAATAAGGTGGCTGATGGGGCTGGGGAGCTGCTTTTGTTGGTGCTGCAGTCTGAGGACTTTAATCGCTTCCAGTCTGTTCTGCTGCACGCTGCCCCTGGGAAAAGAAGGGGTCAAACGCTGCTGGCTCGTGTCCCCTAGGCAGACTGCCTGCAGAGGTACGCTTAGCTCAGCTCAGTGTCTCGGACGTGGGAGGTTCAGAAGGCAAACCTGAAAAAGGAAAACCCTCAAAACAAACACAGCTCCAGCTGACACGGTAAAAGGCATCTCTGGTCTGAAGGGGGTGGCTGTGTGTGTACAGAAATGCGTGCTGATGGACATATATGGTGCGCTGTGTCCGCGAGGACGGTGAGCGAGAAGTTAGGTATGTGTCTGAGGAATCAGTTTCTGGGCGAGGCTTTTTTGAGACTCCTTTCTAGCCAGCAACCACTTGGCCAGGCATTAATGATCGTGAAGATGGGGAGCAGCTCCTGCCCTCACTTGCCCGCCTCGCTGTGCAGCGAGAGGAGTGCTGGCCCTGCCCAGCCTGGGGGCTGCCCGCAGAGGAGCTGGCGCTTGGGCTGGTGTCACTTGGGTGGCAGAGCCCCCTCCTGCCCCGCGTGGCTGCTAACGGTGCTCTGCCTGGGGCTGGTGGTGTGGCCCTGGGGCTAATAGCAGTGCTGGAGGTGGCTGGGGGTAATTTGCAGTGGAGAGTGCTTATTGACGGCCACTGCGAGCAGAGCTTGGCTCAGAGCGCTTATCTGGTCAGCTCAGCTTGCTTAGATCCCGCTCCGCTGAGGACAGCTAGCTGCTTTGCGAAGAGCAGCTTCTGACAGCTGCCTCTTTCAGACTGACATCGTTCACAGAGCAAGCGTTTGAATAAAAGAAGTCCTCTACAAGAAATTACCTCCTGCTACCTAGTTTGGTAGTGCTCCGTTCCCCATGTGTTACTCTTCGTTTCAAAAGCAGCATTCCTGGGATTCCTGACTCGTTCCTCCTGGTATAAGCTGTCCAGCTGAAGTCATCTGTGATCCGTTCGCACCATTCCGTGCTCTGCCCTGTGCAACAGCACGGGCTGTCTGTCAGTGAAAAACTTGAGGAATTTCTCTAATCCAGTTACAGGTCTGTGCTCAGGCTCTGAGGCCTTACAGGCAATTAGTTCTAGATAGCTGAAAGCTGCTGATATAATTAGCTGATAACCCCCAAAGTCACATCTGCTGGCGCTTGAAAGCTCTGTTCTTGTTGCTTATGTTCCATGTTATTTGTTTAAGGTTTGAGAAAGGAGAAAAAAAAAAACTCAGGATGTGGCTGAGAAAGTGCATTTTAAGTTACAGGCATGCATTTTGAAGTCCAAGCCCTGATCCTGTTTGACCACTTAACTGCTTAAGAACCCTTCAAAGTCAGAAATGCGTAAATGCGTTCTGCTCAGTAAACAAAACTTCAGCAGAGTCGAGGCCAAACTGAGGGGTGGCTGTGTGAGTAGAACTTCCTTGAGAAGGAAGGTTTTTCCCCAAATGTGCTCCCAGGTGTGATAGAAATGAGATTTCTGACTCTGCAGGTGTAGCGGGAACTCTGCATGTCACGAGGAGTCTTAGAGAAACCCAGCATCCCCATGGCGTGCGGCATTGGACCCGTTCCGTGGGATTGCTGGGTCAGCTTTGGATCTTACTGGTCAAAACATGCTGTATGAGCTCCACAGAAAAACCGATTTTCCTTTTTTTTTCAAGTTGCTGCAGATTAATGCTGGAACTTACATTTGGGCTGACCCAATTTCTTTTCCCCCAGTTAACAGGGGCATCATGAGCTTTTGCTGGGAGATGGGTCAGCAGGGTGCAGTCCCTCCTAGCCGCTTGTGAAAGCTATTGCTGTTGTAGGTGAGAATCAAAAGGAAAATGAGGAACTGAGCAACTGAACCCAGCGTGTTGGGAACAGCATTGAGAAGGTGGCAGCTGGGTGCTGTTCAAGAGCTTCACTGTAAACCTTTCTAAACTTTAAGTGTGAATAACTGCAGAAAGTGGAAAATATAAACTGATAATGCTTTTCTGTTTCTCTCCAGGGTCTCCTTACTATGACAACGTCCGTCCACTCTCCTACCCGGACTCCGATGCTGTCTTGATCTGCTTTGACATTAGTCGGCCAGAAACTCTTGACAGTGTGCTAAAAAAGGCAAGTGTCCAAGGAATGCGTGAGAAGTGTTTGTAGGTAGTTTGTCTCTGAATCTCTGAGGAGTGGTGCTGTTTCCTATGTTGGAAACTTCAGTTTGTTTTTTTTTTTTTTTAATGGCATGAAGATCGGGCTGTGCTCTGCATGGCTGGAGTTCGAAATTGTGGATTTGAAAGGGGTGGATGTTAACTGAGAACAAAAACTGTCTAACAGAAGCTCAGAGATGAAGCAAACTCTCATTCCTCAGCCTTTAGACACCAGTGAGTTGTTCAGGGTGGCGCTGGGTGCAGCAAGAAATTCTCTAATGTCACATCAATTTAACAAGTAGGAATGAGAAATTTTGCCGTGTTGCAGAGTTTGAAGTGCGTCTGTAGAATGCTTGGACCTCTGCCATGGCTTTACATAATTCCTCAGCCTTAAGGTAGAAGGAGCCAGTGACATGCCTCTGGAAGACACCATCAAACCCAGCAGCAGTGTGGAAATGTAAATCTGCATCAAACTTCAGAATTTTTCAGCTCAGAGGTCTGAGATTCAGAGCCTGTCTTCCCCAGAGTTAAAGCACTGCAGCCTGAGAGCTGAGCTCTGTGCACGAGGTGGTCCTGGTGCTCCCCTCGGTCACTGAGCGTGACTCAGGCTTTGCGGTGGTGTAGTTAAGGCTTAATGATCTGAAGTTCCTTCTATTCTGGAGCTGGGGCCAGTGATTCTTGTTTCACTGGGCGTAAAGATTCTATCCGTGACCAGATCATGCTGGAACTACTGCCTTCAAGAATTAGCTCGAAGGTAAACACGACCATTATGTAAGAGCATTTAGACATAAAATGTCATGACTTATTAAACTTCATCCTGTATGCATTGCTGGTTTGGATTTAAACATTCAACTGCTCCAGTATAACTACAACCTAAAATTTTACAGTGGAAAGGCGAAATCCAGGAGTTCTGCCCAAACACCAAAATGCTGCTGGTGGGTTGCAAGTCGGATCTGCGCACGGATGTGAGCACGCTCGTCGAGCTCTCCAACCACAGGCAGACGCCCGTGTCCTATGACCAGGTATGTGCCGTGCCATGCTTTGTGCTTAGGGTAAGACTGGTTTGTGTCCTCTTGAACAAAGTCTCCCTCCTTGTTGACCTGCAGAAGGCAGGTGTGTGTGCTCCAGTGGTGGAGGTGAGTTTGGTAACTGGCTGAAAGCAAAGCCTGGCTGTGCACTGGATCCAGCAGAAAATCAGGCAGTTTCTGAGAGCACACTTCAAGCATCATAAGATCGTGGCCTTGCTGGCTGTGAGGAACCTTTTAAGTGAGTTAAAAATAAGTTCACCCCTTCTCTGTGCTTGCAGAAGCCAAAACAGTAACTGAGAGGTGTGGCTTGATGACTCGAGCATCGTGACAAGTATTTAATGTGATCTGACCCCTTTAAAATCGCCTTGCTTGAGAGCACCTGCAGACACCTTGTAGCTCTGTGTGAAGGTGGCAGCAAATCCTTGAAGCGTCTTGATCCTTGGTGGTAGTTCTGTGTTGCTGGGAAGTGAGAAGGCTGGAGCCAGTCATCGTGGGGCAGAGGCACTGAGGTGAAAAGGGAAGGAATCAGGCCACGGGGGAGCAGGAGGCAGAGACCAGGGGCAGGCTAGGATCCAGGATGAGCTTCTCCTTGTTACTCGGATGCATCTTGTGCGTTGCAGCTGGATCACAGTGGTGGTTTCAGATGCCCTCTTATCTGAAGCCTCAGGCTTTCCAAACCAACAGCTTGTAATATGCAATTACTAAGAATGCAGCCTCCTACAGCATGTTAAATTTGAGAATGTGGAGATGCCATGAACTGAGTATCTTAATTAAAATACAACATGGGGTGTTGTGTTGTGATAGCTTATGCTGCTTATGGCATTTTTTCCTCTGCTTGACTCAGTAAATATCTCTCCATTTCAGACAGTTTTCAGGGAAACTAAATGCCTTTTTTTTTTTTCTCCTACTGTGAAAGAACTCAGAAGTGTCCTTAAATCCTGATTGTCCTCCTGATTGGAGAAGATCTGGTTAAAAAACACCATGTGTGCATTTGCATATATTCATATTGCTCAGCCTTGGAGCTGCAATTTTCCATACTGTTTTTCTGCGAATACTGGAAACTTAAAGGAAAATGATGTCTGCCACTTATGGCATGCACAAGTTTATGAATTTTTAATAATTTTTTGCTGCACCCTCTGCTAGTTCTAGGGAAGGGTCAGGTCCTCTGGGGTTAAAGGTACACCTCTTGTTTTTACATTCCCTTGCCTTGCTAAGTCAGCGTGGGATCAGAGAGCTTAGCAGTGTTTTTCCCCCCTCCTCTGACCTTCATAAGGAAATGTTTGAAGGACAAATTGGGTTGGTGGTGACACCCTGTTCCCTGTGTTCCAGCTGGTTTCCAGTCAGCTATGCCTGGCAAACATTGTTTGAGGAAGTGAGATAGGCTCAGGTGAGTAGGAGTTGAGGTGTTAAGCAGTGTGGAGGGCTTGGTCCTACAAACTAACAGTCCTTTATCAGCCCATCCCACTTAAAACTGATAAGAAAACAGCTGCATCACAGCAGGGCAAATAATACATCACAAAGCTGTGGGTCCAGTCAGATTAGTGCCACCAGCCTGGCTGATACAATCCGGGAGTGAGGAGGAGGAGCTGGCCTGATGTGGAGTGGCTCATCCAAGGGTGTGATTGGGTGTAGGAGCTTGCTAGGAAACCTGTCGCTCAGAAGTAAAATTCCATTAAAACAATTCCTCTTTTTTTTCACTCAACCCTGTATTGTCTTCCTGCAAGAAAATGTACAGCAGGATACTGGGGTATTGCCATGTGCTGGAGTGGTTATTGTACTTCTAGAGCAAATACCCTCCTTTGTCTTCTCTTGCGTCTAAAATTGCAAAGGAAGGGCTTGCACAGCCACCGGTACCCTAATCTGTATGAGAGAGTGCTTTGACTACATCTTGGAACCAAAGCTCTGTTTATTGTGCAAAATTAGCTGCTGGCTGTCGTGCTCGAGGTTTAGTTTTGGTGTTCACAAAACATTGTGTATGGAAAACAGTGCTGGAAAGTAACTGGGGTTTGCCTTGGCTCTCTGGAAACCTGGTAGTGATGGCGTGTGCTTTTTTTTCCCCTTAGGGTGCAAATATGGCCAAACAGATTGGAGCAGCCACATACATCGAATGCTCAGCCTTACAGTCAGAAAACAGCGTCAGAGACATTTTTCATGTCGCCACCTTGGCGTGTGTGAACAAAACAAACAAAAATGTGAAAAGAAACAAATCACAGAGGGCAACAAAGCGAATTTCACACATGCCTGGCAGGCCAGAACTTTCTACAGTGGCTACAGACTTGCGAAAGGACAAAGCAAAGAGTTGCACGGTGATGTGAAGGACCTGGGTTTCCCTGAGCGTTCGGGAGAGGCGGAGGCTCAATGAAGTGCACAGCCACGTGGTGTTTGATGAGTGCTTTAGGGGAGACTCTTCACCTGTTGTGTGAGACTGTACTTAGGAACTGAGCATGTAGACCAAGCAGGGGGAAGAAGTGGCTCTGAATGAGGTGGCATCAGGAAATGGTACATGGAAGAAAATGCCAAAAAAAAAAAGAGAACATTTGAATGTGCTGAGAGAAGAGAGTGAATGGGGGAAAAAAACACTGCAAAGAAGAAAGATGTGCTTGTTTCTTTTATTGATGCTCTGCTCCTGGATGCTCCCACTTTGATTTCATTAAAATAATACTTTAATGTTTTTTTTTTAAAGAAGACATTATTAATATGCCCTCATTAAGGAACTATCCCTGTGACCTTGTAGTTGGTTTTCCAGAGGATGTGATCTGATTTTTTCGTAGCTCGTGGCTAAAATGCAGATTATGCCAAGGCCTGTACGTCACCTAGAGGAAAACACTGGACGTGAGGAGCTTGGAGTGCTGCCTTCCTGAGGTGGCAGCACAAGCTGGATTGTGGCACGTGGGTAATGAAGACGACTGTTGGAGGCTTCCCAGTATTATAGGTGCCCTCGCAGCAGAAATGGAACAGATCCACTCAGGATGTGGGGCGAGCTGCCTGCCTCTTGCAGGAGTCTGACTTTCAGTTCCTCTTTGTGATTGTAAATTGAAGTGGAAACGTAGGAATCGAGTTCTGGTGTACTGTATGGGTATTTCACTGTAGGTTCAGCTCTAAAATCAACTGAAAGGTGCTAAGAGCTATGATGGCAAATGGTCCTTACTTTAAAAACAAAAACAATTCATTAAGCCTTACTGCCCCATCTGGGGAAGCCATGAGGCTCCTCTGCTCCTGCTAGGAGCTGGAGGGCCCGGTGGCTCCCAGGATCCAGCCCTCTGTCGATGCTATGAAGTGCTATTCAGAGAGGTGCTTCTCTGCAACTCCGTGGGTGAAAATCCAAGCATCTGCAAGTGAGCCAGCAGAGCCAGGTTACCTTCTGCTAGCCCCTCACAGTTCCTTGGGACAGCCATCTCTCGCTGCAGGCCTCAACCGCTCCTGGTGAGCACTGTGAGGAGGTGGAGCCCGAGGAACTGTGATGCCTTAAGGGGTCCCCAGTGGAAACTGGATCCTATGTTGAGTCTTTAAAACTAATAAATCATATCCAGGCAGCAGTCCTTAACCATTAGGTGGGTGAACCTGTTAAGTTCTTTTTTTCTTACCGATTGCTATTGTTATGTTAAATATATCAGCCTTGAAAATCGTTTCCAACTGTTTACTGACCGACTTAACTTCATAGCTCCTCTCCAGGGGGATGCTGTAAGCTCTAACCAGTGTGGCTGTAGCTTGTTGAGAACAAGCATTTTGTTTCCAAGGATAATGCTTCGTTTTCGAAGTGCTGAAGCTGTGTTCATGTTGACTTCTGCAGAGGTAAAGGATTACCATAATTAACACTCAACTTGGTGTGTTCCCGGCGCTTTTTTCATCTGATAAAAGAAGAAAAGATCCATTCCAATTATTTCCCACAAAAAAAGGACATTTTTTCACCACCATAATAAGCTTTTGACTGATGCAACATTGCGCTTAGGGCAGTATTACAAAATAGCTGGTAAGTGCTTTCTGTATTTAAATATTGTGGAAAAAAATAAGTTATAACTGTTATACAACAGGACATTCATTACTTTTTTTTTAATTGTTGAAGTCACTTTGTATGTTTGGTTAATGTTTCTGCAGTATTTATTAAAATACCATTCTTTTCTTTGAATTAAAAAAAAAAAAGTAACTGACTTGTAGTAGAAATGGCCTTTGTGTGTTAGTTCATTTATACTCGTGTGTTGTGGACATGATTGTACTGAGCTGCAGGCCAGCCACAGCTTGGGGTGTGACTTGAATAGAACTCTATCTCACTGACACTTGGACACTTGGACCAGCCTTTTTTTTTTTTTAACTATGTAGTGTGGCTTATGATTATTTGAGTTGGGTTTCCCATAAAAACAGAGGCAGCTGGGAAGCTAGAGCGAGTGAACAAGCGTGGGTTGCTTTGGCCTCCAAAGCATGGCATGCTGGCCTTTAACAGGTTTCACACGTCCAGGCTGCTGTGGGAGCCGTTCTTTTCTGCCCCCTGTGAGTTGACCAGAGGCAGGCTGTCCTAACTGCTCCCTTCTAGTCATGGCATTGCAGTTGCTGTGAGTCCTGGACGTGGAGCCCCATCGTCACTGGATGTTTCATGCTCCCTTTTGCACTCGGAGGAGGTGATGCTGAGTGCAGCCAGGGCAGTCCTTCCATCGGTGTGTTTTCTCCCTGAAACCCATCAAACCAAGGCAAGGAAGCCCTTAAGTTTCTCACTTCTGGGTCTGCTGAAGCACGTTCACTGTTTCTAAAGTCACACATCTGGCTAGTGCTCCCCGTTGTCCTGGTCTGAGCCTGTCACCCTTTCTCTTCTCATTAATTGTCACCACGGTTTTTGTTCCCTCGGTCTGTGTGTGCAGTGATGGTGTACTGTGCAAGAAGCCATCCCTCGTTGGTAAGACGTGCTGGGCTGTCTCCCCCTGCTGAAGCAGTCTTGTCAATTCCTGGGCAGCGCTGTCACCCGCTCGCCCCGAAGCAGTGGGGCTGGGGCAGCCCCTGTGCCAGCGTGAATCTGGGCTGAGCGTGCCACGGGAGGCTGGGGAGCTGCCCTTGCCCAAAAAGCTGCGTCGTCTTTGTAGGCTGTGTTCGTCTTGCTCAGCCTCTGGCCTTCCCATCTGGCTACACGATGGATGTGTTCCTGGTTATGGAATTCAGGGTGCTCTGTAGGTAACTGCAGTCTGGCGTTAAGTCCTCCCTTCGCTGAACCGAGGGAATCGGCTCCTTCTCAAGGGGTTTGAATCTCTTGCTCTGAAGGATGTTTTGCAATTAATACTTAACCAGCTGTGTGTGCCTTGACACTCTTTCCAGCTTTTTGGCACCTCTGGAGTTGCAAACCCCAAGCAGCAGGCCGGCTGTGCCGCCTTTCTCCTAGCAGTGCTTCTGTGTTCGGAAGCTTCACCTTCACCGTGACCCTCTGCCCCCTGCTGTGACCAGAGCTTCAGTCTTGCGACCCCCTGGTGCTCACTGCTTGTCTGCTGACATCTGGCTGTAACTCCGCTGGACTTGCACTTGCTGGAGCAGGTTGTGATGCACATTCTTCACGACTTGCCCCTCTCCCAGGTTTTGTAGATCCCGTTTCTTTCCTAGCGTTTTTGGGTCTTGCTGAGGTTGTCATGTGGCTTAGGGACGCAGGAAAGGCCTCTCTGGAGCCTCACCAGCAGCATGCCTTCCTGGTGAGGGTGCCAGTGCCATGTTGTCCTTCTGAGAGCTGTCCAAGCTTGCAGCTGCTTTGTCACTGCTCAGTGCACGCAGTCCTGGCTCCGTGTCATCCTGCTGAGTGCCCAGATGCTGCGTGGCCACAGGCCGAGTGCTGTGGGTTGGGAGGGTGCTGTGACAGTACTGTGACAATTAAATCGCCTTGATCATAGCTGACTGCTAGTTGATTATTACACTTTGAAATTCCCCTCTCTTGCTCTGAATGGATGGAAGATGGAGGTGTCTCAGTTGATCTGCGTTTCCCTTTCAGTGTTTACAAAAACAAACAGCAGTGTTGGCAGCTCTCTGCAGCTGCTGTCCTTGCCTGGGTTCCAGCACATCTGGGAAGCGAGCGCTAGCAAATCCCAGAGCTGTTCAGCCCGCTCTTGGGCATGAGCTGTGTCTTTGGAACAGAACGTATTTCATCAGCACGTGGTCAGAAATAATTGTGTTTTCCCAGATGTGGAGCAGGCGTTCTCACCGGCGAGTCCAACTTTTCTGTTTTTGTTATTGCTGCTAGTTTTACCACTTCCTTCGGGCTGGAATTGCCGTTCTGTCTTTTGCATGATACGTTTCTTACTCACTTTGGTGGTATCTGAAACCTCCAAGATGGGAGGCTTGCTTTCCTAAAACCAGGTGGCTGTGGCTAATGCCTGCCCTGGGGTGGTGTCCTGGGCTGCAGTGGCACTGCTCGCTTTGCGCCCTGAGGGGCTGATGTCTGCAGATTATCTCCCTGCTCAGCACCCGGGCTCATGGACAAGGTGTGGTCTGGAAGTTCCTCCGTGCAGGCTGCAGTTCGGTCAGATGTTTCTCTTAAGCCATGTTTGATCCCTGGGCAATAAACTTGACAGATTGCCATGACTTAGTCTGCTTCAAAAAAAATAAAAAATAGCTTTTTTTTTTTTTAATTGCACAACTGGGTTGTGCAATCCCTTGCAGTAACTGAGGTGCAGAAAACAGCCGGGCTTCACAGGAGAGCAAATCACCCCAAACTCCTCTCTGAGGGTTTCAGAGTGCCTGAATTGCGCTGGTGGGTGGGTGCTTATGGGTACTCCACCATCCTGATGCCCACGGGTGCGGTCACTTTGCTCTCCGATGGCAGGCAGGGGGCTCAGCGGGCGCAGTTTGGAGACCACCCCCAGCAGGGTGGAGGAGAGCCCGAGGAAGGGGCTGAGCTCCTTCCTCTTCTGTCAGAATGTTTCCTGTAGCCGATCTGCAGTGAGAGGGGAACAGCTCGGCTGATTAATGGTTGGATGTTGTCAGGGTGGCATTTTGTTGTCTAATCCTCACGTACCTGTGCTGGCTCTCCTAAGGGAGGGATTACTGGCTGAAAGGCAGATAATTACTAATTCTCAGCTCACTGCACTTCTTCCTGCCTATCTCCTTTCTTCTGAAAGAAGAAATCAGCCTTGTCCCGTAGACTTTCTCTTCGACCTGCCAACCTTCATGCAGAAGCCACTGAGATGCTGATGCTGAGGAAGAGCTGTGCTGCATCCTTCAGAGCTGCAGCCCCAGAGTGCCAAGGAACGTTTGCAATATGTTAGAAGCTGAAGCATCCTCTGCACCTTCCTGCAGCCGCCCGAGAGCCCCTCAGAACCCCTCAGCCCTGGCGCTGCTGAGCCTGGCGAGGGGCAGCTTGGGGCCTGCCCCTGTCCCCATGGGTTGTGCAAGAGCCAGCGGAGGCTGGAGCTGCTCAGCTCGAGGAGAAATGTTCTGCCAAGTGGCTCTTTTTTATCCTCCCTAAATGAGTTTGGAGGGTTAGGGACGAGAAGCAATCTGGGGAGAAAAGATATCCAATTTTAAAAGCGATCCGTGGAAAGGGAAGCACTCCCACTGCCCTCAAACGGGAAATAGATTGTTGGCCCGCCAATTCACACGCTGCGGAAGCGTTAATCCTGGCAGCTCCTGCTCTTCACGTACCACAGCATGGATTCTGAAGAGCTCTCCTGGAGCTGGTAAAACATCTTCTCTTGCAAACTGCTGTTGGAGTCAGTGAGAGTTTGCTGCAGAAGCCCACGACTTGCCCCCAGAGTTGTGCTGCTGGGGGGGTGAGCTAGAAACCTTCCTGTGCTGGGACGACGTGCTGCATGCAGGATGTATGATGTTATATGCACATTGCCTCGTGCCAGGCGGCTGCTTCATTGCTGAAGAGGAAAATTTAACTGGTTGCAGTGGGCAGGTGTCAGTAACCTGCTGCAGTGCACCCAGGCCCTGCACTCCTGGAAGGATTTTTGGTGCATGTGCAATGCAATCATGTGCTGAGAAACTGCTCCTGTGCGCGGCAGCCAGGAAGCTGCAAAACTTCTGCCTCCTGCCATGCTGGAGGTGGGCTGCTGGGTGATGCCCCTCTAATGGGGACCTGGTGGAGCGGAGCTGCAGCCCAGCCCCACCGTTAGAGGTGTGCTAATAGCACCCCTCCGCCAGCCCCTTCTGATGGGGCGAGGGGGACAAAAGCCATGTGTGCTGCGAGACTTTCCCTAGGCTAGCCAGTGAGTCACTTACTCCACAACCCTCCTAATGCTCGGGGAAGTGTCCTCCTCTGGATGCTCAGGCTGCTGCCACCAAGCCTGAGCTCGTCATCTTCTGCAAGCACCTGGGGACCTGCTTCTCCATCCAGATTTGGGGTAACGCAGCTGATCCGCGTCCTCTGCGCACACACCGCCGCAGTTTCGGCTGTCCTGGCTGGAGCTGATGCTCTTTGTCCCTTCCTTCGGTGCTCACATCCATAATTCCAGGGGCTTTGGTACGTGGAGGAACAAAGGCCTGGCCTGCTCCATTCCTGCCCAATGGAGGCTTGAGCAGAGCGGCTGCGGGGAGGGGGTTTGGTGCGGGCTGGGGGCTGCAGGAATGGGATTTGGTGCGGGTTGGGGGCTGCAGGGAGGGGATTTGGTGCAGATTGGTGCTTGAGTGCTCTCGGTGCCTTGCTGAGCCCAGGAGGGCTTTGTGCTGGGGGGAGGCGGGGAGCAGTGCAAGTGTGTGTGTGTGTGTGTGTGTGTGTGCAGGGGCCGCGGGGAGCCAGGGGGCTCATCTGGTGTCAGCAGCATTCATGTGCAAAGCAGGGACCCAGGGCAGCGCATTATCTCCGGGCTGGAATCGCTCTTTCAGGCGATCCCAGACTTTTAAGGGATGCTGCACACTTGAAGGCTGGTTATTAGTTCCAAATGCTGCAGGAGCATCTGCTCTCAACTAGCTCGAAATCATGTTTAATAACAAGAAAATCTACTTCAGCCAAATCCCTGTTGGGAGGGCTTTAGCCCGAACAAAAGGCCCCACCACCACTGATTTCCATAACAGATGTAGCATGCGATGCATGACAGCCCAGCGCAGGGTAGCTCCTTTATTCCCCACATATCCATCTGCAAGAAAGGGGGCTTTCATTTTATTAATTACTCTGGTGTGCTGCGCACCGCTTTGTGCTGCTCGGGGAGGAAGGTTTTGTGTTTCATGCTACAATGCCCGTGGTAATGGTTTGGGTTGGTTTCTTTCTTTCTGCAGCCCCGGTGCCGAAGGCCAGCATCCCTCTGCTTGGCTGTCCCCTGGGGGAGGGTTGGCGTCCCCCCCCCTTGCCTGCAGGACGGCATGCCCACACATTGCTGTTCCCAGCCTCGCCGCCTTCTCCCACCTTTTTGTGGCACCCAAGTGCGTTTTGTTTCGCCGTGGCTGCAGCACCAAGCAGCCACTTTGGGGGTTCCCGGCTGTGGGTTTGGTCACCAAGCTGTGTGCTCCCTTGCTGGATCCCTTCCAGCCTTTTCCAGGAGCTGTCAGCTTTCTACATACATTTAATCACAGAAAATCGAGAAAAAAAAAAAAAAATCTCGAAGTAAATTTGCAGGACTCGTTTGGAACTTTGTGCGCTGCACTTTTTGCAGGCCGTGCCCGCCGTTAGTCGTGGCTCTGATTTTTCAGATCATACAGCGTGCATCTTCTGCCTGCTGATCTGCAGTAATCCCACGAGCTATAGGCAGCCTGGGGGCTGAACCAATACAAAGCACTTAGGTCGATGCTGCGCACTTGGGGAACAGCTTTGCCAGTGGGGGAAGCAGGAAAGCAGGGGTTGTGCAGTGAGAGAGCTGCAGAGCTGGGGGAGGGTTCACAGCACCGACACCTCCCCGAGTTTAGGGCAATTCCATATTTTATCTCCGTCTGTATGAAGTGCTATCCATCACGGTTGCCCTTCATTCACATCTTCATTTTTTCAGCTCTCCAGGGAGCTGGAATTATTCATGGCCAGAGTTCAGGAGAGTGAGGCAGAAGGGCTGGTGCACTAGTGTAGGTGGGTTCACGGTGAGATAAAGCCATCCCTCGCTGCTCTGGCACAGATGGGAGAAGTTGTGTGATGGGTTTTATGGTTTTCGTCATCGTCTCCATTTCATTTTGCACCAGGTCGAGTGGAGAGTGGTCCATAGCCAGCAGCTGGCTCACTGCAGGGCGAGCGAAAAGACCCAGGGCACGTGGCTCAAGTTCCTGGAGGGACGTTGGCCACAGAAATTCCTGGTTTCCTGGGAAAAAAGAAGAAAAGTGCAGTCCCCAGAAGAGACCAGCTTTAGGAACTGAAGTCAGGATATTCTCCTAATCGTCTTTCCTAGGAGCAGAGGCACTGGGTTTACATGACAATGGGCAGGGGCTGAGCGCAGAGCGGTGCTGCAAAGTGCAGCTGCATCCCGCGGGGAACTGGACGCGATTCCAGGCTGAGCACACATCAAACGCCGGGGCAAGAGGGGGAAAAGGCAAAGTGGTGGTCGGGAAAGAAGGGTGCTACAGGATTTGGGGTGGAAAGTTTTCCGAAAGACTCCGCTTAGAGCCTGGGCAAGCAGGAGAGCAGTGCCCAGCATCGTGCCCAGCAGTGGGTCCCTGCAGCACCGCTCCCATGCACACATGCATGCACACGCGTGCACACGTGCATGCAGCTTGTCTTTAGGGACCCCAGCGGGCTGGAGGTCGCTCCTCTTTGGTGTGGCTGCGTTGCTGTGTTTTTGTCATTTTCCCACCAGTTATTCCCCGCCAAGCATTTTGCAAAGCGTTGTCATGGTTAAACCACGTATCCTTTCCTTCTCTTTCTCTTCCCATTTATTTTTGCTCGCCCATCTACCTGCTGACCGCATCTCCCACCCCTTCCCCAGGTGCTGCTGATGGCCGTGGGTGGGGAGGTGACATCCCTGGGTGACACCCGTGCCCAGTGTCCTTTCTCTGGATCCCCCCGTTGTGGCTGTAGACCTGAGGAAAACAACACGGAGCAATTCCATTTTTTCCCCAGAATATGAGGGTAAAGATGGTTTATGAAGCTGTGTAAGTTGAAAAGTGGGGCCGGGGGCTCTACTGGGAGGTGGCTGCGACCCCTGCGCTGCCTCCTTGCTGGGTTTGTGCTGGTTTGCTTGGAGGAAATTGCAGGGGAGAGTTCAGAGTTTATTTTTGCAGTGCACATCTTCACACGTAGCTGCACGGCTATGGCAGTGGGTGACGTCGGGCATGGCAGGGAGCAGTGCATCCCATGTCCCAGCTCTGGGTGCAGCGGGATCTGGGCAGGACCCAGCCCCAAAGGGGCAATAAAAGGGGCAGTAAAAGGGGCAGTATGAGCCTTGCCCAGCGCTGCACAGCAGCCTTTCAGCAGCACACAATCGAGTTTTCTAAGTGCAGACCCAGAGCTGGAGCTGTCCCTGGCTCTGCCGCCCCACAGCAAGCCAAGAAGCTGGGTTTGGGTGCAGGCGCCCAGAAAGTTCCCTTCTGGCCCTGGATTCGTGCTGCTGCAGCTGTGCCGTGGTTGAACATCACGCTCAGACCTCAGCTAACCTCGGACTCCAGCAGGGTGTGGAGGATGCCCCGTCCTTCGCAGCACCCTCCAGGCTCCCTGCACGTCCGCAGTATTTCAGCGTGGGCAGTGGTTCTCCTGACCTGAGGGTCACCGTGGCTGGCCTTTGTGCAGGTGCAATACTAAAACGATCGCAGAGTTCCTGCACTGAGCAGGTGACCATCCCACAACAACCTGCACTCAGCACAGTGCAGTCCATGCAGCATCGCTTTGGAGGCTCCAGACGAGGTCGTTATCCATCGCTGTGTAATTAGCATGGAGAGAGGTTAACAGGGCATGGACACCGGGCTGTAGTCTCAGCACCAGGCAATTTGTGGCCTAATAGGGCTGCCTGCACTTAGCACTTGCTATAAAGCCTCGTTAATTCCACGCTAATGATGCAGAAATCTTCTAGCCAGGGCAGAGCCCAGAGAAGCCGTTTGCCTCCATCCCATGACCTGGGTGGGGTTACCCACCAGGCAAGATGCCTGCAGAGCTTTTTTTTTTTTTTTTTTTTTTTTCAGAGAAAGGAGGCTGGGGTAATTGTCTGTGATACTTCAATTTTAAAAGCAAACAAACTCATGCACTGCATTCACTCTGGGTTATGCAGATGCCAGCAGCACCTGCTTACAGGCCATGGGCAGTGAGTAACTGGGCACAGTGCAGCACGGCCAAAATAAAAATGCTTGCCATGGTCGTTGAAACTTCTACTTTAATGGTGTGAAGGAACCAAACTGCAGGGGGTGGGTGAGCATTTTGCTGCGAGCCTCAGCCCGCTGCACAGGCTGATGTGCGGGAGCACTGGGGCTGGCGGGCAGCTCCTCGTGCTGGGGAGCTTCCCTACTGGTGCGTGCCCGTGCACACGCCCGTGCACATGCACAGCCTTTGCTTTGCACGTGCTTTGCTTGGCTATCCGCAGACACACGAGCTGCCTGTGCACGGTCACCCCCGAGCTGTGCAGCCGAGAGGGCACGCACCAGCCGCGCACCAACACCAAAGAGACCAGAGCCGACTCCCACAGCAGCTGAGTGCAAATTCCTGGGACATGTTAGCTCCTGCTGCGGGCTGATTAGACATGTATGAGCCTCCGCTAACGTGCCTGTATGAATTACTGTCCTCTTGGCAGCAGCTTTTCCACACTTAACCTCTGGCTTAGCCGTCCCCAGCTGGGATGCTCATGGAAATTCTGTGCAAGGAGCTGAAAGAAAAAACAAGGTTCTTGCCCAAACTGATGCCGGGCATGGTCAGGGCTGTGGTGCAGGACCTGTGCCCCTCCCAAGCGGCAATACTGGAGACAAATGCCCCCTGCAGAACGCCTCGCTGCTGGGCACCGTAGAGCATCGTGCGCGTTCGGGGTGCATTATCTCGGCAGGAAGGCTGGCATTATTTTCGTCAGGTTGTCGCAACCTGCTCATTACCTTCAGTGAAGTTTGGGGAATGTTGGTGCTGCTGCTGAGCCGAGCTGCGGTGGCCCTGTTTTGTAAGTGTCTGTTGTTCCAAGAATAGTGTGTGCAATAATCAGGGCGATTGTAAGAGCTGCTGTTAACCAGACTTGTATGGAATCATAAGAAGGTTTTATTTTATTTTTGACTCCAAATCATGTTTGCAAAAGTCCTGCCTGTTTCCTATTTCATGTTTGTCTTCTACATCGCTTTATTTCACCTTGATGCCCAGACGCACGTGCACAACTGTACGCAGGGTGTGCTGTCCGCCTTCAGCGAGCGTTTCCCTGGGCTTCTGCCCTCGAGTGCTGCGAAACCACCACGGACTGGAGCCTTGGAAGTGCTGGGTCAGAGAACAGATTGAATCGTTTAGTCACAAGACTTCCCAAGGAGGAAGATGATTTCCATTTGTCAGCAGAGCCCCTGGCTGGGACGCGACCTCTGGCTGCAGCACGCAGATCTCGGGGGATGCCTGGCGCTGGCAGCCTGGAGGATGCAGGAGCATCCTGCAGCGAGCGGAGCGCCGAGCGTTGCTGTGCAGAGAGCCTCAGTGAAGAGCCTCGTTCTTCCTCGTTGCAGTGCACGGGATTGTCAAGGACAAAACCTTTCAATGCAAGCAAAGACCTGCAGATCTGCCTGCAACTCCTGAAAACACGTGAGAAAAAGGATTTCAAGGATAAAATTTAAAATTGGAGCCGGTTACACACGAGCTACTCATAACTCCTCGCTGACCTCTGTTTGCTGCCGGCTTGGCAGAGGCAGGCACCTGATTCCTGGTGGATTAAACCAAAGAGAGGGTGTTCCGAAGGCTTCACTAGGAGGTGAGCAGGTCAAAATCGGTGTGCGCAGGGTTCTCCCAGGACGTATGGTCCCGGGGAAAGCACGGCTCTCTCCGGGGAAAGCAGAGGCTCCAGCCTGGTTGCTCAGAACCAGAGCCTGGGGATGTGTGCGATCAGCTGCTCACGGCACTGTGGGCATCTCCAAGTGAAATGCACCGACAGCGTTTGCTGTTAGATGTGTTAGCATCACGCTCCGCGGAACTGGCATTTCGCAAGAGCCCACCGGTGCCTGCTGCTACATTTCCACGCTGGTTCTTCCCACTGAGTCCTTCCTTCAAGGTGGAAGCTGGTGAGCTGGAGCTTTAGCTCCCAGGCTCTCCAAGGTGATGCAGCGAGGTGCTTTGGGTGTGAGTTTGTGTAAGGAGGGCACTAGAAATCGACAGGCGAGGTGCGAGCTGTGTTGGGCAGCACGGGAAGGCTTATCAGCGCTCCCCAGCCGAGCACAGTGCAGATTAAAAATGATCTGGGAGACAAGGGGCCGACCGCCAGCGCGGGCCTGCCTCCCAGGCTAATTACAGAGCGCACATTAAGCACAAGGCCGGCGACGGAGCAGCTGCAGAGGTCTTTATCTCTATTAAGAGACTGTCCACCTACATAATAGGAATAATTATTAAGAAAGGAAACCTAGAAAGGAAATTGCACATAATGGCACGCTGCGCCGCGCCCTGCCTCGGTGCACGTGTGCTGCTTGGTGCCACGGCGATGCTGGAGGCACAGGGCTGCACCCCATTTCTTGTCCTGCATGCCAGAGGGCTGCATCTTCTGTCCAATGTGGTTTCCAACTGCTTTNTTTTTCTTGTGTTTTTTTCCTGTTTTTTTTTTTTTTTTTTTTTTTTTTTTTTTTTTTTTTTGGCTTAAATGCAGCATGGCTCCAAGCCCAGTGGTTATTTTGCCTGCTTTTGTCTCTGTGCACTGGGGAAGAGGTCGCTTGGTTTTTATTTTGCAGGAGCCCTCCACCCTCTGAGTCTGCCCACGCTGTGTGGGGACCTTGCCTTCTCCAGGGTGACGTGGTACTGGCAGGCAGATGGATGGGTGGATGGACGGATGGACGGACAGACAGGCAGATGGATGAGTGGATGGATGGACGGACAGCACCTACTTTATCATTTCCCCCAAACACATCAGGCTTTTTAGAATGCCCACAACGCCTACCAACGCTCATCCCTCAGCCATGAGCATCACCGCCACAGGCAGTACGTAAATACAGCAAATCTGGGTTTCTGTTGAGAAGGCATGGTGACGGGAGCGTGGCATCACCAGTTCTGCTCTGTTTGCAGGCAAAATTGCAGAGCCATTGAGATGAGAGTGAAATATTCCTGCTCCTGTGCATGGCGTGGATGCCCCTTGGTTTCCAGCAGGCTCTGTGCTCGTATGTATGTATCCTGACCATCGTGAGTCATCTCCAATAGCATACATTTAGCTTTGGATTTTGAGTTATCTCTAGACCACTGCGTTCCCCACACTGAAATAAATCTTGCCACTAGGGGGAAAGCCAGAATTTTCCCAGCTCCCCCCAAAGAACAAATCACTTGTGCACTATTGTATGTTTATGTAAGATACGTAAACTGTCTTAAGCACACAAAAAAGCCTGTGCAAATGAGAAAAATGCTCTCGAATCCCTTTCATGTCTACTGCGTCAACCGCAACAACCCAACAACCTGGCTCGTGTGCGCAATAACTGCGGTGCCCTTTCCGTGATTTACGCCAGGGCACAGCAAAACAACACCAATGGGCTGTGCTGGGCGTATTTCTGACGTCACTCAGGGTCTGACAGAGCTGTGAGGGGGCAGCAACCTCCTGACCCCCTCATCTGCCACCAGTGCCTGGAAAGAAGTGGACTACCAGCAAAAATGTCTGAAACTTGGGCTGCGCAGACAGAGGGCAACCACCGCTTGGATCAGGTGTAAATACTGCCGGGAGGAAACTTGCCTGAGTTTGCAAAAGCTGCGAGAGAAGGAACAGGGCTAACGCTGCAATATTTATACAGTCTCTTTCATATATCCTCTGCTGAAGCCAGACCGAGCCTATGGGGATTTTCTTGGCAGAGCCTGTTCTGCAAATGGCAGATTTATTGGCACGGCGTGCAGCAACCCCCAGCTATCAGTGCCTGCACAGTATCTCCAGCATGAATTGAAAACAAAGATTTGATTGTGTCTGTTTATCTGAAATGATTTATAAAACAGTTCTTCACTCGGAGCTGGGGGAAGAAAAACATTTGTGTCCTTATCTGAGATCTTTCTCTTTTTGTTTTGAAGTTAGGGAACAAAACTCTGCTGAATCCTGCAATTAACGGCCTGCTTCCTAACGATCTCGTTCCTCCCAGGCAGGCAGGAGGACGGGGTCATGCACGGATGCATTTTGCAAGGTGGAAACCTCCCCCGGCTTTGCTAGAATGAGACATCCTGGTGCAGTTCTGCAGTTCCCAGCCCCAGCAGCTGCTCTGCTGCAGCTTTGCGGGGTCGCAGCACACCTGGGGGCTCTGGCAAACAATAGCCTATGGGCAAAGTCGGTGCGGTGGTAAAGGAAATGACAGCATGCACACCAGGTAGGGTGAAAATAACCCGGCGAACATCCTGGAGTCCCGTGGGTGGAAGAAAATGCCATTGTCTTTAGGGGCAGTTGTTCCTGGGTTTGTGTGAACGCAGGTGACATGGGCAAGGACACCTGCAGGTGCTGTGTGGAGCACAGGGCACCTCCCTGCCTGGAATACCGGTGCCCAGATCGATCTGCTTGCTTGATCTGACGCCTTGTGCACGCCTGGAGGAGTCAGCAGGTGCTGGAGGCACATGATTAAAATATAGCCGATGGGGTTTCTGCTCATCTGGGAGAAAGATGTGTTTGTTTGTTTCCCTCAAGTGGAAAAACTTAATCAAACTGCTTTCCATTGCTCAGGCAGGGCTAAAAAGGCAGCTCACAACGCCTGAATGCGTCTCCAGCATCGGTGACGTGCCGCCAGCGTCCCCACGGTGGGATGAGGATGGAAATGGCCTTGAATGCTATCAGAAATGCAGGGAGCTTTCTGACCCAGGAGAGGATGAACTGAGGCTGAGAGTTTCCGAACCTTCCCAGGACGGCTGCGGCAGCCCTCCCTGGCATCCCTGCCACGCTCCCAGCCTGTGGTTGGGTTGTTCAAGGCGTTCTCAGCCACCTGGAGAGCCCCCTCTGCACCCTTCTGCGTGCTCGGCATGCCGGCAGCCCTGCTCCCACCGCTCGGATCACTGCTGCTGACTTGTCGCGGGGCTTGGAGCAATGAATGATGCTGCGTAAAAGCACATTTCCCCGTCCACCAAAAACATCCTTTCCCAGCGTTTCTGTTTTATAGGTATTGCTTTATAGAGCTATATTTTACCTTTACCCTCCTCCTTTGTTTACTGGCCCGGCCATTGTGCTGTTTTATTGTGCTTTTTTCCAAGCGAACTTCTAGCCCGGCTCCCCCGGGCTTTGCTCTGTGGGTATTTCTGTTACCTGTCAGGGCTCTGCCCTCAGGGCAGCTCTCCGGAACAAACATGGATTTACAAGCTCTCATTCCGCTGAACACTGCTGCATTTGGCATCTCCTGGTGTTTATGTCCCCCATTCCTCTCTCTGCTTTTCCAGCCGCCCAAGGCTGGGCCGTTCCCAGCAGAAAGCCTCTGCGAGGCACAGGCCGTCCGCCAGGGCTGCGTTTGCAGCGCTCCGGCTGCATTTACTGGCCTTGCTGCACTGCGAGTGCGTGGTTTGGGGATGCAGGATCCCCAGAGCCCATTTGGGATGTGCAGTACCGCCGTGCGCGCTGTGTCGGTGCCGCTGGATTTCAGTGTCGGGGTGGTCACCAAGGCTCTCTGACCTGAGGCACACAGGTGAAATGAGACTTTCCCTTTTTGAGCTGCTATTTGCACAGCCACAATGCTGAAATGCAGGGCTGAGCAGGGCTGAAAATGCTGCTGCTGCAGTGACTTTGTGTTTGCTAATGGTTAGGGAACATCTCCACGAGCCCCACAGCTTGTACGACAGAACTCACTGTTCCACAGGAGCCCAAAAAAGGGAGAAAACCTAAAATCCCTGCACCCCGTGCACTGACAGTGACACGGTCACCATGTTCCTGAGCCCCCTCAGGTGACAAAATCCATTCCCCACAGGTGTGTAGGGTGGGTATTTGCAGACCTCTCTTTTACCGCACGCTTTTGCAGCCTTGGCACTGCCATTGCCCTCCGTGAGCTGCGTGGTCGCAATGGGGACGCGGAGCTGCAGGCTCCATGCACACAGCCCCACTGCAGCGAACTCCAACCCGGTTCCCATGCGCTCGGGGCTGGTGGCACTTTGCATTTAACCTCCAGAGTTTGGTATGACTTTATTAACTATCCTGCCTAATTACTCCTCAGTGAGGGCCGTTTTCTAAGCCCTCCAGGGGAAAGCAAAACATCGGTAATGGCTAGCAGCTCTTCCCATCTGTGAGCTTTTACTGGTTCCAGATGTGCAAATAAAAGGAATGCTGACAACAATGTGCTGTCCCAGCAAAAAGGAAATGAAATGCGCAGACTGTTTTCTAAACCCTGCCCAGGCCCTTAAATCACCCAGCACCCAAATCAATATTTGTATTTTAATCCTTGCTTAATTTTTCAGGTTATGGTTTGGACAAAAGATGGAAAACTTTGTGGCACCCTTTGAAGTTCTGTTTGTTTTCTTTTCTTCTGGTTGCTCTTGGTGCTTTTGAGCAGATAGGTTGGAAGAAATGTTTTGCAGGGATCCCGTAAAGGGGGGTGATGTTTTGTGTTCAGCATGCTTATGGTGGAGAAATGTTCCTGCAGCAGCAAGCGCAGGCGAGCAAACCACCAGGCGTGTATTTATCCAGCAGGTAGAATCCTCACTGCACCAGCTGGGCTCCAGCTTTGAAATCCCACCAGTGCCACCAGCAGCAGGGAGCAGGAGGACAAAAAGCAGCGGGAAACCACATTAAAAAATCCTCATTTCTGCCCCAAATGTCAAGGAAGAAACCCAAGAGGAGGGCAGGCAGGCACTGTGGGGACATTGTTAGGGCTTTGATTGGGGTTAGCCTGGGATTTTCAGTATGGCCACCAAAGTTTAGACCCCACTGAGCACTGAGCTCTGTGACGATGAGCAGCACTACAGCCACAGAAACAGCCACGACCACCTCGAACAGAGCCACCCGCACCCCCCGTGCCCTGATCTCTGCTCGAGCATTGCTGCCCCGGTGTGTCCCTGCAAGGGCAAAGCATTGCTGCCGGGCATCGGTGGTGCCCAGCCTCGTGCCCAGGGCTTCCCACGCTGCATGCAAGCAGCAAATCCTCAGATTTGCTTTGGCACTGTGGATCACCACAGTGCATTTAATTGCTTGTGTATTTTCTGCAGACTTTCCCCACTTTTCAGCACATGGATTCCCCGCAGCCACAGGGAGCTGCAGTCCCTGTTCTATGCCTCTTGGCAGGATCCATCCCAGCACGCGCGGGATGAATTGCTTAACGCCAGGTGACAGATGCTGCAATAAAACCCCTCCTAATGAGCTGGTATCAGAAACCCGCTCATTCATAAAATGTTGATATTGCCAGCAGGACAAATGCGCTTCCTTTAATCACACCGTGTTACGGTGCTGGCAGGGAGCCAGCCTCAAACCGCGGCAGACGGGAGCGGTGCTCAGCCGCCATGCGGGATGCTCGGGATGATGCTTGCTCAGGATGCAGGGGATGATGCTCAGGATGCAGGGGATGATGCTCAGGATGCAGGGGATGATGCTCGGGATGCTGGTGGCTGCAGCACTGCCACTGCAGGGACCACAGCTTGCGCCAGCTCAGTGGGGAGAATAGGGTGGCACCTCCCAAAATCAGGTGTCCCATCTGCCGCATTTCTCCCAATTATTTTATCCTCAGTGCTAAAATCCATCGTGGTCCAGGAAGCGCTGTTCCCAGCTCCACGCCAGGTGCCCGCAGGTGAGCACAGCATGGAAAAGCCTTCCAGGCACTGGCAGGAGGGTGTCTGAAGCCAGCGAGGGACCCTGTGAGGAGGGTTTGCCTTGCCAGGGCTCCACATTCGTCTGGGAGCGTTCCTTAAAGCCTCGTTCTATTGTCATTTTAATGAGCATTTCAGGTCAATTCTTTCCCTGCCTTTGAGCCATCTCTCTTGCTATGCAGTTGTTAGGTTAGAAAATATTCAAGTCAGCTAATTTGAAATGAATTTCGGGATTTTTGCATACTTCTATAAAGAAGACTTTCATGATCAGAGTTCAGCAGCTGCTTCAAATGCGTGACACTTCTGTCACTTACGGCTAATTTTCCTCTTTGCACAAAACCTCCAGATTTCACCGTTACACTAAAAGGGCTCGTGACACCCCATAAAGCACCAGAAAAAATACCTATTCGAGTTGTAAGTGTATTAAAAATTAATTGATTTTAACAACATTTAACTCTGAGGTCCCTGCCCTGTTTGCAAACCTCCCTGATGTCCCTGCCCCTCCTCAGTGGACCCCAGGAACCCTCCTGGATGCGGCCACATGGGCGCCATGCCCCACACTTGAGCATTCCCACTCATGGTAATGGAAAAATCAAATAAATGTACAATCCGAGGTCAGAAAAGGAGGCTTTGGGGGCTGGAGGAAGGGTTGGCCCCAAAACTCCCCCAGTCAGTGGTGAGCTGGGGACGCTCTACCTGCATTTTGGGTGCAGTTTACTTCCCTTAGAGCTTCCCTATTTCGCCTGCTCCAGGCCCCATGAATTAATATTTCCCCTATTTCCCCTCCATTAACATGCAAACGGAACAGGGAGCAGACCCTGCGACCAGATGGCCCTGCAGCACCGCCACGGCCGCGGTGGCCGTTGGCACCCACCCATTTCCGTGTCGTTTCTGCGCCTTCGAGCATCCCACGGAAAGGATAAACAGTTTGGCACGTTAAGAGGGACAAAGAACTAACCCCAGAGAAAGGGCGCATGGTGAAGGAAGAAAAGCTCCAAATCCCTGTAGCCAATTTCACCTGACTTCTTCGTCTGGGTTCTTAAGGGCCTGGACATGGATAATACCAACAGAAACGTTATTACACATTTATGTTGGCTTTGTGGCTTAGCAAGACTATGGGGGGAAAAATCCCCTAATCCACTGGTTGGCTGGAGGCGTTCGCCGCGCTCGGTCCCATCCAGCTTTCGTGCTGGAAAAGCAGCATTACAAAAACCTTCTCCAAATGGGAAAGGATTTGCTGGGATTTCTGGACTATTGTGTTATCATGCAGGAATTCCAGTGTCTGCAGGAGTGACAAGCATTAATAAAACCCAGATCTGGCAGCGCACAAACACGGTGCAGGGGACAGAGACAGAGACAGGGATAGGGATGGGATGGGGATGGGGATAGGATGGAATGGGATGGGGACGGTTGCTCAGCAGCCCCCACTCAGCCT
The DNA here is from genome assembly GCA_013399715.1 of Alectura lathami. Classification (NCBI taxonomy): domain Eukaryota; kingdom Metazoa; phylum Chordata; class Aves; order Galliformes; family Megapodiidae; genus Alectura; species Alectura lathami. Next base: position 98,121 of record VXAV01005060.1, on the reverse strand, counting down.
CTCACTGCAAGGCGTGCTTGTGCCACGCGCATCCACAAGGGCAGCTTGGTGATAAAACCCGGGGAATGCTGATAGAAAACAGTAATTTTCCATCCTGACATTTCCTTGATGGCTGCAGCGTGAGAGCAGCCGACAGGGCTCTGCTTTGTCCTCTGCTGCAGCAGCGTCAGGTTCCCCTCCACCAGGGACGCGTGCGACTCGCGGAGCATTTAAATCACTGCATTAACGTGAGCCGCAGCCCCCCGTCTTCCTCGGAGCCCCCGGGCCTGGGGCAGCCCCACGTGGGCTCCGGGCAGCGCCTTACCTGGCCCCGCCGCGCGGCGTTGGAAGCAATCTGGAAGCGATCTGGTTTCCCAACTGAAAACCTGTTTCTAATTAGAGGTAAATGTGTATCCTGGTAACACTGGGTTCCAAGCGTTGTTTTCAAATGTTTATTGATTAATCATTATTATGGGAAAACACGGGCTTCCATGTATAAATCTTTTGACAGAAGCTGTCCATCAAAAATAATGATCCTTTTAAAACTCATGAATAAATAATAATGCAAATCTATTTTACATAAAATACGTTCTGCTTTCCATTCCAGACACTGAGCCGAAATACGGTTATTTAAAATAATGATTTTACAATGCTTAGATAATGAGCTATTATGCATTTAATACACGACATTTTTTTCTGGCCCCTGGATTATTACTTTTTCAAATTAAATCATTACATTACTCTGTATTCCTCTACCCTATGTGCCTCGCAGATGACATTTTCCCGTACGTCAGGGAGAAGGCTCTGTCGCTGCTACAGGGCTGTGCCACGAGGGACAGGGTAATTCCAGTGTCCTTCACGTCCCTGCTGGTCCTCCCACGTGCTGGACTGGAGGTGGCACTGCCACCGAATTTGTCCCCGTCCCCAACTCTGCCCCAAAAAGATCTGGCCAAAATCTACTGAGAAACGCCCAGCTCAGGCTGCTCAGACCCGTACTGCGCTGCAGGGGCTCTGCTGGGCGCGAGGGATTGCTCGAGGTGGGGGATCTCGTCTGCAGAAGTAATTAGCAGGCCCCAAATGAGCTAGATGCTATTAGTGTGCGAGGAAACTGCCTACGGGCGGCAGGTGACTCCCGGGGGAGTGAGTTAGGGGCGAACTGAGGAACCTGGCCCGCAACTCAGGAGGGCAATAAACATGCTTCAAGGACACTCCTTCGGCTTTTATTTAATTGTACAATAAAAATATCTCTAACAGGGAGCTGCGGCAGTTCTTCAGGCAGTCTGAACTCTATTTCGAGGGCCAAACGCATCCCTTGCTGCTCTGTGCCGTCGAGGCAGCAGGACAAAGGGAGCGGGGCTGGTGGCAGCCCTGGTCCGTGGCATGCCCGCCCTGCCCTCCAGGGCCGTTGGCTGCCCCAGGGGTGAATTCTGGAGCGTTTTTCCTCTGAACTCACACTCACGGAGGGAAAGGGTTTTAATAAAGGTGGGCTCAGTACGTATTTCCCTTACATTTTCATCTGGGGTTAGAAAATGGAAATGAGCCTCTCTGATGTGTCTCTGATATTAGAGGTAATGTTCTCAGATTCTCTTCTACCAGAGTAATTTGGAATAATGTGATATATATTTTCTGAGATGACTATTAACATCTGCAATTCTTCTCCTCGTTTTCAAATGAGCTGTAAGTAAGTGTACCTAATGTCAGGAAAAGAAATCACATCTGAAAGAGCAGCAGTAAGGCCATTTGGAAAATAGCTCAGGAGAACCGCTTGTTTAGATGATTCTTTCCTTTCCCTCCCCAACCCCCCCCAACCCTGAATTTTCTTTGAGAGGAGCCCCTTGTAAAAGGTTATTAAGTGGAATTCAAACAATGGCTTCAACCGTAAGAATTCCTCCCAACAGCAATGTAGGGATGAACTGAGAAGGGCTGTGGCAGCCGCAGGCAGGCACGGGCACCCTGCGCCACGTTGAAGCCCTCGGCCCCATTTCTGCTCCCAAACACTTACGAGACTGCCTCGATTAGAGGATGTGAGAAGGTGGAAGAGTTATTTGAAGGCTCAGCACTGAAGAGATTTGCAATTAAAAAAAGCAGGGTGTTGGGGATGAGAAAAAGCCAACTAAGATTTCCTGTGACCTGCCTACGGCTTATTGTTCAGAGAGCTGCTGCTTGAGGAGTGGCTGCACACAGGCACCAGTGGGCAGTGCCTGGAGCCACTGGGGATGACACTGGGAGCCATCCCTTTTCCTTTTCCTTTTCCTTTTCCTTTTCCTTTTCCTTTTCCTTTTCCTTTTCCTTTTCCTTTTCCTTTTCCTTTTCCTTTTCCTTTTCCTTTTCCTTTTCCTTTTCCTTTTCCTTTTCCTTTCCCTTCCCTTTCCCTTTTTTTTCCTTCCCTCCTTCCCCTTTCCCTTTTTTCCCTTTTCTTCCTCCTCCTGGCACACCAGCACCCCCAGCACGCTGTGTGCTGCTCACTATCACTTTTTTGGAAGTTCTGCATTAGGCAATAGCAGAAGAAGTCATTTCCTCACTGTCACAGAGTACATGCAAAACTTCTGAGCTGTAAGAGAAAAGAGTACGCTTGCACTTTTTGCCATGATGACATTTGCTAAAAGGTTTCACACCATTCTGATGACTTCCTGGGACGTTTGGACCCACCCGTTTCAATACCCAGCATCCCTTACTCCACTGTGCAGGGATCCTGGCGATACTCCGCAGTCAGATCTTGCCGCGGTTTGCCCAGCAGCATTCTGTTGCACCTCTTTCTGGCAGGAGACACATGTGCACCTCCTTTGTTTTTTTATTTTTTAGGATGTCCTTGTACTTTGAGATGGTCACGGATTTTCCGTACTGAAAAATGCAAAGACTTTCGAAATCGAACTTTTTTTGCTTTTAAATAAATGCGGATTGGGACGGGAAATGTTTTCCTGGATTTAACAAAAAGCAAAAGGAAATGAAGGGAGGAAAGGAGCTCGAAAATAATTGGCAAATGGATCACTTTGTCACTCTAGGTAAAGAAAGGTTTTGGTTTTGGAAATGGTCTCTAATAAATCCAAACATACAGATGAAATATTCTGTCAGAATATGAATGGGAATTCCTTCAAGATCCATAAAAAATTTATTGTTACCTTCCATTTTTGGGGATCTCTGCCCATAAATCTGAACTTTTATTTTCAGCTCAGGTTTCTCTGCAAATCCCCCAGCAGAGGAGGAGGTGGAGGAGGGGGAGGGATACAGCATGCAGCCCGGCAGGATGCAGTACGGCACAATGCTAACGAAAAATTGGGATTCTCAGGGCATGTGTTTTCTGGTGGTGTCTCAAGGGATTTGGAGTGGGGACAGAGATGTCACAGCCCCTCCTGGACAGGGGCCCCTCCACACCCGTTACGAGTTTATTCCCAGCCCACTGGAAGGAGCAGAGGCAGAGGCACACGGTGTGGGGACTTGGCACAGATTTTCTTATTTTGGCCATAAAACCAGGGCTGCTACACCACTTGTCACTCTGATATTGCCTCCACACGTGCCCTTGTGATATGCTCAAGTTACAGCTGGCTGGAAGTCTGCGTTCTGCAAGACAGATGTGCCAGGAGCACTGCTTGCAACGCTGTCCCCGTGCAGATCTGGCCGCCAGGAGCTGGGGACGCTGCAGAGTGTCGCACAGTGCATCCCCATCCAGCAGCAGCCTGTCGGCACACATCCCCATTTGTTCATGTTCCCGGCCAGAAGATCTTCCTAATGTAATTCCTCAAGGCTATCCTTCCACTTTTATTCCCAGAAATGGCTCAAAGGGACACCAAATCTATAAGGCAGCGTGGTACCCATGTTATGGAGCCTAAAAGACGCCTGTCAGATGGATTTGCTTTTTCCCCGTTTCCCTGGCTGGATGCTTTATTCTGCTGCTTTGCTGTTGGACATCAGTCAGGGGCTAATTGCTCTTCATCACGCTCTGCTATTTGCAAACACTCGCTGGCACCTGCTTTTGAGAGAGAAATGAAGATTTTGCCCTGATTGGCTAAGAGAGCGTTGGGTACGGTCTCCAAAAGGCCTCCAAGGAAGGTGCTGTGCTCCACAGAGGGCTCTGCTGACCTCTGGCTCTTCCCAAAGAGGTCTGCTGCTGGAGGACTGTGTCTGAAATACCGGCTTTGGTTCAACAATGCACTGTGGGCAACAGGGTTGGCCCTGGGGACAGCGAGTAGAGCAGGGGCTCCGTGTCCTGGCTATGATGAACGTGATCCATGCCTTCAGAAGAGCCACCCAAAATGTCCGTCCTACAAAATCACGGGCTGTCAAAGCTCAAAACCTTCAGCAAGCCAGCCAGATGCCACGGTAACTCTCAGTAAAGAAAAGGTGTCCTGTAAACAGAAAAAGGAGGAAAGAAATTCTGTTAACCTGAGAAAGATGGAAATCCACCCTCAAGGGAGAGAGGAGAACGAGGACTGCAGCCACTGCCCAGCTGGGGCTGCGCCCTTGGGGTGCTCAGGTCCACGGCGTCCCCCAGGGGTCTGGCTGGGGTGCTCTGGGCTCCCCACATTGGTGGCCTCAGCCTTGGTTTCCCAGCCCAGAAAGAGAGCCAGAGCCCCAGCAACGCCCAGAGATTTCCCTCGCTTTCCAGGCAACCCAAAGCGATGCCAAAGCAAATACTTCCAGCTGCAGCTTCCAAAAGCATTCCTCTGCTTATTGGTTGCATATTGATGCCATTGGAGAGCTTCCTCCCATGCCTGACAATTACCCTTGGGAAAGAGTTTGTTACAGCAAATACCAAAACTTGTGCGTTTGCAACCACAACATAAAGTCCTCCATCAGCATTAGGAATCCTTTAATGAGTCTGGCAGGGATCACCCACTTCAACTGCTCCGCACCCAGCCAACCAAAATAAATCAGTTATTATGACAAAGGGAATTTCTCTAAAAGCGGTATCTCAGGCTGGGACAACGCAGTATTTTTGCAACAGTAAACTTTTAATTCCCCCCCAGAAGAATGAAGAATTACAAAGGGCTGGCCAAGCCCTTCTGATCCCAAACAAAGCATAAATACGATCTGACATTAATCTCGTCCTGCCCTGCAGCACCACAACGGGACGCTGTACAAGCGGTGAAAAATTTCAGCTAGGAACAGTTTTCTGTGGAGAAAAATAAGAGAAAAATCCAAAATAGCACAAATGTAGTTACGAGGTGGAGTGTTTGCATCAAATAAAATTCATGAAACAAGACTCCAGCTTTTGATGCCTGTGCGTTACAGCCACCGATGGCCACGAGGTGAGGGAGCAAGGTGTTTGAGGAGTTTCTCCTTCAAAGCTGGACACCAGCAAGCAGCTCAGCACAGCCCCTAGCATGCTCTGTGGGAAACGGGGGCAGTGACACAGCTTCAGGCGTTTATCATTCTGCCCAGATCAGCGTAACCCTCATGCTAGCTTCGCTCCAGGGTTGTGTGTGGGGTTAGGCTTGCAGGGCTGTGTCTAGAGCAAAGCCCATCAGAAGTGATAATACGGATAAAAGCAGCATGATGGTTCACAGATGGAGGAGTGGGACGGGATTTAAAGCTCAGACCCTGCTCTCAGATAATCCGTTATCTGCATTTTTGGTGTTTGTTGCAGGCTGCCTCTGGCGGGTGTCCAGTGCTGGGCCAACTTTTCTGCCAGGGTCACAGGCCTGTAGGCTAGATTTATCTGTGTGACTCAGTGTTACTGGGGACACCTGTGTTGACCAAGCCCCTTCTAAAAGTCACAGAGATGTGCTGAAGGCCAGCTTCCTGTCCGTGGAAGCACGGAGAGGAGCCAGGCACATGGCTGGGGTGGTCCTGCAGGCAGGACACGAGGCAGCAAACGGGGCACGGAGCAGTGACAAAGCTGAGAACGCAGCCCTGGGGGGCTGTGTCGGTAAGGCTGGAGCTGACGGGTGTTTTCCCAGATCCTGAGGACAAATTAGCCTGTATGCCCTGATGGGGCCGTCACAACACTTCCCCATTTGTCCAGGGTGCTGCAGGCAGGTGCCTGGTAGCAGCTTGGCCTTACCTCGGCGAACATCTGCCTGCTGCCTGTGTTTCCCACAGGTTTCAAGGTTCCCCCTCTGATTCAGCTGCTCTCCTGGTTACCTCATCCAAAGAGAGGAAAGCACCTGGAAAAAAAATCACATGCAGTTCATCTACATCAGAGAGCACTTTCTTCTCTTCCAAGACACTATAATTAATTTTTTTGACTTCTTTTTCACCCAATCTTTTCTGTCCGGGCAAGCAGAGCTGTTGCAGCATTGGCAGCCATGCATGCATGGTGCAGACGTGCCATGGACCAGGACATCTTTGGGTGCAAATGTGTTCAAAGACACATGAGCACATCTTCGTGCCTGCAGAATCGCTGCAGTCCGACAAAACACAAAATGGCCC
>VXAV01005060.1:30960-91709 GCA_013399715.1 Alectura lathami | reverse complement strand
ACATAAAAAAACCCATAGTAATTTCAGGCTCCATTAGGAATAACTAATAAAACTCAGTGTTTGCCAAGTGGAAAATAACTATCTTTAAGAGGAAAAAAAAAAAAAAACTAGTTTTCAACATCAGAAAGAGAATTTGGCAGCAAAAAAAAAAGCTGTGCAGAGTTGAAGGAAATACCAGAGGAAGGACCTCTGTTCATAAGTGACTTCGTGTGGGTTTATCTGTTTTTTTTTTTTTTTCATCCAGGCTGTTTGTTGTTGTTGTGTCTGAAACCATGCGTTGGTGTATCGCACTGCACATGAGCAGGGGCACTTCTCAGCAGCACGCGGACACAGGCTGCTGCTCGCAGGGAGCAGGAACTGGGAGCAGAGGCAGCTCCCAGCTCCTTCTCCCTGCTCTGCTCGGGGCAGTGGTGTCCAGGGGGTCTTTTGTTATCATTAGGCTCCGCTTGCAGCTGAGGGCTCCGGTGCTCTGGCAGCATTATTCCTAATAAGGCAGGAACAAATGTGCCCAGCTTGTGGTAAAACAACACATCTGCTCGGAGGGGCTGGCCGGCTGAAGGCTGGAGCTGTGTGGGCAGTTGCCATTTAATTCCACATCTCAGCTATTTTTCAATTACCTTTGGCTAACCTCTAATTGAGATCTGAAATTAAAATCAAACAGCATGGAGAAGCTTTATTTGTGAAGGCTCAGTCGTGCTGTTTACCTCTTTTGTTTCATCCAAAAGCCTTTTCAGGTCCTTATGCTGCATTTTCCCTTATTTGCTTCCCTAAAGTGTGTTATTTATTAGCAAGAACTCTATTCAGTGCCTTAATCCCACACTTAGGACCACACTTTCTGTTGGTCTGAGGAATAAATATGAATTGATCTGGCTTCCATTCTGGAGAAGAGACGCCTTTAACACATTTGTATGCTGCACGGCAGATTTGTTTCTGGAAATTGCTCTTCTTTTGGTCCTCACCACTGCTGCATAATGAGACATTTTGCATTTCCACTGGGAAATCTGTATGGGTTACAAATCAGTCCTGGCTGGACAACTTTGTGGTGCTAATGAAAACCATTTGACACAGTCTCCTATTTCTATTTTATTTTCTATTTTTATTTGCTTTTTTTTTTTTTTTTTAATATATTTCATTAAACTCACAGCTGGCCATATACCGAGATGTCAGGGACTGGCTCTGCCTCCTCTGACCCCAGAAACCCTGTGTCTGCAGCAATGCATCAGCCTGTGCTATAGGAAACACTGTGGCTGGAGGCTGCCACCCACCTTCTGCTGGTAGCTCCAGGTGATGCAGGGCAAGCAGAGTAAAAAATGAGTTGCTCACGCTTAGAATACACATAGCCCTTGGAAAAAAAAATGGGAAAAACTGAGCTATACTCCATCCCAGGCTTGGTTCACATTGGCCTCCTGGTCAGCAGGGGCACATTTGGAAGGAGACCTGAAGATGGGTCACTGAAACCTTTGGAAAAGCAGTCTGGAGAGTATTAGAAAGGCTTCACATGGCAGGATACCATTCCACGTACATCCCCCAGGTAAAGTGAGGCAAGAGACATCCTCCACTCATTGTTAAAAACATCTCTGCTTGGGTGTTGCAAAGTGAAAGAAAGCACTTTCACAACACTGCCTGTTCGCTAGCGACAGGAGCGCTGCTGGGGATGCTCCTTCTTCTGTAGGCCAACATGCAGACCAGACCCTCCCACGTGCCTTCAAACCCTCTTGCTTGATGTCTAATATATTACTTTTGTTAATTACTTTAGTTTGAAGGCCTCGTATGAAATCCTGTCTATAGAAACCAGGCTTTCCCCAGCACGGCTGCACAATGTTCCCCCCGCACCCTTCGCAGGAGGGTTCATGGGGAATGGCATAGGTGATTGGACATGATTCTTGGGCAGCTCCTCCGGTTCCAGGCGAACCACACCACGCTTTGAAGACCAGGATCGGCTCCACGCCAAGCAAGTGCTGCCCAGGCTCGTTAGCCCAGGCCAGGCATGGCACAGCATCGCTGCGCCGCACCGCATGCCAGCTTGGACGCAGAACAAATGCAGCCACTTTTGGGTGGCAGAGAGCCCATGCTAACAAACCCCCATGATGAGCGCAGGCGGCTGCAGCACCAGCACCAGCGTGCCCATGTTGGAGAGCAACAGCTCCAGCCTGCACGGGTGGTGAGCACCATCTGCATGTGTGCGTTTGCACAAGTGCTACTGGGCTTGGTTAAGTGGAAGGGGACTGGAGCACAGGGAAGGTGCCCCCATCCTGAGTGCCACCCAGTGATGGTCTCCGTGCTGATACCAGCCCCCAGGCAGAGAGCGCTCGGCTTCATTGGGATCCCAAAAACAAAAGAAATAATTCAGACGTTAGGAGAAAAATATCTTCCCTCATCTCACGGGAAAGTGATGATTATGTAATAACAGCTGCCCCGCTAAAAATATTCCGTAGCACCAAATGCAGCCTTGTCAGTGTTTATGTCACAGCAACAGGAGCAAGACCTGAAGGCAAATGCTTACGTTGCCGTAGAAGGGAGATGTGTGTGTAGCAGGTACAGTGTTAATTTTTATTTCCTTCTTAGAAGAAGCTTTGGGCCAAACGCGTGTTTTGCTCCATGAAAGTCTCTGGGCATGGCTTTCGGCTCCAGCCAAGCATCTGGACACCTGCCTGCTCCCTGCTGCTGCAGGTGGGGCTGGCAAAGCAGCGGTACCTGCAGCACGGTGCGGCAAGGGAGCACCACCGCCTCCCACCCTGCCTGCCGGGCCGTGCTCGGCCCTGCTGCTGAGTTTGGGGCACTTCCCTGGGGACCGGGACCGGGGAGCTAAATGGCACTTCTCTTTACCCAGGGAACCAGAAGCTCATTACGAAAAGTTGTTTTGCTATTCCTGCTGGAAATCCTCGCCCAACAGCACGTTTGATGATGGTACATGGTCTCATCGCTAGCTACACTCCTGCCCATCTGCTGGGATGGCAGCCTGCCCGCTCGCCAGATGGTACGCTTGATTCACAGGGGCAGAGGTGCCAAAAAAAAAGATGGATTTAGATGACACCGTTAGTGCCACCTCTTCTGCATCCCCTCCGCAGTGACAGCTCAGGCAAATTAGCGCCACGGCAACAAAGAATTCCTCTTAATAAAAGGCAGGAATTAGCGATGGAAATGACCTACTAGGTCCTCGCCGCTGCCTGATCATCGCATTCATCTTCCCAAATGCGAATATCGCCATAGAAGAAAAAAAGAACAGACTGCTTCCAGATACCAGCAGTTGCCAAAAACACAAGCAAGATTTCAGCTCGTGCCTGAGAGAACCATGGGGACCATATGGGGTGTCAAAATGTATTACACAAAAGTTCAGCCTGAAGGCAATCTACGTGAGAGGCGGCCCGTGACAGACAGAGAAAATGTTCACGTTGATGGGAGGATCCACGTGCGACGGCGGAGCGCAGCGCGTGAGGTGTCATCCTGGGGACTCTGTGTGCTTTGGGATGCTTGGGAAAGAGGAGTGTCCCCAGAGGTGCAATCACAAAGGGGGCGTACTGGCTCTGAAAGGACAGGACAGCTCCATTGTTCCATTTTCTTAACCATCACCCCAATGTTCCACCATTATGCTATAAGAAAAATGTATCGGGGCTTCAAAGTGGCAAATATGGAGCCACATTCCACCGCGTTTTGCAAACCACACATGCTTCCTTTCCAGTTGGGTTAGAACAGCTGCAACAGCCATGGAGCTGGTGCAACGTCCATGTTAAAACCACACATTTTTCAAAGCTTCACAAATCTAATTTAACTTCAAGTCTCTTGGCCAGTGCCTGGGGGAAGAACAACTAGAAGCACAGACACATTGCAGGGTTAGTATTCAAAGTGCTGCCAAACTTTTAGTTAAAAAAGGGGAAGAAATTACAGTGTAAAATGAGTTCTTTGTAACTGTAGCCCCAAACTTGAGATACAGAGAGTTAGCTTCTCTTTGTGTGACCAAAGACAAGGGTGAGCCCTCTGCCAGCTCTCTCCTTGTTTTTGCCAAACGTTGGCTGTTTCTCTTGATTTCTTCCTCATTTCTCTCTCTTGCATTGATTCCAGTAGTAACTCCTAAGGTCACGTCAATAACAAGAAGACAGGACAGCCATTCAGTCAGTGTTTTTCCATATTTTTCAGGTCCTGTCTTTCCTCCTCTGTCTGCAGAAACCATAATTGCTCAGGTAACCTAATGAGGTGGCTCTTGCAGATTTCCAAGTGCTCAGCAGCTCAGCTCTTGCAGTCCCTCAAATGCCTCCACCATTTACTTCCATATTGTGCCTGTGATGGGTACCAGTGCCAGACAAGTAAACACACGGGGAGGAAGAGGAGGGAGCATCTCTGTGTGACCACTGCAGCCTGTGCAAGGACCAGGGAGGGCCATTGACACACAGGCTGGCAACAGAGGGTCACTGGTTTAGGAGCTGGAAAGAAACAGGAATGCAGAGCTATTTTCCATGTCAAAAGTGTCGGGTCTTGCTGTGGTGACCCCGCTCGCAAGGCTTCCTGCTGACTTCATTTCTGCAGCACAAAGCAATCGAAAGGACCTTGCTCTCCATTAAAAAAAAAAAAAAGTGTAAATGCCTGTGAACAGCTGTGTTGTATCACGTTCTCCATGTGTTGGTGGACAGCAGAAAACAATTCTTGTTGAAGCTCATTGTTTTCCATGTGACTCTGCAGTAATATTACCCAGCGATAATGAAAAGGGAAGGCTCTCCTGTGGTTTTCCACTTCTTGCAGAATTTATTCCAAGCGTAGGAGTAAAACAGCTTTGATTCTTTTAGAGAGCATCTTTAGGAAAGGCTGTAGCAAGGCGGTGGAGAGGAGCACTCAGTCATTCGTAACGTAATCAGCCAACAGCACTGAAAACTGCAGAAAAACATCCGTGAAGGAGGACACCGGTTGCGGAGCAGTACTCTTTAACTGGTGTACTATCGGGCTGATATTTTTTCTCTCTGCTTAAGGAGAAATCCCTTGGTTTGCTCATCTTACAAACGGATCTCCATTAAAACGAGCAGTGCGGCAGGACCCCACAGCACCCCGCTGCGCCCCACGCATCCCAGCATCGCCCGTCCCCTCCCACTTCGTGCGGCCCCGAGGTGGCACCACTTAGCGGGGATGGAGGGGGCAGCATCTGGCCCATAAGGAATTTGCTATTCCAGGCCAAGTCCAGAAGCAACGACCCCCTGGTGAGACAGACCCTCCGCCCCCAGCAAGAAATTAGGGCACGGTTACCTACAAGCAAAACGCAAGTCCATTAAGGACAGAGAGAAATTGCCCTGCAGTTGCGCTCCTTGGCCCACGCCTAGTACAACCACCACCACTGGGACTGTTGGGAACACGTACAGCCATTGTTCCACAACTGCTAAAATGAGCAGCAGATTGAACGCAGAGGGTTTCTTCCTCCTCCTTTGTTTTTGGTGTTCTTTTTTTTCCCCGTGAGGGATGTTACCTCTCAGCCAGCGATGCGTGGGTGCTGAGTGCTCCACGGCTGGCTGCTGCAGACACGCTGAATGGGATGCTCTTCTCGTGGTCCTTTCTTATTTTTTACGCTATGTCACTCCTGGAAGCACATTGATAGGAAATGTCAGGCGGTGATCATTTACAAAAGCGGGTAAGGAGGCTGCTCATTTTGTGTCTTGGGAGGGGAGGAGAGGAAGAGCAGCAGTCTCCTTTTTCGCTTTCATGAGCAATAAACAGGAATATCAAAAGTGAAGCCACTTCAAAGAATGGTAGGTTTCTGAAACAATAGCTGAGAAAGAGACTTAAAAGCACAGAAAAGCACTGTAGTCATTGGGTTTAGAAGTGGAAAGAGCCCATCTCATTTAGCAGCATGCCCTGTGGTGATCAGGGTTTACAGGAGCAATTAGCGTCTTGCCAAGTTAGATAAGGATGAGGAAAGAGAAAATGCATCTTTATTCCTGTGTGCAAAGTGAGGTTTACCCAGAAAAAAAGAGCCAGACCAATCTATTTGCAAGAAAAAGCAGAAGCTTTTATTGAGATGCTTACTTGGGCTCTCCACAATGCAACATTAGCAAGGAGCAGCTGCGGCTCAGCCCCTAAGCCTGGACCCTACACCCAGCCATGGCCTTGGGCTTTCAATCCTAGCCCAGAGAGGATGCCCACAGGACACCAGAGCAGCGGAGTCCCCTCCCCATGATTATTTCTGTATGTAGGAGCTTTTCTGTGCAGATGTTGCCCCTCACTCCTAGCATGGATGGCCTTTCCAACCGCTGGATCCCATGCCATTCTCCTCTGGATTAAAAAGATTTCAGAAATCTCTTCCCTGTGTCATCATCCTGAACCCAGCTCATCTCCAAGTGCATGCTTTGCTAAGGCAGATAGATCAGTTTTAGTAGACAGATACTATAAGGTATGCTTTTGAAGGTTGTTTTATAATTCTTCCTCAGATCTTTCCACTCTCCAGAATGAAAGTAATAAATGAAGACCTTTTGCTGTGGAAAGCAGCTCCTGACACCCTTGGTGCAGGCGGACACAGGGAGCTTCCACTGATATAAGGCTAAGAGCCAGCGGGACGATTACCCTCAGCATTGTCCCTTGGCCCTCACCTGATCTTTAGGCTCTGGCAGGAGCTACCCCTTCTGTCCCTGCTGCCAGCCCTAAGGCAGGCTGAGCCTTCAGCTGCACTCAAGGAAACGTGGCCTCATGTGGGTTGGAAGTTGTTCCTCCCTACATTAGGCGTTCTCCATATGGGTTGGAAGCTGCTCCCCACATGGGTTGGAAGATGTTCTCCACATGTGTTGAAAGATGCTCCCCACATGGGTTGGAAAATGCTCCCCACATGAGTGGGAAAATGCTTTCCAGCCTCCCCTGGGATCCACCTGCCTGTTCTCCAGCCTCTTGGTGAGAAATTTGAGTTCCCCAGCCCCAGCCGGTCCCTAGGGGTGCCAAAGTACGGGGGTGGGAGTGAGTGGAGCATTTCCAGACAATGGCAAGAACCTTGGGTGGGCTTCAACTTCCGCAGGTGTCTCTGCTGTCCTCACAGCACACCTGGAGTGGCATTTCAGTTGGGCACCTGAACTGGGCAGTGTCACTCCCCTGCACAGGATGCTCTCGATTTCATCATTCTCCTGCCTCATTTTATAAACAAGGAAGGACAAAGCAAGGCATCCACTTTAAACCTTGAATTTCTGCAATGCTTTTCTGCAAAAGCTATTTTTACAAAACAGGCTTCATTTTATTTCTGTGCTTTGCTATTGCTGCTGAACACAGGGTACCGAAATCAAGGAGAAGAGCGTGAAATGAGCTTGCATCACTTAAAAGAGCTTGATTGATGTGAAGCAAAGCATTTCCCCTTGAATTCACAAAGTGAAGCTAGCATTTTTAAATCAACACTCGTCTTTATGAAAACAAGCAATTATTCTTTCATTGAAGCCAGAGCCAAAGTCTGGCAAATTACTAAAGTTAGAAAAATGCAAATGTTACACAAGTCCAGAAGACCGCGGCTATGTTTCATTAACTCAGACTCTTCCCGGAGATGCATAATGCCTTTTCCCTGTTTATTTTTGTGGTTAGCTGGAAGCCGAAGCCCCCTCCAGCCTGCTGGTTTGACAGAAGGATGATCTGCAGCGAGCGGCCGAGCCTGGGAGGACAGCCAGCGCCACCGGTGCCCCAGCAGTCTGCACGAAGCTTGACCTTGTGCTTTCATTTGCACGTGAAGCGTGCATACGGGGTGCTCAGGGGCTGGCCCCAAGCCCTCTGCCATGCTTCACCCCCTGGGTGTGGGTTAAAGGGAGGATGCAGATGCTGCCCCAGGGATGATGGACCACGTGCTAGGAGAGGAATCCGCCACTTCCAGAGGCAATGCTGTGTGCCTGAGCTGGCTGGGGGTCAGCTGAGCCCTTTGCATGCTGCTGATAGAGGAGAAGGACCATGGTTGCCCTGTTAGGAGCTCCAGGTGATGCACGTGCCCCACTGCTGCTGAATCCCTACCAGCATGCTGCAGCAGCACTGAGCCTACAGCCCTGCTGAGCTGGGCAGGCTGGTAGAATACAGCCAGATGGCAGCACGCATCTCTTTCAGGCTTCATGAGTCACAGCTCGTTCATTGGGATCCTTGAGTTTCCAATTTTTCCTGTAGCACAGAGGGGCTTTTGTTGTGGGCACCCCCGGAGCAGCCTCCCCAGGGTCTTCTCCAGCTCAATGGGCTTTGCTGGAAACTCAGCACCCAGCTCCCCAGTGCCAGCAGCTCCCCTCTCACAGGCATGTTGCAAGGGGTGATTAAGGGATGCTTGTGCGCACAGGCAGGCAGCCCATCGCTGCAGCAAGGCGGCATTTTGCTATGTCAGTGTATGGACCAAAGCAAAGCCGTACAGGTGAGGGCATGGAGAGCTGCCTAGGGACCTGCAGCTGCAGCCCTGACCCACTGCAGTCATGCAAGAGCTGTCTTTGACGTTATCATTGAATTTGTAAATTGCCCATCATCATTGATTTATCCAGCACCTTCCATAGACAATTAATCCCGTGCAAGGAGCATTGCAACAGCTTCTGTGGGTGCTGGCACAATGTAAAACACAGCCCTGTGCTGAAACTCAGTGCATTAGAAACCGCAATCCCCAAACTGAACAGCACACGGGCTGCCTATCAGATTGCCTGAGCCCAGAGCTGGCTGACTTGCCCATAGCCTGAGCAAGAAGTAGGACGCGGTCACCTGAAATTGCCCATAAAAGACAAAATATTTTATCTTACACCTGCAAATCTGCATGCTCGGGATGTGTCTCTAAGGAGAACCCACAGCAAAAGGAAAAGGTGGAGGTGCTAAAAAAGCAGGAAAATCAAATGCTACTTGCTGTTTTCTTAGAAAAAGCCTGAAATTCCCCAGGTGAGCAGCCCTCAGCCACAGAAGGCTTCTCCAAAGGGCCCTGTGCTGTTTATTACGCTACCTGCCGCTTGCACGGCGCTCTGGTGCGCTTCCTCTGGCCCCCCAGGTACCGCAAGCTGATGGTGAGCCTCGCCCTTGGAGACAAGCTGGTGCTTTTAACGGCAGTGGCGATGCACAAATAAAGGTGCAGGAGAGCTTGGCTGCTCCCAGTCCGAGCTCCAGCAGACACACGGTGCCCGGGTGTCTGTCGGGAGGTAGGACAGCATCTTCCCTTCAGGATGGTTCTGACGAAGCAGTGCATCACCCACGGTTTGCAGGCGCAGTGATGTGCTGCCCTGGGTCGGGTTTGCTCATGCAGCTCGAGATGCCCCATGCAACGCTCCAGACTTGTACGTGGGCACGGCCCCATCAGCGTGGAGGGGAGGCAGGATTTTGCAGAAATAACTTGGGGCATACAAAGAGCTAAGCACAGGAAAAAAGATCTCAGATACAATGTTAATCATATTTGCAATAAATTAGGAGCAGGTGAGGGCTGCACTGAACTTTGCCTGATGTTTAAGAATGAAGCCATCACAAGAGAATCCCTTTAATGATTGTGTGTTTTGCTGATTTTATAAGAAAAGAGTAAAAATCAGGAAATGTTGAAGTGCATTGCTTACAAAATGAACTACATATGGGAAACATAAGAGAACGAGCCTGAATAATAAACGGTGTACTTTAGGATTATCCCTAATTGCAGAGACATCAGCCATATGCAGCCAAAAATGAAGACCATATTGGAGCAGAGCTCTTTGCTCTGTTCTGACTTTCTGGGCTATGCCAACCGTCACGAGCCACGTAATCAACCGAGAAAACACAACCGCCACCTTCAAGCGTCTTGTTTCATTGCCGGCTCATTTATGAGGTGAAATGGTGAATTTGCTAGAATTCACAAAATCCACTCCCAGTATTTTCAAAGAGAAGACTCACAAAGAACAGAAGCCAACATTTTTTCAAGATGACTTAATTGCAAACACTTTCCTTTTGGGATCCTCTTCAGGAGACACCTTAAAGGGGATTTGTTTCCTGAACGTGTTGAGCGTTTAATTTCTACAATAACATTTTTCACCCTTGGCACTCCAGATGATGAGTCACTTGTCAAATCCTGGCCCAGGCTGCAAAACACCGCGGGAAAAATAACCTTGTGAGACTGTTTGCATAAGAAAAAGAAAAAAAAAAAAAAAAAAAAAAAAAAAAAAAAAAAAAGCAGGGGAAGCCAAGATTTCAAAGAAGACCCTCCTTCCTTCCTTGTGCAATGCAAGACGTGGAGCCTCAAATCCCAGAGCACATTTCCAATAGAAAACAACCAAAACTTAACCCAAAGTTGCAACAACTTGCAATGCTGCAAGCACTCCAGCAGCACTGCAGCAGACACGGGGCTGGGAGTGCTCATGGTGACCCCCAGCCTTAGAAATGTAGCAAGTAAACGTGCATCACAGTGAGGACACAGCCTTTGCCGCCCAGCAGCCAGCCCTGCCAGTTTAGAAGCTGCAGTTCTAGATATTCCAAAAGATGTCTCCATGCGACTTCTCCCACTGGAAGAGGTACAAGTAATCCTTTCGACCTGCATCAAAGGAATTTTTCTCTAATTTGCTGTGATGGTTTTAATGAATAACACATGACTCTACCTTCAAAAACTTGAGGCAGTCACCACAGCTGATCAGCGCATCTTGAATCTTTTCATGCCTTTCCTTCATGCTGCTTTTTTCCAAAATTTTAAACAGGCAAAACTACAGGAATGAATTTCCTCAAAGCATAAGAGATCTCCGAGGAAGTCTGAAGCTTCAGTAAGACAGGCTCATGGCTTCAGATGGCTCAATGGGCAGAATATTGCATTACCACGAAATAACAACGCTGCCTACATGCAGTACACAGTAAAAAGCACAAGACGCTTGGAACTGGAGAGCCAGCAAGACGCAGGATGGAGGCCGGCCCCAAACTGTTGGAGGAAACGCACAGCAAGTCAGGCACTGCTGTGCAGCCTTCAGTTTAAGTAACTTCAAGTGGAAATATGAGTCAGAAAAATGACTTCCTGATACATTTCAGGGGTGTTTAAACCCATAGGACTATGAAGTCGAGGCAAACGGGCAGTTCCAAAAATATTTGGAAACAATACTTCAAAATACAGTGGAGCAACACAGTAAAAACACGCAGTGCTATTTAAGAAGTGTTTTAAATGCATTTTTTAAATGTTTGAAACTTATTACATAAAACTAAGCTTTTGCTAAGAAGGGAAAGTGAAGAGAATGGGGATTTGTTTTCCTTCATTTTTTGAGGTGGTTGGCTTGTTTTTTCTCTAGAGGGGTGGGCTTATACCCAGGTGCCAACAGCACGTCCTGGGTTGATCACCTTTCCTAAGATACGGCAGGGAATTCATTCAGAGACTGATTTGTGAAAAAGAAAAAAAAAAAAAAAAAAAAAAAAAAAAAAAAAAAAAGGAAAGAAAATAAGGAGCAGCCACTCTTCTGAGCACCTGATTCCCATTGCCTATTTTTTTGGGGGGAACAGCTGTAGAGCCCACTGTGGTTGTATCTCTCCATGTCCTTCGGAAATCTCTTCACCGCTGTCCCCCCTGGTTAAACGGCAGCAAACAGCTCCTTGCAGCAGTGCGTGCAGGGATGTGGACTGCACCCAGAGCAGGTTTCAGGCCTGCGAGCTTCAGGTTTGTGCCCATGAAGCCCCCTCCACGCCCATTGCTGGGATATCAACCACAGCACCGCTGCTCCAGGCGAGCTTTTATTGCCCTCTTGTATTTATATCAGGTAATTTTGAACAGCAAGGCCTTCCCGGGTGGCCAACATTTCCTGGGGGTCTTTCTATAAAAGGAACGAGGTAAAAATGATTTCAGCAGCGAGAGTGGCTTTGCTCTGGATTTTGTACCTTATGAGTTCTGCCTATAGGAACACGCAGTGAGTGACGCAGTCGCTCATGCAGAAATCCAAGCAGATAATCCCAGTCAGGAGACACTCATTACACCCTATTTAGCATCACTGGTTCTGTGGATAATTACCAATGCAATCAGCTGAAAGAACCCGTACTAGGTATGGGTGGAGTAATGTGAAACCTCTTCCACATGGCTGGCTGAGTGAGGGTTTCAGTGAAAGCCATAAACGCCCCTTATTCATGCAGAAAGCAGCAACAAACAACAAAATAAACAAAACAACAACAACAACAACAAAAAACCAACAAACAGCTCATTAGGGGCCACAATATTCTGCAGTCTGCGCCCAGAGCGAGCCCTCCAAAGGGCACCTTTGGCGCCTGTGGCACATCTCCCGGGCCCTGCACGGCCGCACAGCATCCAGCAGCCAGGAGCTCACTGCCCCAGACCCAGGGAGGACAACGAAGCACGCTGAGGTGTGAGGCTAAAGGCCAAGGTTCAGTTTCCCTGGAAACCGACGTCAGCACGGCGCTTGCTGACTGTTGTCGGTAAAAAGCGCGGCGTGAGGCTTTGCAGCGATGCCGGCGTGCCGAGGGACATCGGGTGCTGCCCAGTGTCTGTGCCAGCGCCTCCAGATCGGGATTCCTGTAGCACTGCAATTTCTAACTAAAAGCCCACTAAAGAGTCTTTTCTTTCTTCCCAGAGTTTCCCTTTTATCTTCATCATGACGCACTGTATATCCTCACAGAGACCTTGGCCCATGCAATATCTCCTTGGCTCTTGCTGAATGCTGGGAGAACATCAGTGACCTCTGTGGGACTGCGCTGGCAAGGTTGGCATGTGCCAGGAGGAAACCCTCTGAGTCCTACTTCCATTTTTGCCATGCTGGGGCATAAATCAGCTCGGTGTCAGGGCTGCTCACCGCGGTGATGGATGTGGCCGTGCTGCCAGCACGGGGACAGCAGCACGGGCAGGTTTGTGTCCGTTCGCCCGCAGACACGCAGGGTGTGTCATCCCTGATGGAAGTGGTAGCAGTTGGTGGGGAGAGCTGGAAAAAACTTCTTGCTCGAGGTAATGAATGGCTCAGCCAGGCCATTCATACTGTCTAGTCGTAATTTTCAGTCTTTTATCGCCTGGCTGGGGAATTTCAGGGCTTTTTACAACTGTTCTTTGAACAAGATGGACTATTTTTAGCTTTACAAGGGGGAGCAGGGTGGAAACAAGCCAGGTTTCCCAGCGCTCTGATGGCTCCTGCACTCTCAGCACTGGTGAGGGCTCAGCCAGGGATGCCAGGCAGGGCTCGCTCCATCCAACGCCCTGCACACCAGCTCGTCTATCCTGGGTGGAAGATAAAGGTGATTGCCACTGTATTGTGCGGATAGAGAACTGCCTGGGGCCTGGGGATGGGCTGGGGAACTGCTGAGGATGCTAATGGGACCCAGCTCCTCCCCAGCTGGATTCTGCTCCAGCCATGTGCACCGGGAGCCGTGGCTGTCTGCAGGAGAATGAAAAATGAAGATAAATCTATGTCAGCGTTAAGTGATGGATTAAAATATTGCCACGTATTTAATCAGCGTTTTACCAGCACGCGCATAAATCTCTCCCGGAGCGCTGCCCGAGCTGTTTGCTTTTATTTTACGCGCTGTGTCTGCTGTCGGTGCCCTGACCACAGAGGCAGCCAGCTGGCCCCAGCCACAGGGCCGGCCACAAGCCCGTGCTGCAGGGAGCCCGGCTTCACGGCCAGCACTCTGCAGTGTAAGGAATATTTAGCACTCACCAGCAATGCCTGCGTGTTCTCAGTGTGAATTCCCTGCCCCTTCCTATGCTGCATGCTGTCGTAAGGACATCGCTGTGCTACAAACAGCCCTCCCCAGCAGACAAAAGCTCAGGAAACTAAAGAAAATCCACCCAAATGGTACAATTTGCCCTGAAATTTGAGGGCTTGGGCCCTACGCACCTGTGATTCCATCAATATTAACAGCACGCAGCTACAAACGCAGCCCTGTGGTTGCTCTCAGCATCCTCAGGCACACGGGAGGAGGGGCAGCATCTATGGTTAATTGGCTCCTTCCCTTTCTGTGTCCCTGCCCGTTATTGCTTTCATGCTTCCCCTGCCTCTCACCGCACCGTCCACCTTTCTCCCGCGTTCCTCACATCTCCCCAGGCTCCAATCTCCTCTTCCTCTCACTGCCATTTCAAATGCCCCAGATTGTTTTATTTCCCAGCGCCTCTCGCTTCCCTGAACACCCTCCCCTGGGAACAATGCTGGGGTCTCCCCTTTCATTCGCTTTTGCTCCTGAGCTTAGTTAAAAGAAATTGGACGTCCAACCCGCACAAAGCCACCAGCGCATGCATTTCATTTTGAGCCCAACGTCCGCAAGCCGTAATGGAACCAGAATCAAAGCAGTCGAGAAATTTGGCACAGCGAGGGCTTGGAAGGAGCAGTTCAAAGGGAGATTTCCAAGGTTTTTTACTTTTTAAAGCCAGGTTTTGGAGAATTTGTGCTCTGAAACAAGGTCCTGTGTACAAATCCCTTCCATCATACGACAAGAAAGTTGTGTATAGGGAAAAAAATTAAAGAAAATGATGAGATTTTGAAAGAAATCACCCAGCCCATTTCTCTCCATTTTTTTTTTTTTGTTCAGAGGGGTGAAGCGAAGCGTGGAGGAGGATCATTGTCCCCTCACCTTCCTTCGCTCATTGCATCCCCATGTTAATTTCTTCCCAGTGTTAATTTCACCCCGGTGTTAATGTGTCTAACGAGGCCACCTAGGATGACGCCTGTCTGCATCCTGCGAGTACGCACCCTCCCCAGTCCGTTATCACTGGGCCATTTTCTGGTGCCCCCCGGCAGCTCTCCAGATGTTGCTTGCAGCCCTGCACAGCTGGCGGGAGAGCATATGGGGCTCGTCCTGCTGAGGGACCCTCCGGGGCTGCCTGTCCCTTCTCTGCTATCAGCTGGTGATGCTCTCCCCAGCTCTGCTTCCCCACTTATCTGCAGCGTGAATCCTTTGAAGAAGAGGCTGCCTCTGCATCCGTCTGGATAATGTGCCGCTCTGCCTTAAAACAGTAATTACTGGGTGTTTCAGCAGTGCAATGAAGTATTTATTGGCAGTTGGTACTGAAAATTATATATTAAAGGGCATTTGGTTACACAAATCAGCACACATTAAATAACTTTTACTTTGGGACTAAAAATATGCTGTAACCCTACCTCCAGGGCATGTATATTTAAGCGTGCACACACCGCTTTAATTAGATCACGGGTGCGATCAGCAGAGGGAGCGAGGCGATGTGGTCGAGGCCCTGGCAGCCATTAACTTTTCATTTGCATTTACAGCTTGGTAATGAGGAGATCAGATAATGACCAAGAGCTCTTCCCTCCGCAGAGCCTGGTGTGCTGCACAGAGCGGCGGTGTCCCCAGACCTCCTGCCTCCGTGCTCCCCTTGCTCTGTGATTTAACCCGGGCACGCAGCAGCAAGGGGGCGAGCTCCCAAATTAAACGTTCTGGGATCTGTTGAAGATTTTACTTGCATTGCTCCAAGGCCAACGGATATTTTATTTGCATTGCCCCAGGGCTGGCAATGGGCTGGGCGCTGCAAGGGCTCGGTGGCAGCACGGGCGCACTGCGGTCCCACAAAGCACCCAAGCATGTGCTTAGGGGAGTTGACACCTTGAGGGCTGGCCAAGGGATTTGAGGGAAGATAACACCGGAAAGCACTGGCTGCAGATGTTCCTTGCAGAACATGCGCTGCCGTGGATCGCAGCCGTCGTTAAACACGGAGTCTCCTGTCTCCGAGGACCGATAAATCACCCCCTCGTTTCAATTAAGTTTTTATTTTGCCCCTGCGCCTTGCTGGGGCCCAGGTAGGTGGCAGCTGGGAGGAACAAAGCGAGGCGCAGAGGATAAATCACAGGTGGGACCAAAATGGTGCCTGCAGGGAAGGTCTCTGTGCCAGGAGAGCTCTGTGGGCAGTTAATACGTATATTTGTATTTTTTTTTACATAAAAATAGATAGATCAACTGCATCTATTAGACATGCACCAGACTGCAGCACTAATTTGTGTACAAACGGCTCCACCACTTCTCTCCTGCCCTTTGCCCCTCTGCTAATACTCATTTGGGTGTGAGCAGCTCTGCTGCTCTCCACTGCCATTTCCAGATGAGTAATTTCTCACTCTCCATTCGTGCAGAGGAGCAGTGCAACTCACAGCCGGCGTCCCCTTGGCACGAGCCCTGCGTCAGCGCTGCAGGCAGAGCTACCTGCACTAATTGCCTTTTCCTTGCAAACTCCAAACCACTATTTCAAGCCTGTTTCCTACTTACCTATATCAGCTAAGGTGCAAATCTGCCTTTCGATGCTCGAGATGTTTTCAGTGCAGTGCTGGGAAGGGTTTGCGCGCCCTCCCTGTGATGCTTTCATCAGCCGTGCACTGAAACAAACCACACACATGCACCAGGACCATGCTCACACCCTGGCTGCTGGACATGAGCAGCATGCTCCCTGGTGGGCATGAGCTGGGGATGGAGCAAGGCATTTTCCCTCCTTGCATTTATTTACTCAGGGGGTGCTGGATGCAGACAGAGCGAGGAGGACTGGTTGGGACTCATTAGACCACTCCTAGCCAAGGTGGTGTTTTTCCAGCTGTGACAACCGCCTCCAAATGACTGCCTGCTTGGAAGGTGATTTCCAAAGCTTTCATCTCGTACACGGCTCCTTGTGCTGCCAGGGAGAGATCTCACGCAGCTTTGGTGCTTGTGGGCACCCACTGTAGGGACTAAATGCAGGACAACAGCAGTGAGCCCACTCCTGCCCACTGACACCACCTCCTCCTGAGCATATATTTCTGTGAGTGATAAATACTGGACACATTCACAAATTAAAATAACAATAATGATTTACTTTCAACCTCACGGTGCAGCAGGGAGGGAAGAGCACCCTCTTTTCTCCCCACAGCTCTGCTGATGTTCCTGCCTGGAACCCAGCATCGTTCCATGGCTGGCAGAGCAGAGTCACGTTCCCAGGGAAGCTGCAGCCTTGACAGCTCTACCTGGGACCCCTGGCCCCACGTGGGGCCCTTGTCCCCAGCAGCCAGGACAAAGCCACCTCCCGCAGCCGATGGCGATGCGAGCTGTTTGCCTTCGACTCGCCCAGCTGCACGCGCCCAGCACCTCGGGAGGAAAGCTACCGCCTCGGCTGTTAGGCAGCGTCCCTCGTCCTATTTGCTGTGTTTTCATCAACAAAAGAGCAGAGCGGGTGAAAATCCGCAGCCTCATGCATCACCCAGGGAGCGGTGATTAACTCCTCGCTGTGCCCCGCCGCAGCGTCGCGGGATGATTGCAAACGGCCTCTGCTGGGGCCGGCTCTGCCAATTCTCGTTATTGATCACGCGTCGCATGCCGGTTTAGCTTTCAAAGTGTCCCTTTGTGTTTTCCCTCTCGCTCGGCTGGCAGGCACACATGGAAGTAACGAGGTGTCTGATCGCGTTACGCTCTCGTTAGCGTAGATGGGCTCGCAAATCGTGCCCGTGGTGCATGGGTCTGGAAGCTCCATCTCGTAAAATGTGACTTTATGAGCCCATGCCTCATCCCAGCGTATCCCCCCGTTGTAGCCAGACACTGCTCCAGGAGTTAGGTAATTCAGAAGCGTTGCCATGCTCACAACTTCCCCAGAGCATCCTCGTGGTCCTCTCAGCCTCCCATTGAGGGTCTCCCGGGCTCCTCCCACCATGCATCCACCCCTGGCAAGGTGGGAACTTAACCAAGGTGGGGTCCCTGTGGTGCAGAAAATGTGACATGAAAATTTGTCAGAGATAGAGAAGCCTTCTGCAGTCTGGAGCAGATGGGCCTGGCAGGAGGCAGGTTGTACAGCCCTCCCTCGCCAGGTCCTTCCTGGAGGAAATGGAGGCTGGACCCAGCTCCTTCCCTCTGGCATCTTGTGATTGTGTTAGGTAGCAAAACGACTGAGCAGCGGTGGGACCATCCATGAGTTACCGCTCATGTGATGAATTTTATGAACACTTCATGTTCATAGCCACGCAACCATAAGCCCAGTGCTCCCGCAGCCCTAACCTACCGGCTAAGGACCTGTCCAAGCACAGCTAGTTCACAGCTTGTCAAAGATACGATCTTCACTATGCACCAGAGGAAATATTGAGCATTTCTCGAGTCCTGGCTCGGATCCCCTGTGCTTTTACAAAAACCACACATCGGTTTGTTTAGCAAAAGGATGTGGTAATTGCAAGCGGGAAGGCGACGGGGCCCCTCGCTTGCGATTGGACCCAGATGGCCTGCAGAGATGGGGAATAGCCTTTGCCTTCTTCATGATGAATGCACAAATCCGTTCTGCAGCTATCTGACCTGTCGTGTTGGGAAATGTATGGTGATTGATTAGGAGAGTATTAACCTTGTCATCTGTAATAGGTCATCTGGTGATTTTATCACGTTTTTATCCATATTTTTTTCATACCAAGCTACCTTCTAAGGAAAATGTGTAGATGGGAAAGCTGGGGACAGATGGGGGTCATTGTTCAGAGATTTTGTTGATAATTTTCTTAATGCTTGCCTTTTCTGAGTCAATTTTTGGGCATCTCTTATGGTGGGAGAGATGACCATTTCCCAAGATTTATGTGCTCGAATCAGTAATGTATATTCACTGATGACCGTGTATTCCCTGTGTCCTTGAGGTGCTGTTAGACAGATTGGACAGGTTTGAGAGAACAGACCATACAGTAGGCAATAAGTTTTCAGGACCCTGCTGTACCCAAGATACAAATGTCTCCCCGAAGTCACAGGGAGGCCGCTGTGCCTATCGGAGGGTAATATCTAGTGCAGATTTATTTTGTGTTTTCTGAGTATTTCTGTTATATTCACTTGTTTATTGTAAGTGAGCGATGAGCTGTGAACACCTAAGTTAGACAATTCATTAAGTAAAAAGCAATTTTTTATTTTGTACAGATTTGTGAGCCAAAGCTTGCAGGCACCTAGTGAGTCATTTGGAAGCTCTAAACACCAAACTTCCCAACCAGTGTACCTTCAGGAACACCTGCCCTTCTCCCCTACATCTTCACCTGAGACATCCCAGGTCACCCCTGTCCCCCTGCAGGTGCTGGGTCTGGGTTATCTTATCAGACCTGAGGATGAACAATTTGGTATGCTGAGCTCTCTTAGTCACATCTATCCAACCCGACACAGTGCTCAGGTGGAAGGAAGGATGTGAGTTCAGCTGTGTACGTGCCTTTTTTCTTGCTGAAGTTCTCTGGGAGGAGTGGCTGTGGTCCTGGGTACAGTTTTGGTATGGGAAGCAATGTCTCAGCTGGACCAAGCCGTAAAATGTTCCCCTCCAGCCAACATGGATAACTGAATGTGTCAGCAACCGTTGCTGCAGAAGCAGACCTGGGCTGTGGACAAGGCTTGTTCAGCCGGGAAGCAGGGCTCATCTGTTCCGTGCTTCCAGCTGGGGAAGTTGAGACATTCTGAGATCAACCAAATTTCTTAAGCCCAGCGAGGAAATCGTTTGGTGTGATGAGGCACCTACGCGGATTTATGTGCAGCGGCCTCAGGAGCAATCTCCCTGGGATTTAGAGCACCCCGTCCCTGGAGCAGAGCGTTGTGCCTGCAGACTGCACAAAGGCTGCTGCCTCTTTTTGTTCTGGAGAGAAAGGAGGATTTCACCCTCAGAGCAGCAAGGCTGGGAGCTGAATTTACCTTCAGGAGTAGAGAAAACACCAGCCTCTTTTCCCAGATGGAATCATCCTGGGTAACCACATTCAGCCCAGGCTTCCACGTTGTTTCAATTCAAACAGCACTGGGAAAAATATGTGTACATACATGGGATGGATTTACTTATTGATCTTTGTAAATTTAACTTAATAGAGAAACAGGAACAACAACAACAAAAATCAAAACAAGGGGAAGCGTGCAAGCGTATTTCTTAGACATGCCTGAACCTGCTGCCCGTCTTAATATGATTTGGAGAGATCAATACATTGATGTAATGTTCTCTGGCCTTGCCTGGAACAAATGATCAGGGAGGAAAGTGGGGC
The DNA here is from genome assembly GCA_013399715.1 of Alectura lathami. Lineage (NCBI taxonomy): Eukaryota > Metazoa > Chordata > Aves > Galliformes > Megapodiidae > Alectura > Alectura lathami. The sequence goes on along the minus strand of VXAV01005060.1, from coordinate 71,907 downwards.
AGGGGCGGCAGCGGGCTTTTCTTGCCTCCAGGTCACTGCTGTTCTTTGTACATGGAAAATGCTTTCCAAAATATTTGCTTTCAAATCTTTTAAACTGTGTTAAAGTGTTTTGCAAAACAGATCAAACGTATCCATATGTGGGTTTTTTTCTGCAGTACAGACTGACTCAGAGTTTGCTAGTGCAAGGTAAGGATACGCACTTTGTAAGGCCAAATTTTAAGGAGACTTTGTGCTCCCAGTTGAGATTGGAGATGTCGCCAGCTATTTCTGCACATACCTTTTTCAAATGCATTTCATTTAAAGCATTTTAGATGCAATAAAGCAGGTAACTTACATGAAGTGTGAGTAAGAAACCACCACTGGTAGAGTCCGGTAGAAGACAGGACTGAAGGAAGGGGTTTTATGGTTGTATATTTGTTATTATCGTTGTTACTTATAGCACAGACTGTGAAAAACAGGTTTGTAGCCGGGAAAATACCAGGCCAAAACCCAGCTCAGCCTCAGCACTGTTCCCAAGCCCCTTCCTTGGTGCTTCTGATCCAGCCAAAATAATTGCCCTTGCAAAAGAATACAGCTGCTCACAAAGCATGGTAGAAAGTTTAGGACTGGAAAAGCTGGGGGAAAAAAAAAAAAAGCAACATAATTTACTCTAATGCTACCAGATTTATTGCAGAGATGCGATAATTTGACCAATCACAGTCACTTTGACAAGGAATGCGTTTTGTCAAGCTAAAAGAAACAGTCATAAAAATACACCTGTCATTTCGCTGTCAGCCAAATATAGCCTGAGCAGAGACTGAAAAACAGAACGCAGCAGAGCGAGGTCTGGGAGGCACAAATTCCCTGCCGGCAGCAGGAGCGAAGCAGTTGCAATGGTGGCTGCTTCGCTGAGGGAGGGGATGCAGGAACTGTGCAGCTGCTCGGGAAGCTGGGGCTGGCAGCCCGCGGGTGAAGGGAGCTGCCCCTGCTGCTGCCAGCGTCCTGTGCCAAACGGAGGCCTTGTGTTCTAACAAAAGTGTCGCTCTTGCAGGATTTTCCTCTAAAAGCCTGGGAGAAAATAGAAGGAAAAGCCGTCGATCTCTTATGAAGAACTATTTAAATGTGGGTTTAGGTATCATACTTTTGCGGTTTGGGATGCCATCTGTGTGTGGGTTAGTGGTAAGAATGGGCCGTCTGACATACAGAAACTCTCTTTTCATATTCCTGTGCATTCCTGACACCTCTCTCCTCCCTGGGCAGCCCTCAGGCTCCTGCAGCACTGGCCCCTCCAGAGCTCCATCCCCAGTGGGGACATTTCTTTTAGGGACTGCCCAGAGAGACGTGCCCGAAACGACCTGGGCAGCACCAAGGCTCCTTCAAGGCAGAGAATGGATGTGGTGACCTCACAAAGTCCTTCCTGGCCTCATGTCTCTGGTTTGCTGAGGAATTGGTGGATGGCACTGCTTGGAACACGCAGTGCACTTCTGATGGCTACTGTGCAAAGCTGGGCCCGTGCCCCGTTCATCCTCCTGGCAGAAAAGCAGGGAAACCCCATTTTTCTGAACTGGAACCCTCGTCTGCAAGTGATCAAAAGAGAAAACCCAGCCCAGGCACCCTGCCTGAAACAAAGATCTGAATCTCAGCACATCTGAAGTCTGTGGCTTCAGTCCTTCCACACTTGCTGTACTAAAAAACAACCTGAGAAAGCACAAACAAACTTGTTAAGAGAAATGTTCTGGGTCAGTGCACGAGGCTGTCATACTTGGCTAGCTCAGGCATGTTCCTGCACTTCCATAGTCCAGCATGAATTGGTCGAGAGGCTGGGATGAGGGACTTGGCATGGAGTGATGAATCCTTCTGTTCTTTCTTGTACCTAAATCCAGACTGTGTTCATCAGAAATTAAAAAACAAAAAATTAGTAATAATAATTAAAAAAAAAACAACAACAAAGGAAAAAGTACTACAGGAAAAAAAAAAAAAAAAAGATATTTGTTTGGTTTTTAAGGATGTAACATGGAGAAATAGGTACATTGCCCACTGCTGGCCAAAGGCATCAGGGTGGCCCACCAGTGCCGGGGAGAGTGGGACCAGAAGGCAGCCTCATGGCACGACCCCACCAAATCTTCATTGAGAGCAACATCCAGAGAGCTGGCGCGAGAAGGCAGAGCAGAAACATGTAATTTCTCTGGCCCTTCACATCAGTCACCTTTCACTCAGCGCTATGACGCTATTATATTTTTTTCTTTATTCTCTCATCCTGATGAGACTACGTCCCACCACTGCTCCTGTCTCCAGCTGCCATCTGCAAGCAATCTACATCCTCAGCCTCATCATTAATTTGTGCCATTTCTTGAAAGCAGCGCTGTCGTCTGCTCGGGGTTGAGGAGTGCCTCAAATGCCTCCATCTCCATGTGCCTGTGCACATCCAAGTGTCACCAGGCCACAGCCCTGGCTTATGGAGGAGCCTCTGCCTCACTCGCACTGTCACCAGCAGTAACTTCACTCCCACAAGTCACAGGCCCTTTGCAAATGCTCAAGTTATGCCCAAATTTTCACTGATTTTTTTTTTTTTTTAATTTCTCCACATATGGTTATAGTTTTTAAGGAAAAAATATGTCAATGACTTTTCTGCAGGGAAAAAAAATATTTTCTTTGGGGCACATCCCTTTCTGGAAAGAAAACAATGCTTTCAAAACTTTTTTTTTTTTTTTTTTAAACTTTCATTTCTCATGTAGGTTTCAAAATATTTGGCTGTATTTCAGATGCAATGAAAACAGCTTTTTGAAACATCCAGATCTGCAGTAAAACAAACATCCAGCATTTCGCAGAGCTGTGCATCCAGAAGGTTCCTAGAAACACGTAGACAGCCCACCCCGTGGGCACACGGCCGGTTTTGCAGTCCCGGTGGCCACACTGAGACATTGCCTGGGCGTTGTGTTTGCTGTGCCCAGGCATCCAAGCAACAGATCCACTGACACGAAGCCCTCGCCATGGCAGGATCTTGGAAAACGGCAAGTCAACCCCACGCACATGGAATCATACAGTCACTGAGGTCGGAAAAGACCTCTAGGGCCATCAGGTCCAACCATCAACCCACCACCACCACCACGCCCACTGAGCCCTGTCCCCAAGTGCCACATCCACACCGCACTTGAACACCCCCAGGGACGGTGACCCCACCGCCTCCCTGGGCAGCCTGGCCCAGTGCCTGACCCTCTTTCTCAGAAGAAATTTCTCCTAACGTCCAACCTGAGCCTGTCCTGGTGCAGTTTGAGGCCATCACCTCCCGTCCTGTCGCTGTCACCTGGGACAAGGAGAAAGCATTGCTAGCAAGTTCCCTGTGCTCACCCAGCTAACACAGGTACCGCAGGCCTTGGAGCCTCCTGCTTAAGAACATCACAGAAGGCAAAGAAAAAGGGGCGTGTCTCTGCCTTTGACATGCATCCATGTGTGCCACATGCCGCTTGTGCTAGCATAATTAACTTAATTTGACAAACTGCGTCGAGCAACGGGCGCAGTTGTCTGGGAGCACGTTCGCTCCGCACAGCGAATTCTCCCCAAACCGTCAACATGACAGAAGCACTGCGTCTAATTAACACTTTCTAATACCTCAACAAATAACAAACCTGCTGTTGGGAAAAATAGTTTCACACTTCCTTATCAAATTAGGGCAAAATCGCTCCTAATGAGCTAAAATCAATTAGAGCGACACCGAAATGAATGTATTTATGCTGTCAGCAAGAGCTATTTGCATAACAGTTTGCAAGGGCAGGGAAGGTGCGATAGCTTTTTAGTGCTGCTAATGAGGAGCTGCTGCAGAAAGGTGGTATCAGAGAGAAAATTGTGTCTGCTGGGGATGTACACCAGCGGCAACCTCGTACTGCATCGAGGGCCAGAGCCGTCACTGGGGTTGTGCAGGATTTTTCAAAAAATCTGTGTAAGCAGGAGGCAGACAGGATGAGAAGGGCATGCAACAAGGCAAAAAAGCTTTCATGAAGATCAGCCTGAGTCTTCTGTTGCTGTTAAAGCCTTTAACTGAATTAGAGAACTAGTTCATGAGCAAACAGGCCGGAGCTAGACCGCTATTGATTTTAATCATATTTACGTTTTGTAGCGACTTTCAACGTCTTGTTGCAGTTCGGGCGTCTATGGATGTGCTCTTGACCTTGGAGCTGATCTCCTCAAAGCTGTGCTGGTGACTAAAATGCGCCCACGTGGCCAAGCCTCTCTTCATCCCAATGCCGTTATTTCCATGCACATAAAAACAAGGATGTAAGGGGAACGGAAATAACTGCGTGCAATCTTTGCAGGTAGAGGAAGGACTGCAAGACTCTTGGAGCAAATTGTGTCATCCTTAATTTGGGATACTGTAAAACAGTGGTAGGATGAATAACAAACAGATTTTTTTCCTAACAGAGCCGAGAATGGGGCAAAAATAAATGTGAAGAGAGACAAATGTGAAGAGAGACAAAGACAGAAAAGCTTAGGCCTGGCCTCCTGCTACAAGACTGTGGGTAAGAACACAGTGCAAGAGAGATTTAGGTGTTTTCAACATATTTTCTTCATTATATAAATATATAAATATAAACGTTCATTTCTATAGCTTGGGACCATTTAATCAATGCAAGGCAAGATATTTTCCCTGTAAAACAAAAGCAAATTTTCAAACACAGTTTGATGCTCTGTGACAATTCTGAGTTTCTCATACTTTGGACAAAAATATACTATTTATACAAACATGCTAGGCAATGCATTTCCCACACTTCTCTAGAATCACTTTGCATTGTTGGTTTTATTTCACTTAATCCATGAAAAAGGTGCCTGCCAGGGCATATTATAATCTCAAAAACCACCACTGATGCCAGGAGCTTTCCCAAAAGCCAACAAGTTCCCTGTGAGCTGAAAGGCTGCTGGGAAGCTACACCTGCAGGAATTGGTATTTCCAGATGGAGTGCATTCCCATCCTCACAGATCCCAAATCTTCAACATTTCCTGATGGAAAAGGAAACATTATTTCCCCAAGTAAACAAAAATCTATGGTAACGTATCTTGGAATCTTTTACAAAATAGAAATAATTTGATGGAAATGGATCTTTTCTCTCATGTCACTCCACGGTTTGTTGAAAGCTATTTTCTATCAGGAAAAAAGTTCTTGTATTATATCTGGCTCTAGTGTATAATTTTTGCATTATGGCTGGGATCTTTGAGAGATCATCTGAAATAAGGTTGCAGTGTAATCTCCCGGAAACGATGGGAGCCTGCAAGGTCAGTGAGTAAATGAGATGAAAGCACATGAGCAGCTAATGAAGCAATCAGAGAGTGGTGAGAAATGGAAGACAATAAACAGACAAGTTCCAGAGTGAATGAAACTGGAGAGCGGCACAGCTGTGGGCTGGTTTTCAGACACCTTCAAAGCCATTTTTAGATAGCTTCAAAACAATTTTTACTTTTACAGCCTGAAAAATCAGCAGGAGGCAGCTCCTCATGTTGTGCAAAGTAGCAGGGACCTTCCCAGGGCAGGACCCAATGGCAGAATTCATGGCTGAGAAACAGCACGCTGTCTGAGCTGACATGACACTGGTGGCACCGAGCAGCTCCCGTTACAGAGGCATTGCTGGCACAGTAATGAACGCAGGGCAAATCCCCTGTGGAATCCCCCCTCCACACACTGCAGCCTCACAGCACAAATGCTGCTTCCAAGAGCGGGAGGATGTAGGGGGCCCAAGTCAGAATCCAACTCATGGTAGCTCACACATACATTTAACACTACCCCGTAACATCTACTTGCCGTCACTGTAGCCTCAGAGAGGTGTTTCCTTCTTTCTATTGATGCACGCTCAGCCTGAGAACAACAGAACAAAGAAAAATATTTCTTCTGGTGTGCTTTCTGTTTTCCTGAGCCCTTGGGGAAACACAGCACCCAAGCTCCTTGAAGAACTTGCAGCCTTGCACCACGTTGAAATGCCGTGGACTACCACAAGACAAATATATCTTTGTGCAATTTAAATGGCAATCAGGGAGCTATTTTTTCTGATTAATATATGGAAAGTTGGCGGTCACAGCAGGGGACTGATGAGGCTAATCCGTCACTGTCCCCGGTAGTGGCACGCCTGATTGCTGCGCGCCAGTGGCAGTGCATAATCACAAGGAGAGGCAGTGAGCAGAGGCAGGGCACGCAGTCCCTGGCCTTCAAGTCATTTGGATGTTTGTACCTCATCCACCACTACGTGTTTGGATGTTTGGATGGGCTCTCAAGAGGGCATTGCTAACGAAATTAGAAGCAGGAAAGGATATCGACATTTGTGGGAGATCAGACGCAGTCCAGAAACACGACAGATGAAATTAAGGGAAAAATATGTAGCAAGTGATGGTAGCGGTTAGCAAGCAGTGTGATTGAACCAACTAAGTGATTCAATCTCCTTTTTCTTCAGAAAATAAAACACTCAAAGGTTCAGAAATCCATCCTGCTCTGGCGAGCACGTGGAAGGGTGTGAAGGTGTACCAGGGAGCCTGCCACACGTTGCAGAGCCTGGCTGTCATTTCAAGCTCATTTCCCAGCATGGCAGTGAAATCATGCACTTGGACTCAGCTTTTCAACAACCAGACTGCAAGAATGTCATCGTGCCATGACCAAGCCCTGCAAAAGTGGGGCAAGCACCCCACACCAGGCCGGCCCAGGCTGCACAAAACCACATGCGACTTGCTCGTCTGCTGCCTTACAGTAATTCAAAGGGAGCTACCAATTTGTAATGCCCTGAATATTTCAATGTGGGCACATATCTAGGTAGCATGGATAATTTCCTCTCAGATAATTTTTCTGTCCTGTACACTCAGCCTCCTTTGCAAGACAAATGATCTTTTTTTCCTGAAATACATTTCTTCCCTTTGGATTGCAAGCCAACCAGCCTGCAACCCTGCCACCTTAAGATTGCTTCAGAAAATTGCAGGCTTCTGCTGGCCAGACCAGCCCAGAAACCTCCTCCACCCTTCAGTGTGCATCCTCTGTCCTCTGCTCCCCTGGCTGTCCCAGGGCACAGAGCAGGAGGAAACGTGCTCAGCCCCCACTATTGCATGCCCTGCAGATCACAGCCAGCCTTCCTGCGGGGCTGTCAGTTGTGGCTCAGACGCTGAATTTCCTCCTGAAGGGAGCAGGTCATTTTGGTGCCAGCCTGGCACCAGTAGCGGGAGACACCAGTGGCACCCCAGGCAAATGCATGCCCCTTCCCACCCCCTGAGACCTAAATCCTACTCAGCCCTCCCGCACTGACTGCTTAGCCTCCTTTTTTCACTGTTTCTCCCCTGTTTTCCTCCCTGTGGCTTCCAGCTGGCCCAACAGAAGAGGCATGCATCAACTGGAGAGCACAAGCTACCATGAAGCCAAGCCTTCACGGACGGCAGTGTCCTCAGGGCTTAACGTTGTAACATAAGAGCCAGTCATAAGAGCTCTATAAGCCATAAATATGATCCTACAGAGCCATAATTAAGCATCTGACTGATCAGAAAATATTTAATGCTTGCAACAGGTTTTCCTTCTCAGCCACATTAGATAAAGCGATACTGGTGGGAAAGTCCAGGGAGGCCGTTACCAGAGTTCAGCAGAAGGGCTAACGAGTCGGCAAACAATGTTCCTTTTAGGCCCTGGGCTTCAGGAGTCCCAAATTCCCAACATTAGAGCTAACACATTTTAAATTACTTCCCAAGTCCCAGCGCTGGACTATGGTTACATTTTGGAGAGCAGCCAAGAGGTAGCTTAATGCTGGTGACGAATGCAGGCTGTGACACTGAGCCGTCCTGCTGGCACGGCCCCACGGGCTGCCCAGCGCTGGAGCTCCCGCCCTCGCCAAAAAGACAGCAGGGGACATGCTCTGCTCTTCCAGTGCCCAGATCCCACAGGCTGTTCTTCCCCAGCATGAAATGAAAGCACGCAGAGCCAAACGGCCTGTACCCTGGACATGGAGCGTGGTGGTGGTAAGGATGCTGGGCACAATGAAGTCCAGCACGATGGGGGACTGGGGGATCTCCAACCGCATGAATTTCAACAAGACCAAGTGCTGGATTCTGCGCCTGGGGTGGGGCAGCCGTGGACATGCATACAGAGTTGGGGACGAGAGGCTGGAGAGCAGCCCTGTGGCAGGGGATCAGCGGTTCTCGGTGACAGCAAGTCGGATCTGAGCCAGCAGCGCGCCTGGAGCCAAGAGGGCCGACCCTGGGGTCCCCCGGGCCCAGCGCTGTCAGCCAGGCGAGGGCAGGGACTGTCCCGCTCCTCTGTGCCTGGTGCGGCTTCACCTCGAGCACTGGGGGCAGGTTGGGTGCCACAATATCAGAAGGACGTAAAGCTGTTAGAGAGCATCCAAAGGAGATTTACAGAGATGGGGAAGGGTCTGGAGGATAAGGTGGGTGAGGGCCCTCGGTCTGTCGGGCCCGGCGCAGAGGAGGCTGAGGGGAGGCCCCATGGCGGCCCGCAGCTCCCTCCCGGGGCAGCGCAGGGGCAGGCGCTGAGCTCTGCTCTCTGGGGACAGCGGCAGGGCCCCAGGGCACGGCACGGAGCTGCCAGGGGAGGGTCTGGGGGTGTCAGGAAAAGGCTCTGCCCCAGGGGGTGGTGGGCATGGATCAGGCTCCCCAGGGCAGGGGGCCCGGCCCCGAGCTGCCGGAGCTCGGGGGGCGTTGGGACACCGCTCTCGGACACAGGGGTCGGGTTGGGTGGTGCTGGGTGGGGCAGGGGCTGGGCTCGGAGAACCCTGTGGGTCCCATCCAGCCAGGGACGCTCTGTGATTCTATGAAAGAATGCAGCAAGTTCTTCAGGACCTCCAGATCCTGGCGTGTGGTGGGGCAAGGAAGAGCATACGGGTGACAAAGCATGGCTCTGCTCCTTGGGAAATCCCTGCCTCTGCCAGGACAAATTTGGTGCAAGCCTGTGGGCTTCGTTTTTCCTTTGGAGGTGGTGAAATTTGCATTGAGAATCAAGTTAGCTGATTTCCACAATCACATTTTCTCGTCCAAGACAGAGGATGAAGATGCTGGAGATACCTTCAGAAACAGCGGAAAGTCTGGTAAAACAAACCAAAACAAAACAACAAACAAGCAAACAAAACAAACAAACAAAAAAGATCTTCACACATAGAGCTTTGTTCAAGCTGATGGAGTTCCTTCCTATTTCTGCATTTTCCTGACACTTTTTTCCTGTTTATTGACATTTTGTCAGAACATGGATGCAGGTCTTTTGAATACTTACAGAAATAACTTGTTTATTAAAGCCACTTTAAAAAAAAAGCCTCTGAAGGCTGAGTAGCTGATAACTAGACAACCAGATAACTGATAACTAGAAACCTCACCAAAATCCCAGCTAAGATAAGGACAAGGATACGGTAGAGAACACTTCCAGTGACTAACCCAGATACCATAAGGCACAAAAAAATCCAACAGCGCACAGTCTAACCAGAAGTTCAGTATTTTCCCCTGGGAGCTGGGGCTGAATTCCCCATCTTTTTCTGTGCTTCATTCCTTGGCTGCCTTTGGTGCTGCAGACTAAATATTTACCATCCTGCAGGACATTTCTGAGTTTGTAGCTATTTGCATCCCTGCCCTCACATGGGGTACTATTTGTCAGGGCCCTTACGATGTATTTCTGCAAGGAGACATTTTCAGGGTGGAAAGCAACAGCTGAGTGGCCACAGCCCTGCCACGGATGACCCTGCCAGCCTTGCCATTACCCTCCAGCCTGCCTAACGAAGGGACAGCCCTGTCCTGGCTCGTTAGGTGGCTGGAGCAGCAGAGTTGTTTCCTGCTTGTGCCAGGGATGCTGGAGCAGCATGTGCTAAATCAGGTATTTATCTGCTTTTGTCACATGCTCTTGCCCGACTCATTTTTCATCTGTGTACATCAGCAGTAAATCCATCGAGCTCAGGCTGCTCTGACTGTTTTAAGCTGTTTATAAATGAGAGGACTAAAAGGCTTCTACATTTGTTGCTCAAGGTGCTCATTGGAGATGTCAATGTACCTTCTCAGATGCATTTAGAGAAGAGGTAGGATATAGAATGCATATAGGTACATTTCCAAAGCCTGACTTGGGGTTAGGATGGAAAAATCTATGTGCTGGCAGCCAAAGAGCGTGCTGGCAGCCAAAGAGCTTGCTGGGGAGGGGCAGCCTCGGAAGAAGTGGCATAGGAGGTATGATATGAATAACTGCCCTAGGGCACGGAGCTGATGCAGCAACCTGAAATCTCATTTTTTTCTTTAGCGAATTAGGTTCTCCAATTCACCCAAGCTATAAATGCAGAATTGCTCCTCCTATCTTGAAGTGTATTCTCCAGTGTAACATTAAATAATACAATTAATTGGGGCTGTATGCAAAGATATCACAGAGTCTGTCTTGGGACACCCAGAAGCAAGAGTGATTTCTCATTTCCCTCACTTTTGCTGACAGGAGACGAATTTCTGACCAATTCCATAATGAGAGGTGCTCCTGTCCCACCAGCTCGCCATCAGTGGACACGGACACCTTACAGTTCACAGCTTGTAAATGAATTTATGCCCCAGCTCATTTCAGATTTAAGGCTTCTTTGGGGACCAGATCCTGCAGGCAAGAGAAAGATTCCTGTTGTGAGCCTTTCTGCCTGCATCACTTTATACCCATCTTCCATGTCTAAGGTGACCTGCAGTCTCTCTGAACTTTTCCCTGGGGAGCAAGATGAAGAGGCATTTGCATGCCCAACCCTTTTTTTCCTGACATCTGCTGGCATGTATGTAGAGCTTCGTTAGTCTGACCGTATTCATTTGATCTTATGATTTTTATCCTTGGCTTTGATTACCCAATAACAGCAGAAATTATTTTGAAGGATACAAGGGGGATCTTTGTAAGCGAGCACCCGACACTCATTATTCTCCATCTCCTTCTGCAGCTCTTCACTTTACATATGCAGAACTTGAGCGAGAATACAAAGGGGATAAAAACATGAGAAACGGCGTCGTGCAGACAAATGCACACGCCTGCTTGGGCTTTCATGTGCAGAAGCTCTTGTAGCTCTCTGCGTGCACTGGCACCGTTGATAGCACCACGAATCTTCCTTGGTTGGTCCCATGCCTGCTCAACATTAGAAACTCAGGGAATGCAGAAAAACCCACTGAGGATGGAGCCAAAAGCACTTGGGAAGGGCATTAATGCATGAAGGGCAGTAATCGGTGTGTGGGCACGCTAAGGAGAGATGAATTTATTTAGTAAGCCTGAACTCCAACAAAAAGGTGTGGCCTGGGGAAGGAGAACTAAAAGGGCATGGCCATGAGACTGAAGGAGAAAAGGACGTGAGGATGCAAAGCGGGGATCTTGCAGGAGAAGCAAAGCTGAGTGGATTCAGGATATTTTGATTGTTTGTGACAGGGCTGAGAGCTGGAAAACATGGGAACATTTTCCAAACAAAATAAAGTTCTTTCCCAGTTCTTACTTAAATGCAAAGCTGTTGTCTGACAGCTTCCAAATCAGAAGTGAATTAGAAAATAAATTAATCCTTCGTGTTCCCAGGCTGTGCAGGTCCCATGTTGCAGGCTGCAGCACTGGGCAAGCAGGAGGCACCAGCCAGCACGGGGCATGGCCGTGGGGCCATTAACCCCCCATAAAGGCACCTGAGGGCACTGCTGGGCTCCTGGTGAGCATTTCAGGATTAAAACGGGCAAATAACATGCTGCCTCAAAACCAAAAATCTGAATGGTGCACATGAGAAACGATGAAGTGAACTTACAGGCTTCTATTCAGCCAAAAAAATCTTGGTAAGTAACAGAGCACTTTACAAATGATGCTGACAGATCTGATTTTTGATTTTCTCTGCAGAGAAATTCTTTGACCAACAAATTTGATGCAGCTCCACTTGGGATGACACAATGACTGTGATTCCAAGCTGCGTGAAGGCACTTTGCACCCCTGCAAGGCAATAAAACACAGGAAAATGAATGTCACGTACAGCGAAAAACAATTATAAACACTAGAACTCAACTGCACCTTTTTGCAGTGTAAGTGGTTATGGCACCAATACCCAAGCTGATGGATTGGTTTCAAAGCAGGGAAGTGATCTTTAGCTCCTCTGGAGCACAGGAGGTTCCTGCTTTTGCACCCCCACCACCTTGGCAGCTGCCACAGCCCCTCCAGTATTAAACAGGGCACAAAAATATGTGAACACAAGATGACGCTATGACCCACAACGGGCTGTGGGTGCCACAGCACCGCTCGGAGCAGTAGGAGCCAGGCCGCTCGCAGGCAGAGGGGCCGTTGTACAAACGCACCCAAGCCCAGATGGATTCGCACAGGCTGGTGGTTTTGCTGGCGCACTCAGTTAGGAAAAGGCTTGCAGCATCCGGGGCACTATGCTTGGCTCAGGGCTTCTGCTCACCCTGCTGGGTTTGCTTCGGGACGTGTTTTCCCCAGCGGGCTCCCTGGGCTGGACACGCACTGCTCATTATTTCTGGGAAATAAGATAGCTTGCAATATGTTTGGTTATTAAAACTGTGCAGTGGCTCTAATCCATCGCTGCAGTGCTTTCCCAAACCTCCAGCAGCTTTTGCTCCAGAAATAAAGCAGGGCATTAGTTTCGTGGGGTGCCACTGGGGACCTCCGCCGTGGCCACGCTCTGTGCGCGGAGCACAGCCAGGCGAAACGACGGCTCGTCCTGCAAATGTCAGCGGAAAAATCAAAGTGGGACGCACGTTATCAGCGCGGGCACAAACGAGATTATCACGATGCTGCTGCAGTAACCTGAAGATAAAGGTGAAAATTCAAAAGCCAGCTCGTATTTTATGCTGCTGTAGGAGAGGAAATGCTGAATAAATTCATCTCCCGCAATGACACGAGGAGCGAGGCGCGACCTCCAGACATCTGAGTGTTTGCAACAACACAAGGACGCTGATGGATTTGAAGCAGACGTCACTTTGACATACGAGAAAATCCAACAGATTCTGATTACAATATCCCGTGAAGCCATAATTAAGGCCTTTATGGCAACAAAGAAAATTGGATTACATTATTTCACTGCTAAACATCCAGAAGATTGCAGGAAAGCCGAGAGTATGGAGTGTAACAAGCCATAGACATCTCTGACAGAAAACAAAGACATTGGCAATTGCAGGATATTTTTAAGTGGCCGTCAGTTTTTTGACATAATACAGGACAAGCCCACAACCTGTGGCAGGGGAAAGCTTAATTTTCTCACAGTCTCTTCATGCTGAATTTTTTGCACATAACGTACATTGTGTAAATCAGACAAACTCTAAATTCGGTCCATGCCATGCTCTAGTTACCTTCAACGCCCTCACAGGAGAAGCAAAGTTTTCCAGCACTCCTTTGTTTAAACAAAGATATCCCCTGTATCCCAGTGCAGACGGGGAATGCTGAAAATCCCAGATATGGGATTTCACTGTGTGAACTCCTTGTCCTTTAAAACACCAGAAGAAACAGAATTATCCAAATTAAAATAGAAAGAGGATCCAAGAGCCTGCCCACATCGCCTCTTCACCGCCTTTCTCCACGACCAAAGCTGCAGCTGCTCCCTCCTCCGCTTCAGGAAGGCAGTTGCCGGTCAGCAGCTCCCAGCTGGGGCGTACAGTGGTCCCACAGAGCTGCCATTTGGCTCCCATTTGTGCATCCTTGCTCTGAATGCAAATCCAAAACTCAGAGCAAAGCTCAGCCCAAACCACTGGTTTTTATTTTTATTTTTTTTTTGTCACAGCCTTGTCAAACCTCACCAACGTTTTGTCAAAAATTCCTCCCCAACCTTGTCAAAATGTTGGCTGATTTTAGCACAAAACATTAAATTACAAAATGATCTCAAAGTATGCAAAATGTGTAAAACTGTTCTGAGGCGCACATTTTTGCAGCAAACCCACAGAGTAATAGCTTGCACAGAACAGTCTTTGCAGAGAATATTTTTAAACCTTGCCAAATTTGGGTCTTTATGAATTTCGGTTTTCTAAGAAATGAGCATTTTCCAACTTGAAGCTGTTTGACAAAACCCCTGGGTGCAGAAAGCACCGTGCCCAGCCACTGCAATGCATTCTGGCCCCAGCCACCTCTGCCCCAGACCTGGGGTGCACACGGTAAATAAAAATCACCCTGCTTCTTGGCTATACAATAGGCTCACTGGGCACTTCATAAAGCACAAGTGTCATTTGTTTTAATAAAAGACAACGCGCTGGAGAGCCGGCTTCGTCTCGGCTCCCCGTTCATCGCTTGTGGTTCGCATTTTTCCTGGTTTCTCAGCTGACGGTGCATCAGTCACATCCCATCAGATTGCCAACTAATGTGCTGCGTTCTTCAGTATTATTCTGCCCGTATTTGCCATTGCTTGCACTCTTTCATAAGAAATATGAAGGTGTCAGAGGCTTCCCAGATTTATATCGATTTGTGACAGATCATAAACATTTCACATTCTTCACTTTACTGAGCAAGGAAAGCTGTGAAAAATTTCCCTGTGAATATCCAGGCATCCAGTGAACACCAAGGTGGGAAATAACGCCTGAAACACCTTATCAACACCACATGAATTTTATTATGAATTATTTCACTGTCTGGTTGGGGTAGCGGGTTACCAAAATTAACATTTGGTGGATGAACAGCCTCTGTGCTGTGCTCACAGACCTTGCTGGGAGAAGCATCACCCAGCACAGTGATCTCAGGGTTAGCTGAGATCCAGCACGTGCTCAGGACAGGATAATCGATGGGTGATGGGGGATTTACCCCCGGATGGGCAGTGTATTTCATGGAATCATTAATTTCATAGATCACTGAGGTTGGAAAAGACCTCTAGGGCCATCAGGTCCAGCCGCCAACCCACCACCACCACGCCCACTGAGCCCTGTCCCCAAGTGCCACATCCACCTGGCTCTTGAACATCTCCAGGGACGGAGACACCACCACCCTGGGCAGCCTGCCCCAGTGCCTGACCGCTCTTTCTGAGAAGAAATTTCTCCTAACATCCGACGTGACCCTCCTCAGACCCCGCGGTGCCGTCCCCAGCTCCCCAGCACCGCAGCTCCTGCAGCTTGGTAGAAGTCAATGCAAAGCTTGGGCTTCTCCTCGTTGCATTCTGCATAGCATAAACTCAGAGATTAATTAAAAATTAGCAGACGAACACTGTTTTGGGAGGAGTGAGATGATGTATGAGTTCTGGCTGAATTTAGCAAATGTCAAAATCTTTTAGGAATGCCAGAATGTTTCCTTCTGACTCTTTTTTTTTAAGTTAGAAAATTCACTCACTTTAACAGGAAAAGAGATTAAACTGCAAGATTAATGAACCCCAAAGTACCCCCGCACGCACATATCATCTGGGATATAATGGGATGGTTTGGGTTGAGCCTACAGAAAAAAATATATATATATTTGACTTTACTTGAATCTACTTTCTTTTAATTTGACTATTAACTTAAAATAAAATCCATTATCCATCCAGTTTTAATTACACCCTGTGCTTTCTGAGCTACCTGGAAATCTAATCTCTTTAAGTATTCACAAGTCATGAATTTTCATGGTGTAGCAAAATTCTGGGGGTATAAACTCCCCCCCCAGACCACCAATGGCAGAAAAACAAAACACAGCCAGAAGTGCTGATTTGGAAGTCAAATAGCTTTTAGAAAATTGCATAGGAAATTAAATCAGAAGCAATGTTGGGATTGCAAATGTGTACCCCAAGCTATATTTGAGTCAATTTAAAAAGATCTACTCTGGGTTTCTTGGATTCTTGAAAATCGTCACAGCTGAAGTTGCTGGATCTGTGCATGGCGCACGCCAAGGCACAGTGAACCAAACAGGCTGTAAAATTACCTTCTCTAATACCTGTAAAACAAAAAATAAAGTTTTTCCCTTTCCTCTCCCTGCATGCAGCCAGTGAAGCCCTGCCCCTGCAGACTGCAGCTCCACACCCTGCACTGCTCCGTCGCTCTGGGATGCTCCATCGTGTGGTGCTGCACACCAGGACCGCTCCAGGCTTGACGGCTCCCTGCACCTCAGCCAGCCCAGGTGTTTGCCATCCCAGATCCGCCGTTCCCAAAGAGCAGGGAGGTAATTGCCATCGCTTTATGAGCCATTTAATTACCATGTGTTATGAGGATGATTATATTTGATTTACACAACAGTGACTTGGATTACACACAGAATTATTAAGTGATAAAATTCGCTGTAATTAAATTTGTATTGCAGGATTTTTTTATGTTTATTTTTGATATTTGACATATTCTGCTCTCAAGAAGAACCAAAACAAGCTGCATCGTAACAATACAGGGAGCGAAACCCATCTCAGAGGCACTGAGGGAGTGAGGGAGGAAGGAGCCATTGGCTAAGAGAAGGATGGAGCAGCCCAGGAGCGGTGGGAGGTGACATCTCCTACCACCCACCCTCCTCCTCCACTGTGCACCCTCCTTGCCCCATGGGATATTGCTGGGTGCGTCCTGTGGGGCAGCTGCTGGAGCAGTGAATGCCAGCTGGGTGCAGGCAGCCGCTGCTGCCTGGTTTCCTGCTGTGTGTGCATTTATCAGAGGGACATGTACACACTTCAAGAAGTAAAAATGACCAAGTGCAGCTCTGCTGGAGATACACTAAGGCCTGCAGCATTTGAATCCCCCTGAATAACAAGTAAATCTAATTTCAGTGCACCCTTTTCCAAAATTGAGAATATTCTGTTCCCTTACATGTGCACCCAAAACAAAGAGATCCAAAATCTAAGTACAATGGAAGGTGGAAACAACAACAAAAAGCGATTCTTCATGTACCAGCATCAGCCGGGTCCTTTATCCCCAAATCCTATCCCCAAATCCACCACTGTCACCAGTAGCAGAGAGGGAGGCACCCAACCTGCATGAGACTGGGAGGAGGGTTTTGCCTTCCTGCGGGCTGGAAGGGATGCTGCTTGCGGGATGCCAGGGGGACTGAGCTTATGCATGAGAACAAAGAAACGACGCTGCCGGGTCTGGTAGCAGCTGTGCAAGGCGCCGGGTTTAATTTCATCCAGGCCGGACAATAGGCAGGATTTTCTCATCTGCAGTTCAGCTCAGATTACTGCTATCTACGCCAGGAGTTATTGCACAGGGCTGCTCCACACAGCTTTGCAGGCAGCACCAGCACCCAGGCGGGAGCTGGGGTTTGCAGGCTGCAGTGGAAAGCTTGGCCAGCCCCAAGGTGCTGCTCTCAGACCTGCTCCCTGTGATGAATGACACATGAGGGAATAAAAAGGAGGATAAATTACATGCCAGAAAGGCAGAGGATGATGTAAGCCAAGACTTTTAAACATTCTCAACGCAGAGGGTACATCTTCAGGGAGGCTGTTTTATATTCCCCAGTCCCTATTGCAGCAGGAGCAATTGTTCCATGGAGAAGCAGTAGTAGGAAAGCTTCGATGCATTTCAGCCTCTTGCACAAGTTTGGCCCCAGTGAGAGATGTCAACAAGAAGAGACCAGGCACAATGCATCGGCTCTGCTGCATGCCCCCAACCCCAGAAATCCCCTCCCCGTTAGGGCCAGGGGATCACTACAGATGTATGCCCCTTACAGCCTGCCTCAGCACCCGCACACACACAGGGATGGGCCCTATATGTGCATCACAGGGCAATACTGGAGCAAGGAGAAGTCTTTGATGGGATTTAGAATAAGATCGCATCCCTACAGAAATGGAGGAAAATAAAGCAAAAGATTACCCTGTAGGTTTATCAAACTTCCCAGTGATTTTGAACCACAAAAGGATTTGGATTGGATTGAAAGGGTAAGGCGATGTCGTTAACCAGAGATACAAGTAACAGGATGGGGTTATCCTGTTTTATTCCCACCAGACATCGGCCCTAAGATCTCACATGGATATTTTTTTTCCAAATCCACGCGGCACACGGCAGTTTCTGGGTCGTGCTGTATGGAGAGACAGCAGGCAGCGACCGCACTGCCCTCATCGGCCGAAGGCCAGGAGGGATGCTCTGCAAGGCACTGAGAAACAGGGGCAGATCATACATGTGAGGCAGCTGCAGGGGTTTGATGCCATCCACCCCTGATGCGCTGAGTGAAAACACAACGAATTCCAGCATCCCAAATCTCCAGGCAGAACATCAGTTCGGAGGGCTGCGAAATTTTCTCTGTCGTGTGTCTACAAAGCAAAGCCAGCAAAGCCCGCTGTCTGCGGGGCTTAAGGCTCAGTACAAATTGAAAATCACTAATGGAATATTGTGCAGTTTGTTCATATTAGGAGCAGTCAAAAATCATACATAATGTAACAATGTACATGCAACAGCAGGCTCGCACGAGATAATTTAACCATGAGGAAATGGTCTTTGAAGTGGTCCCTGATGAGATTTTGCTTGTTCCTAAGAGAATCCAGATGTATTCCAGAACAGCATTTTAAAACCACTTTCTAAAATTACACCCCCTCCCAGTCATTATGGCGCATTATAGTGACACTCTGCAGTTGGAATTTTATGAGGAAAATTACTTCCGAGTCGTGTTGCTCCGCTAAATCTCCCCCCGCCACCCCAGCTCCCGCTCCGTCCCCTGCCCGCGCACTCTTCCCGTGCCCTGCGCCTTGCAGCAGCCGCCTGCTGCCTCCTGCCTTCCCATGGAACTCGTTAGAGATTATTAATCCTGAATTCAGCAGGGTTACGGTATGGCAGCTGAGGGTAGAAGCTGGCCCAGACGGTCGTAATTCCACCCCAAAATGTTAACTCGTGGTTTTTACAACCGCAGAGCACAGTGAGAGGAACTAGGCTTCCTTCTCTTGGCCGCTGTAGGAGAAAGAAAATGAAAATATCATCACTGGGCTCCCCGGTTTTGCACTTTGCTGGTATTTCCCTGTGAAGCCACACAGCAGCCAGCTCAGGAGGCTTGCAAGCAAGGAATATGTAATTTTACTATCTGCTCTCTACGTTGCTTTGTCTCAGCCGCAATAGAAACCACGTGCTGGATGTACCAGCTGGCTCGAGCTGCCTGCGTCAAGGATACCGGAGCTGAAAGAGGGAGGCAGCCAACAGCCGCTGTCTGAACAGGGCCCGGTGCTCTCCGCTCCACGCTATAATTATGGTCTTACTGATGTTTGAAGGACTACACAAACACAGGCTCCTCCCCTTTAATTAAGAGCTGCAATCCCCGCAGGACCTGCAGGGTCCCCCCATGATGCACCGCACCCCCTGCTAGGAAGGGGCCACGGCCCCTTGGGCTTGTGTTCTTTAAAAGATTTGACCTGCAGTAGGAAATTCATGGGCAATGCTACCAACAGCTTGCTCTCCTTCTCTGCTAAGTGCTGGGGGAAGCTATTGAGCTAAGAAAACTGACTTCCTCTCAGAGGCACAAACAGACACGGGGATGGATTTTATTTCCCTGGTAAGATTGTTCTGTTCAATGTTAACATTATTTAAGCTCGTTTGAATCGAGCTGCACTCTGCAACATCTCATTATGGATAAAACAATGGTCACGCTCTGCCCACTCCCACTGCGTTGCAGCGTGGTCTCACTGCGGTCCGGTGCTGGCTGGGAGGGATGTGCACCTATCACAGCAGCCCCGTGAGCAGGGGAAAGCAAGGGAGAACGTCGTGGTGCAACGACTGTTAGCGCTTCTGCCTGCAAAATCCCCAGAGCTGTAAGGGCTCAGCTCAGACACATGGGATTTTGCGTTTTCATGCAGTGCTTTTTAGCACTTGAAGCTTTCTGAGAGTTTCATACATTAAACATAGGTTCCGTGCTTAATCTATTTGCATTGGCTGTTTCCTTTCCTTCTGGTTCCCGTCAGGGTTTTAAAATAATCTGAAACGTGGTCATTTATTTCCACAGAGCGTTACTCAGCGCGTGAACAGCACTTATCACCTGCTAACACACCTGCAGAACTGGCACCTCTGCATTTGTGGAACTAAGCACATTTTGCACGAGTGAATAAGTAACACAGAGTCCTGCAGCTTTTCTCATGCTTAGCCAGGAAAGCTGTTCCAATTTTTTTTTTTTTTTTTTTCCCCTGAAACAGTCCTCCAAGAAAATGAAATAACTTTGGGTTTTGTAAAAATATTGTCTGGAAATGTTTGCATTTTCAGCAAAAACTCCAAATCCACTGACCAAACAGTGCAAACCACCAACATTTAAGAGATTAGGAAAAAAAAAAATGCTTTGACAAAATGCA
Source organism: Alectura lathami (assembly GCA_013399715.1). NCBI lineage: Eukaryota > Metazoa > Chordata > Aves > Galliformes > Megapodiidae > Alectura > Alectura lathami. The sequence goes on along the minus strand of VXAV01005060.1, from coordinate 51,814 downwards.
ATATTCTATGTGAGAGAAAATGCTTCTCGAAGCAGTGTTTAACCCAAAGTCATTTTTTTCATATTAAAAATGATCCCAGTGGGAAATACTTGGCAGCAGAGGCAGGTCTCCAGCAGAAGGATAAGGAGCCCTCAGTGAGAGCCCCCTGTGCAGATCGAAGGTGGGCACGTGCTGCTATTTTTCTCCACGGCAGAATATTTTGCTGAGCCCCTCCTTTCCCCCAAGCCTAGCACGCGGTGGGCCAGCGGAAAGATCTTTGCGTCCCCCGGTGTGATCCATGGGTGAGTGTTGAGGGTTTTATGGCTCCAAGCCGTGCTGCCTCCTTCACATCTCTGTCTGCAGTCCTGCAGCTCAGATGGCAGCAATTAGACGGGTTTTATTTCATTTTGAGTATGGGGATTGGTAAAGAAAAAATATGATTCTGCGTTACAGAGATTATCAGGCCAATGGGAAACAAAGCTTTCTCAGGATAACCAAGAAAGCATGTTCTCCAAGAGTTACCGCAGCCATCTAATTTGTTCTCTGTCAGGCTTGCAGGCAACAAGAGCAGTGGGAGCACTGATAAATACAAATGGCCCAGCACCTCGATCACTCAGCGCTCCTGGACAAGCAAGAGCACAGACAGCGCAGACACCAAGAATCAGGACATGCGAGAGGCGGGCGAGAACCGGGCGAGGTGCTACAGAGCACAGCGAATCTTTGTGGCCAGCATTTCCGGGGTGCACAAGCAGAATTAACAGGAGGAAGGCGTGAAGGGGCATTAGTTTTACACCTGCACTTTGTAAAACTGTTGCAGGAAAATCTATGACCTGCTTCTGGAGGCAGGAATACAAGGTGCTGCTACATCGAAAAGGTTCGCTGTTCAACAACACAAAATGCATTTTTATAGCAGAAGACTGAAGCTCAGAAGATTAATCTTCTCATCATGGGAAATGTTAGCAGGTGGCTGGGCTATAATCTCCAAGTACTTAGCCAGTACTCCAAAATCTTACAGGAGAGGGCTCTTCAATCGAGCAGGCAAAGTTATCAAGAGGTACCAGAGCTGGAAGTCAAAATGTAGTCTGGTACAACTTGAATTAAACTGATTAATTTCCCATCTCAAGTGCTCTTAATAAAGGGAGCAATTTACCCAGGACTGTGGTGCCTTCCTCATCACTAAAACATACCTTAATCAAAATTTTCTCACCCAAACATGAACGCCTTCCAGACCTGCAGCTCTCCCCAGCTCGCGGGAGCCATGCCCTGCCTTGTGTCGGGGCAGAAGGAGGTGGCTCTGCTTCTGATGTGGCCTTACAGGCAAATTGAGATGTTCAAACTCTTTTTTTTGCCCCTGTCAGCTCTATGTGTGATTAATGGGAGGAGGGAGAAGCTGGATGGGGAGAGCAGAGGAGTCCTGCTCCCCGAAAGGAGCCAAGGCTGAAACCCCATCCTAAACCCACGTTTCATATTTATAGCTGGGCTACAGCACCAGGAGGTTAAATCACACACGGGTTTTGAATTACTTGTGAGTTTTCCCCACTCTGTCCTCTTTCCCTCGATCAGCAGCAGCAGTGCCTCCATATGGAAACATCCCAGCTCGTCACCCAGCCAGAGCTGCAGACAGAAAGCAATTTGCCAGTCAACATATGCATTAACGAGAAAATCCCCCCGGGCAAAATTCCTACATGAGACTCAATGAGCTGCAGATACCGTAACGGAGTCCCCAAGCTCTCCAACGACTGCATTTCAATAACTTTAATAACCCCAACGCTGCGAGCTAAGGTTAAAGATTACTTTTGCAGTTTTTATTGTACTTATTTGGGTGCAGGAGTGTTTTGAATAGCTTGCAAGTGGCTTTAGCGGTTTTCCTTGTTGGTATGCTGGCCCTAGGCTCACAGGTCAACGCTCATCTCAATTGCTTCACCTTAACCATTTTTTCATTTTCCTAACTGCTTTAGTTTTTAAAATGGCCCTAAATTGCAAACTGGAAAAGAAAGAAATATCATTTTTTAATGGGCATTTAACGTTCACCAGGAGGGAGGACCCCTGGCAAACACCAGCACCATAGGAGTGTCCCTAGGGGCAGGAAAAGGCAAAGCAAAAGTAAAATGGTAAATTATCTCTTTTCTAACATGAACATGTTGAGTCACAAGTTAATTAACAGTATGCTGCATGAGAAAACTCCATAATGAGTCTTCAAACTCTCTGAGTCAGTCGCCCACAGGGTGGAGGAGGGATGCACAAATGGGGAGCAGCTTGCAAAGGGATGGTCCCGGAGGAAGCGGCCATCCGCTCGTCATGCAGCTCCCGAGATGAGCATGATCAGAGATGTCAGTGATCAAAAATCAGTAGATAAAAAAAAAAAAAAACAGAACTCTACAAACAACAATTTGCTGTAAAAGGTGAAACAGCTGAGAGAGTAGTCTGATTCACATTCTTTCTCACATTCTTCATTAATTTTAAATACCAAAACTTACATGGAGACAAGCCCTAAGAGATAAAAAGAAAAAATAATTAAAAAAAAAAGATTAACTCTTTCTTTCCTGTATGAATAAAGACACAGATCTTTCTACTGCTGTCTCCCTTTTGTTTGACAGGACCCGACCAGAGGCAGCGGCCTGCTGGAGAAGCAGCTACTGGTGGCACGGCGCCTACAGCTAACAGCTGAGCCAGCCTAGGTCGGACCAGAGCCCCTCACCCAACACAGGCACATGCGTCTGGATGGGGAGATCTGAGGGAAAAAAAAAACACAGAATTATCAGGCAGTGCTGTTTTCCCTCACAGGGCGGATCAGAAGGCAGTGGGGTGTTTATCCTACCACAGACATCGGTACTGAGTGGTCTTCCTGAGAGCAGTGTTTTGCTTTCAAATGCTACAGAAATTAGTAATCCTTGAAAAAGTGATGTATTCACAGGTGAACCTATGACTCTGGGGTATGATCTGCCCCTAGTTTGGCTTTGGGATTAAGTGCAGAACATTCTCTTCATCCAGCCACCGCGCTCCTTTCTTTATTCCTCTCTCTTCTGTATACGTAGCCCATGGCAACGTGGCAGTTCGATCAGCGACGTTCTGAGTTACTGCGGTTTATTCCAGTGGTATGAGATGTGGAAATGCCTAGCAATAGCTACAAGGACGCTCAGACCAGTGTCATCGTGCTGTGGCACCAAGTGACAGCAGTCAGGAGTATGAGAAATGCCTCAGCAGCACCAAGCTGACTGGGCTAAGATCACTGATGTGAAAATCAGTTCTTCCTTGCCCAGTTAATGCTGCAAGATTCACTGGCAACTTGTAAGGGCATTTCTCTTCCTGCTGAACCCAATACGCTCTGCCTCACCCCATACCGCTCGTACATGAGGATCATCACGAAGATGAGACCCAAACACCTCTAGACTGTAGAAAGCAGCTGGCTTTCATCTCCCCAGCAAGCATGGGGCTGGCCTGTAAGTCTTCAAGCTGTTTTCATGCAAAATTCTTTGAGTGACTTTAAGAGTACAATGCTCAGAGTTTCTAATCCAGCTGAAACCCAAACCAGAGGTGCTTCAGGTCAGATTTGTTACAAAAAGTTCAGGCAAGCCAGGGTCTCATTCTGAAGCATCCCTCACTCCAGTTAGTGGCAATGCTCTGACGGAGGCCACGGCCACAGAAGACACTTTGTCCTTCAAAGTCAGAAATAATTTCCTGAAGATGAAGTGAAGCTTTTTGAGTTTTTATTTACGCATCCCCAGATTTGAAAATGAAACCAGGAGTGAGCAGTGAGGACCCGCTCCCACCGAAACACACACTCCTGAGCGCTCTGGCTTTCATCTGGACTTCCACATTTTCCCACCAATGAAAGCATGATGAGAAAGAGAAAAAGGCAGGAAAGAACAATTCCTGTTCAGTATCTGTTTCCATAGAAACACAGAAATTAAGAGAAAAAAAAGACTCCTAAACATCATCCAGTCCGTACACCTGCCAGCACAGCAGTGAGCAACAGCCCTGGAGTTTCCTTCAGCACCTCTTTTCCATTAAGGTTTATATTTAGCTGGCTCTCCAAAGCCCACAAGGCCACTGCTCTGCTTTCCCTCATACGCAAAGAAGTTATTTATTTCTGCCTGGTAAATCGCTGTGGAGTTCGGGTCTGCGTGCAAGGAGTGCCAAATCAAAAGCTTCCCATGGCTTACATACCTCTTTTTCTTGCACTTTGATAATTTCTTGGCATTTTACCAGCTGGATATCTTGTACAGAAGTGTTTAAACTTAAAAAAAATGAGGCTCTTCTGGAAATTAAGGAGATCTATGTACAGCCTACATCAGTTTCTCCTGCCTATTGACGTAGTGTGGGGTGACCAAGGAGAGCACAGACTGCTCCTCTGGCTTCAACAGAGCCGGGCAAAGCTCCAGATGTGCCACGAAAGGGCCGAGCAGCAGTCTGGGAGGATCCTCTGCCTGACCCCACATCTGAGGCCTGCTCACACCACAGCTGACAGGCCACACGGAGGGGCCTGGGGGGACTGGGTTACACGCTGGGCACACCACCACCCGAGGGTGGGCCTCCTGTGTGATCTTATCTCGATCATCACCTCCCATCCTTTCAAAGTGGAAGACGAGGATTTAAAAAGATTAAGAAGTACATGCACAAATTGCTGCAGGTTAATCCCGCAGTAATTTTATAAAGGTAATCACAAGGCTGACTTGAGACCTATCCCAAAAATCACTGTGATCTAATCGGGGAGGACACGCTTCCTGTGACCGCTCCTCAAGGACGCTCCTCTGGCTCCTGGAAAGCAGTGACAGCACCAGACACCCTCACACGCAGCTCTTGCCTCAGGAGCCTACATAAATACTTAACTGACAAGACACATAAAAATCACTCACTGAGCAACGTGAGCATGGGAGTTGTTTGGACAGGGTTAGCAGGTTTTGCAGTCCCCAGATGGAGCACGCAGCTCCTCCAAGAATGTGAATATCATCGTTTTTTTGAGCAAATTAATACGGGCCATGAGCCAAACTGTGTCAACAGGAATACTCACATACGGGAAGCAATCACGTTGCAGCCCTTTGTCCTAATATACCACCATAGCATTTCCTTTTGCTGCTGGTTTTAGAGCTAGAGCAAGCTGAAAAGGCCGATTATCGCCTGCTATCTGACACCAGGACCCAGGGATCCCCATGGTTATGACAATACATGTACCCCGCTGAAGGCTAGGAAGGAGGAATTTCATATTCTCCTTTGCCTTTTATGTGAACACTTGGAAATGAAAACATATGCACCAAGAAATCCCCAAAGCATTAATGAAAACTGGATGCTACTTCTTGTTACTTTCTAAATTTGATATGTAACAGGAACACTGAAAAATGTGCGGAGGAATGTTCTTTCCCCCTCCTCTAGATGACAACAAGCCTTCTTCTAGTAGTTTTCTATGCTGTCTCTGTTCCATAGAAAAACAACAAAAATCACTGTGAGAAATACTAGAAGAGACAGAGTAAAGTAGGAACAAAGTATAAAACTAAATGCATCGAAGGTAAGCTCTTAAGTCTCTTCTTCCTAATCTGCCCAATGATCTTCTCCATTGCTTTGTTTTATTGCCTCTCAGAAGGGTTTTAGCTTTAATATATATTGGAATTACTGGGGAAAGGAAACATTTCAAACATATAAGCATCCTAACTCTTTCAAGAGACATTTCTTAACCTTTAATCCCCATGCCTCCACCCGCAGGCCATGCAATATGCACAGCAGAAGGTCAGCAATGTGGACAAAGGCAGCAGTCTGAGTCCAACCCACATTTCTTTTATCCACACTGTCTGTGCACAAAACACGCCCCTAACTTTTATTGCTGGTAAGGGCTGGTGTGCTCAGATCCAAACCCTAGCAATTATTTAAACTACATGACACGTGTGCATGGCCAGGCTGAGGAGTGTGCGGGCAGCCCTGGCTCAGCGTGGGGAAAGCAGCACTGCAGGCAGGCTGCGGGGCTGGATCCTGTCCCCAACACCTTGCAGCTCACAAACCAGGTCCTCAGCTGACGTGAGGTGGTTCTGCTCCCTCCACCTGCACTCTGGGGTTTTTATGTGTGTGGTTGGTTTGTCCATCATCACTCTGCCCCAAGGTCGCCAGCCCCAGAGCTGCTGGCCAGGCTCATTAGGGGCAGGAGCTGTCAGGAATGTGATGATAGCTACGTGGTCTCTGCTAGGACGTCTGCCATGACACCCTGTCACTGCTGTGCACTGAAACGTTTAATCCGTGTTCTTGGATGTTTCCTGTCACGCATTTCGAAAGTAAACATCAGCAGTGAAACCAGTTCCAGACCCTGAAGGCTGGGCAGCTTGATAGAAATGCTTAGCTCTTCCACGATAAATATTCAATAACTGCTCCAGGGAACAAAGCTTTCATTTCCTCTGCCCTCTCACTCAAGGGATGACAGCCCCTGCCACGCAGTGCTGCCCTGTACAAGCTGTGGACACCTTCTGCACATCATTGGGAATGCCAGAGGGACAGGCAAGCTTGAAATGAGACTGCCAGGCCACAATGTGGCACAACGAGATGTGCATACACTACCACCACCCTGTCCCAGTGACCTTTCAAACTAAATTTGCGTTATTGTTTCCATAATGTCATCCACTCGTGCCCACCCTTACAAGAAATTCTGCTTTCTCCACAAGTCTCTTCACTCCTGACATCCTCCAAGAAGAGCATGGACGGGTGAACCAGCGCACCCGGCGGCAGACAGGGGGCAGAGTGGCAAAACCAACCGGCTCCATGCAGTTTCCCATAAAGATTCTTCCTGCTGAAAAACTGAACGTAGCGGAAATGAATAAAGCTTGAAAGCCCTTCCCAAAAGAGAGATTCAGCCCATCTGTTGGTTACCCAGTACACCATCACCAAGCCGATTTACTCAGCCAAACAGTGTGCCCCAAAGAATTCTTCCGCGAAATCTCCCTTCTCCTTTCTCCTGAGCTATTCATTGTTGTACAGGTTGATCAGAACAGGCTCTGAGTAGCTGCGCTGGGTTTGCTCCCAGGAGACGCTGCAGACTACTTTCAGCATCATGAAGCGATGATCTCACATGACCCAATGGGAGCTCTTTGTCCGCCTATGGAGAAGCCTTTAACGAGCTCACAGCTCACAGAGTGTATCGCCATAGCTGGTGATGAGCAGCTTCGGAACCACTGCAGGGAGATGAATAAAGATGTAAGCTTGAATATTCAAATACACAAAGATATGCCTGATGATGCCTTTTGTTAGACACCCTAGTCACTGATTTATACTCACTGTCAAAAGGAAGCTAAAGATAGCATTCAGAGGCAGAATAAAATGCTGGGTCTGCAGCGTGGATCTCAAATAAAACTACACAGTTAAGAAAATTGTACGCATCTTGCTGGTCCTCTGGGTCTCGCACAGTTTGTCTACAGATTTTGACTAGTCATTCAGCTCCAGCTAAATGATGCTTCATCCTCCATTTCTACACCTACTCTAGCCAAAGCAGGGAATGTCAGTGCTGTGCGTCAACAGTGGCCTTGGCCTCCTGCTGAAGTACCGGATGCAACTGAAGATTCGATGGGGAACCAGTAAACATGCAGCGGGAAGGATGACTTCCAAGGTGGCACTGCAGCTTTGTGCTCCCTAGCTGCATTTCCCCTAGGCAGTATTTATCGAAGAGGAAAACAGAATCAACTGACCATCTACAGCATCCTTTCTTTTATTTATTTTTTTTTTCCCCCTATAATTTTAAGGATACTGACAAATAAAACTGCAAAGAGTTCTGTATTAAGTAAGAGTTAAGCTCTTTTTTTTAGATTTAACTTTGAAACGCAGCATGTGAATCCATAGCATTTTATGGTTTTCATCATATGAGCATTTTCAGCTAACTTTCATTTTCCTGTGATCATCTTATATATCTCATCTGTTCATATCTTAGCTTTTGAAGAAGATGTCTGATGTTTTCTTCTGAAGTTCATGTAGGAGAGTGAAGAGTCTTTATTTTAGGTTACCTTATAAAGGAGGAGGGCTGACACATTTAAAATGTAGCTTTCAGGCATTTGTTTTACTCATTTCAATAAGAGAAAAGGAATCTGTCGTTGGCAAATTGGTAAGTTGTTTGTTATCCCTAAACTGGTAAAAGAGAATATTAAAGCTACCAGCAACATGATATGGAAATAAAACAATTTCTAATTTTTTTCTAAAGCGTAAATAGATGTCATGTCATGGAGCTAGGCCAAAAATAGATTAGCGAAATAGCAAAGCAGGAGGAAGAGTTTGGTGACAGAAATGCATAATAGCACCAAAGCAGATTTGTCAGCAGAAGCATTTTGCTCCAAACAATAAAGATGCTCTCCAAGTTAATAGGTTTAGCTCTAGATACATTACACGGCAAAATGTAACAGCCTGAACCATTATTCATTGCACTGCCTCTACCTAAGTCTACTCTATAGAAAAAGTTTTACCCCCTCAGTACAAAACTGCCTTTAGGGGAGCCTGGACATGTGGATTCTGTCTCACCCAGTGACTCATGATGAGAAATATCTGGGGAAATAGTAATATGTAACATATCTTAATGTCTATTTTTTATTCTAATTTTCACTGAAGTCATTGGAAGGTCTTCTGTTAACTTTAACAGGCTCTGAAAAATGGCAACAAAAACTTTGCAAGAAGGTTTCAGGGACTGATCCCGGAATTCTGGGCACTACCCACTGCCCTCCATGGAGAACCAAGCCGTGGGTGTGCTCGTAAAGCACAGGACGAAAGAGGCCATGGCTTTAAGCATTCCTGCTACGGAACAGCAGCAGCACGCTTCATCATGACTGATTCCCTGGAGCTTCCGGCCAGGAGGTTTGGTTAAGTTCAGTACATTTTTTATAGAAAGGGCCTCCAACTGTCCTGACTTACTTGTCAAAGGAGATGCTTTATCACAACATCCATCACAAGCCGCATCTCCTCAAAGTGGGAAGTTCTGCGATATCTGGTTTTACATACTGCCAGATGCCGGGCTCTTTCATTCACTGCCAGACAGGAACAGAGTCTAATAACTCATAGGCAACACACAATGCCATAAACCTTTTTGTGAGAGATACTTCATAACCATGAGGGTTAAAAAGAGTGATCCCATATATTTAAAAGACAATAAATGAGGAATCTGGTGGAGCAGGTAGTCCATTAGGGATAGCACTATGTTCAAGCATGAATTTTACCTTCTCAGATTTTATGAGAGAACACTTTCCAGCTGGAAAAATAAAGATTTACCAAAATAGAAATGCCACATAAAAATAAAGATTTTGATACAGTTCTGACGGCAACCTGCCTCCTTCCCTGCCACCTGCACATCTGGCAGGCAGGCCCCGATCCAAGTGCCTGGAATACCACAGTTCAGAGCAGTTCCGTGGCTGACGAGCACCGTGACCAAGGGTTGGGGCTTGGAGCACATCCAGCGCGCTGAGCCCCTTGTACTCCCACCAGGAGACCCACGGGGAGAGCTCCACCTCTCATTAAAAGCAACAATAAGAACTGAGGTGCATTAACACCAACCTTACAGCCTCAAGTGTATGTGGATTACCATACTCCAGGTTTCCTATTCGAAGACACATCTCAGCTTACACCATTTCTCTCTTTGGAGCAAATATAAGCTGGTACCTTACAGGGAAGGGGACAGCTATGCTGGGCCATGCAGATCTGCAGTAAAGCTCCCTAAGCTGCAGCTGAGTTAGACCCAAGTCAGTTATCGGGGAAATGCTCACTTCCTCTGCGTGTTCCCTTCGGAGGTGCACTGAGAGCAGGAGAGCTGAATGAGCCACAGAGCAATGCCCAGAGATAAAGGAGGAAATCCCTTTCAGGTTCATGGAAACAAATCCTGGGGGTGTCTTTCCAAAAGGAAAACAATCCATGCAAAGACTAATCTCGTGCATTTGCACCACTTACTAAAACGTCTGTTTTCCCAGAGGTAGTGAACAAATCTCCCAGCCTAGTATCTGGAAATGCCAGAAGAAAAGAGATTGTTCATATAAACACACACATTTCCAGGGGAAGTTTACTCTTCCTATAGCCAGAGGATGTTTACTTTTCTAGAAAAAGAGTATGTTAAAACCTTTCTTCGCTTCTACTTCATCGTAATTTCACTGGCACTTGGGAACAGACACTCCTCATTTCAAACACAGGGCTTAGTGGGGCAAGCGAAGGGTGAGCCACAGTTGTATATTCAAGAAAAAATAAATATGGGGAACGAGATGAATAAACAAAGAGGCTGAGTTAGAGCTTAAAGATTAGAAGTTCTCCACGGGGGCAGCGACACGCACACAGGCAACACAAAGCGATGGCTGAAGTGCGTCAGCTCGAAGAGCAGGAGTACTGCAAGCCAGACCCACAGCACCCCGAAATATCAGCGGCCACCACTGGGGACCATCTGCCCCCCCCCCGCCCTCACTTACGAAGCACACCCGAGGCACAGGGAATGTGGTCGGCATGCTCCGAGGCTGGGCTGGCTTTTGGTATGCTCAGTTCCTGTTTTGCTGTGAGCAGGTTTTAGAGATCAAAAATCAATGTCAATGATCTGAAGCGCAGTTTAACAAAGTCCTAATGAAGTTTAATGGATGCCATTAGGTAAATTGCAAGCGGCAGCACCATCCATCGTTGCACAGAGATGGAGATACTTTACAGCGCTTTTTAAAGTTTCCTATGTAAGTACGATAGGAATAAAGCATATCTCATTATTTTTATGACCACTTAACAAGCTTCTGCAGTATTAAGATAAGCGCCTACAACTGAAACACCACAGCTCTCATAATCAGGTGCAGTTCTGCTGTCTTCAGATGAATTACACCCAGTTAACTACAAGGTGAACTGGGCCTTACAAGCAGCAGACCCACATAAAGGATGAAATCCTGGCTTTGGGAAAACAGACAAAAGCGGCAACTCTAATGCTTATGGAAAAATTCCAAAAGCCTCCATTTGAACCGCCCTAAAAATATTTTACCTTCCAGCTTTTGAATGAAGATGAAGACAAAGAGGTTTTGATTTAGGCATTTTTCCCCCCAAAAGTGAGAGCGGAACGTCCCACGGCTGGGCTTTACGTATCAATGTACATACTGCAGAAACAGGACGTGCTCCTCAGCAGAAGGGCAAACGTCCCCTGTACTGAACAAGGCAGAAACCTGGGTCCGTTGTCTGTAACTCACGTCAGCAGGCTACAGCAGCGGTGCCACCGTGCCGAGCAGATGCTGAAGCCACCACAGCCACCCGTACCGGTGCAGGTGCTGGTTGGCACTTCGATGCTAAGGTGTTCAGGAGCATTTGATGATTGTGTGAGGAGTCTGTTGATTTTCGTGAAAACAGAAGCATCTGATGACAGGAAAAGCCACACTTCCATTCGGGACGTCTGGAGGTCTCTAGTCCAATCCCAGTTCTGAAGACCTCTGAGTTTCCACAGCCTCCCTGGGCCCCTGCAAGAGCAGAGTGGGGAAGGGCTGAAGATTCACCCTTTGCTTGTCTTAGGCACCAAAACTACTTTTCAGAGGCACTTCTGACTCCTCTTCTCGCAGACCAGGGAATCCAGCGTGTTTGGAGATGGTGAACATCAGACGGGGCTTGGAGGTCGGTTTTCAGGCAGAGAGGAGCAGCGACTAGGAGCACTTCCCGCAACGTCCCTTCCGCTCCGATGCTGCTGCAGCTGCTCAGACTCTTTCCCTCCCAGACTGCTGCATCCTGTTCGAACCGCCGAAAAGAAGCCACCAAACAGGAGGCTGAGAAGGAACAAGAGAATCTCAGTGACCCAGCAGGAAAAACCAGGCTGCACGCTGCAGGTTTCACAGTTGAAACTGCTGCAGGTTCCTGGACAGACTGCGTACCTCCCGTCTTCATGGAAAGAATAAGAGTTCAGTTAACAGAACCTGCATGGATCTTTCAGAAAAGATTTTAAACTGAGGAATTAGGTATCATCTTGTACACATTCCCAAGCTGAGAAAAGTAATCTCTGAGGGAAGAATTTAATCAAAGCCAGCTGCTAATTACTTTCCTGACACCAGGGGAGAAGAATGTTGGCCTCTGAAAGATCTGGGAGATTTTCATGATTAATATTTGATAAATCTGTAATTGGAGCGTTTGATTTTCTAGTCTCCTTTGAATAGAGGTAGAAACTTTATTGAAATTAATGTTTATGGATTCAGGCCACAAACTTGGGGGGATGATAACTCATTGATTGATTTGAGTATCTTGAAGTGCTAACCCTGGAGAGAAGATAAATCAGGATTGCTTAAGTACAAGCCAATATAGACTGAATGCAACCCAGAGTGCCTTCCTATTAGATGAAATAAATTACATTCTGCAAAGAGTTAAAGTTGCATTTCTCTAGCCTTTTTTTTTTTCCTGAAGTTCTGAGATTCAACAAGAATATTTAATTTAGAAGCAAATGAGAAGTGTGCTAGCATTGAATTAATAGTGGAGAAGCATGCAATAGCTCTCACAAAAAATCCCCAAAATGAAAATTGCAACACTCTGCTTCTCTAATGTAAAATATTGTTTAGAATTAAATATAATCATTTTGTCTTGCTCCTAAAAAAAATAAAGCAGAAATTTATTAAACTAAGAACATTGTGTGGATGAATATTACTACTATTAACAACCAAAATAATTTATTGCTCTTATTTTTATCTATTATGTATTCAAAGCTTTAGAACTGGTTTATGCTAGCAACCCAGCAGCAAAGCAAAAACAAAAACTGTCCAAAAGAGATGTTTCAGAACATATGAAATTCTAACATAGTAAATTTATCTGCACATTCACTGAGGGATTTGAACATCCAATCTTTATTTTGAAGGCAAGAGATTAAATTCCCCTTTCCTTAACCAACATCACAGCTTTGAACAGACAGCAAAGAAATGGCAAAAAAAAAAAAGAAAGAAGGGTCTTAATCTTAGTATTCCAACACGGCTTGTGTGTTTTCCCTCTGCTGCAGAAGCAAACAGCAATACAGCTCTTTTATATTAGCTTTAAAGAAGATTTGGTTGGGGCACCTCTTCCCTGATATTTTTAATTCAGCATTTGAATTGTTCCATTAGTGTGCACAGCAGTTTCCACATGTGCAAGTCAGAAGGTTTTTGCCTCAAAGAACTCAAGATCTAAATTAAATCACAATATTGGAAAAAGGATAAAAAGGCACCTGAAAACAAAACACTGAGTCGTAAGCTAGCTACAAAGCTCTCTCCCTTTCCCTTTCCATTCCTGACAAGGTTTATGGGCAGGCAAGATACCGAGGGTGATGGACTGTGCTTAGAACAAAACAGAGGGAACCTGGAGACAAAGACAATGGGGCTGCTCAGCACTGCGCCTGTGGAAGGCCATGCCAGACTCAGAAATGGAAAACTGATCATTACAGATTTATTAGGAAAGCCAGAAAGATGTAGCGTACGAGACATTGTGGAGTTGGTAGACGTGGTGTGATGGATAAAGTGTTTGAATTGGATGTGGAGAATGGCAAACAGGAAAAGGAAGGGGCTAAGACGAGCCTTATAAACACACCTCAAGCCAGAGGGGACAGGTGTATCACCTTCCAGGTGGGAGATTTGAAAAAGGAAGGATGGCAAGCTCAAGTGAAGGTACAGAGCTATTAAGATGAAAAAAAAAATTGAGGATACGAAAGGAAATCCAGCATGATTCTGTGCAGGAAAAGGGCACACGCAGGGATTTGTCACATGCATGGAGATGGCTTTGGAGTCAGTGCTCTGTGCTGTGTACGTCCAACACCCAGTCAGCGGGCAGCGACCTGCGCAGGGGAGCGCAGCCAGCAGGGACGAAATAATACGTCTGCATTTGCACTAATAACTTCCACAGCTAATGAACTTTATGTGGCAGCATGTACGTAAGTGAAGGATTAAGACCTCAGCCCATGAAATTACCTCAGTGCAAATCCAGCTCATTACGTGAAAGTTTATTTAAAACCAAAGTTTGCTTTGCAAGCAAATGTCATCCCAGATCCCGAGAAACGAGGACTAGGGCAAAACGTAGCTTATAAAAATGAAGGGGGTGGGAGACACCGTTGGTCCACCGAGGAAGAGTTTTGCTCCTATTTCGTACAACAGGTATTTGAGGAAACACCTATTACCGCTCGAGGGCCAGTTCTGTCACCAGAAATGGCATTTCTGCCCCTAGTTCTCACTGCCTTTCCATGAAACCTCCGCACCCAGCGGCCCTTCGGGCGGCCGAAAACCCCCTCCCTTGTTTTCTCCACAAACACCGCCCACTCCTGCGCTCTCCCTCCGCCTCCTCGCGTTTCGCGATCCCACGGCCGCGGGCAGGGCTGCAGCACGCTGCGCTGCTGACCCCTGGCGCACCAAAACGGCGTTGCGCTGCCACCGACGGGCAGGCAGCGGAGCCCCCGGCGGGCCCGACGCCTACAGGCACAGCCGAAACCCCGACGCCCCCGGATTTTAAGCACCCGGAGCCGCAGCGAGAGGCAGGACAAGCGCCGGCCGCACGGCTCCCTCACGCACCCCGCTCCTGAGGCGAGCCGCCACCGCCCCACCTCACCCCCGGCCCTGAGCAATCGCTTGCCGGCCTACTTGCCCAGCCGGCCTCCACCCGCTTCGCCCGACCCGCTAAATCGATGTGTCGGCGGAGCGACTGGCGGAGCCTGGCGCCGGGCGGGACGCTTGGCCGAGCGGTGCGGGCGGGACGGCCGCCGGCGCCATTTTGTAGGAAGAGCCGAGCGGTGCTGCCTTCTCCTTCGCGGCGTACCGAGCGCTGTGGGGCGGTTGTCGGGGGGGAACGGGGGGGGCGGCCCGGAGGTGCTGGAGCTGTCCCGGCCCGTTGGGTGCGGTCCCGCCGAGCAGAGTGAGGGGGCGGGCAGGGGGCGAGGCCTCCCGGGCTGTGCCTGAGGCCGGTGCGTTCGCTTCTCTTGCAGGGGGGAGCCGGGCCGCTGGGCGAGCCGAGCGTCTGCGATGGCCAATGTGAGTAAGGAGGGGCCCGGTCCGAGTCGGGCGGGGTGCTGCTGGCATCTCCCTCGGGGCTGCGACTTGGTGGCAGTGCTCGTGGGGGAAGCGCTGGCAGGATGGCGGTCGTACCGGGGCACGTCGTGTGACGAGGCGGTCAGCATCGCCCTTCGTCCAGCGAAGTTCCTGAAGCCGATTTCTGGGGGTGTGATTGGAATAGTCGGATCGACGGTTAAGGCGGGCCTGAGTCTGGTTTTCATATCACGAGTTAAGGCGAAGCACTCAAGCTCTCCAGGGTGCGTTCAGACTGAGGAATAACACGAACATTGCAAACTGAGGCTTGCCACGGAGACGTCTGTAGTGCAGTGGTTTGTGAGGTGTTTTCCAGTAGGGTCATGGCAGGGGTGTAAATATTTGCAGAAGTGAGCTAAATCAACACGGCTGTGTCATCTGGGTCGATCCCTGAGGGTCCCGACCAACCTGGGATGTCCTGTGATGTTCTGTGTAAATAGCAGTAACGTCTCCGTATTGGATGAACCTAGTTATGAGAGAGGCTATTTCTCTTATTATGATGTGTCATCAGTAATTGTTTATGTATATTTTATCTGCATTAAATATGCAGTCATTATGCAAAAAATTATTTCAATAGCACTTCTCCATGGTAGGGAAAAACATTCCAGTGGAATTAGTATATCTTTGTTGTTGTTATGTGAACCTCTTGAACCTCATGCTGTTTTAGACCTAGAGGGGTTAAGACCTTGATTGTAAATGCTTGATAATGCCAGTAAACCAAGTGTGCCGTTAAGGCGGGCCTGAGTGGTGGTGCTGGTAAAACTGCATAGAGGCTGTGTGCTGATGCCTACTGGCATAGGTTCTGATGCTTTGAATGGAGTCTTTTTCTCACTTTTCTGAAGTAACGTTGTTGCCTGCATATTTAGCCGTAAAGACATGGCTGACAGAATCAAGAACACAGCTCTTCAGGAAATGCCTTTTGGGTTGGTTTCTCAAAATAGTTTCTTTCCCTCAGCTGGAAGTGAAGCTTTAAGCAAACGCACAATGCATGGGTTCATCGGAGTGTAGTCAGAAAGTTTCAGTAGCTTTGGGCTAGGTTTGAGGTCTTTTAAATGACACTGTTAACTTTACCCTTTGGGTGCGTGACGGGTTACCTTTGTTACGTGTATGCCACTGCATCATGGAAGTAATCCATCTATTTTTTAAGTATAGAAAGATTATTGGAATTTTTCATTTGATCACAGCACTTGGATATTTCTTATTTTAAGAAAAAAACGCTGAGGCCATTTGCATGCTCAGGGAGATAGCACTGCATCGTTTTCTGTTTGCTGTGTGGCTGCATCAGCTTTGATAGCACCTGAAAGTTTTGTTGACAGCGCGGTGCTGTGGCACGAAGCAGGTTTTCTGATGTATCCCAGGACCGCAGAATTCATGAAGGTTTTATGGCTTGTTGGCAGTTTGCCCAGGGTGCTGACCCAATCTGTTTGCAGTAATGCTTGTCTATAAATATGTGAATGTGCTGAGTTTGCAAATCCAGCGTTGGTTGCACTAGCTTAAGTTTTGCACGTTAAATATTTATGGATTTCAAGAGGAAAATACAGAAGTAGAAATTACCATACCCACCTCTTTTGGTAGGTCTTGGATATCAGCGCTTACTTAATTGACAGCATTTCTGATAATGTGTCGCGTTGCGGAACTGTGATCACGGAAGCAATGGTGGATGCCTTGGTTTTCCACATCTGTAGCTTAACTGAGGTTACGGGGTTTGAGTGATGCTATTTAAACATGTCATTTGTTTCCCTCAAGGAAGGAGGTCTTTCACTAAGTGCTGTCAAGGCTTTTCCTTTACTTAGAGTACTAGTACTAACAAAATATAAAAACACTAATGACATCTTTACGTTTTGATTTTACAAAAACAATTGCCGATAATTAAAAGTTTAATTATGGAGTGAGATTCTTTTGTGATCTACAAAACTGTACGTAAACCGGTAACTTTGTTAGCAGTATATAATACTTGCTTTTGTTTTTGTCTTCTCAGGTGCTCTGTAACAGAGCAAGATTGGTCACCTGCCTACCAGGGTTTTATTCCTTAGTCAAAAGAGGTGTAAATCCCAAGGCTTTTTCTACAGCAGGTTCCTCTGGCTCAGATGAGCCTCATGTTGCTGCTACACCTCCTGATTTATGTAAGAAAAAGCACATTATTTTCTCTGAATTCATATGCTATCAGCCTGTACACTCCATATAAAACTAGGAGTTCTGAAGTGTGTTTTTTATGGCAGGGCACTTAATTCTGTTCTGTGGTTACATTCATTTTATGTGAATTGTGATCAAATACAGATATTTGTGTGGAAAAGGTTTTTTTTTTTTTTTTTTTTTTTTTTTTTGAATAACGCTATGGCTAAAGTGAGGCCTTGACTTGTACAGGTCCAAGAACTGTATGGCCAGATGAAGTAATGGGTCCATTTGGACCTCAGGACCAGAGATTCCAGTTGCCTGGTAATATTGGCTTCGACTGTCACCTAAATGGTACTGCTTCTCAGAAGACGAGCCAAGATTCAAAGAGCCTGCCTGATATATTAGCAGAGCCCTCACCAAATGAAAGGCATGAATTTGTAATGGCACAGTGCATAAATGAATTTCAGGTAAGAACAAGCTGCTTCTATGTGAAACTGGTATTTCTTGTCTAAGAGAAACATCATTGATTTCTCTTCCTCCTGAAACAAGATATTTATGATGTTGCAGATGGTTTTGAAAGATGAACTAGATGAACTTCAAGTGGGGTAGAGAAGATTGCGTAGAACCTAGCTGATGTTTCTCCTTTTAGGAGGAAGAAATTTCAGGTCTGGATTGTCTGTTTTTGGAATACATGCCTAAGCAGTGCTTAGTGAAATAGCATTTTGGTGGTGGCTTGCTAACATGTGTGAAAAGAAAACTTCTGTCTCAAAATGTGCTGCTTACCAAGTCCCCCACCTTTTATCAGATAGGAGTGGTAGTTCCTTACTTCAGTGTTTCATTTGATGGGTTTGGCCTTGCATAGTTTGGACAGTGTCCTTAGAGCTGCCTGCTTCCTTCTGACTGCCGCTGAATCTGGACACAAGAAGCAGACCAACACGGCTCGATGTCAGCTCCCAAAATGAGAGGGCGTTTTGGCAGGGGCAGAGCTGGCAGCAAGTCAGGCAGCTTGGTAATTGCTGACTCGACTTGCATGGTCAGTCTGTTTCAACAACTTTATTGCTACTGGCTGCTGACTCAGCTTTCCAGTCTCTCTTAGTTTGTGACATGCTCAGGCTTCAGAAGTCAGCTGACAAATCTCTGTTGCCAAAATGCAGTGTAGTGTTCTTTGCAAACGTGACGCTGTGTTCCAAAGTGTTCAGAAAAGGTAAACTTCTGGTGAGCTCTCAAAATCCTGTTTTCAGCTTGTGTGGATCATACCTTCAGTTAAAAGACCAATTAGTGGAAGTTCAGAGCTCTAGAAGTGTTGTGTAGCTTCAGAGGTTTATTCTGGTTCAGGTAGTGTGTGTCCATCTGAAATCTGTCAGTCGCTGTTGTGTTGGACACTTGCAGGCCATTGTTTCAAAGGGATATTTTTCAAAAAAAACTGTATTGGTTAAGTTAGAATAAAACAAAGCTTAAAATTTCTGTTCAGGTATAGTTTTTATATATATCTGTTCTAATTAAAATATTTGAAAAACAAATGTTAAGTCATGGCAAATCATCTTTCTGTGAAGCTACTTGGGTACATCAACGGACACACAGTCACAAAAATATAGTCTGGTGTGCAGTGTTATTTGTGTTGTGTATTAATAAATGGGAAAGATAAAATTCTGATTTTTTTCTTTTTCCTCAGAATTCTGGTGTTCCGCAGAAACAGCAAATAAATAATGCCGAAGCATATTTTGAAAATGCAAAGGTGGAATGTGTAGTGCAAGCTTGTCCTGAGCTGCTGCGGAAAGGTATATTGTCACTTTTCTGACAACTAAAAAAATGTAGCTTTTAAAAAAAATAAAAATATGTAAGTAAAGGCTCTGATGAAATCGACGTCACAGAATATGTAATGGAGTAAGGTAATGTGAAGATCTGAAGTTAGCATTTCCCAAAGACAAAATACATGTAAAATGAACACTGAAGTCTTGCTGTTGACAGTGCTTTGAGTTTCATACAAAATTCAGTGCTGTACTCCAGTGGATGATGGAGAGGGAGAGCCATGATGGTTTGGGCCCTTTTCTGTGAGCCTGCTGTCGGCCCTAGGAACAGTCAGTTTGGAGCAGATATGGGACATTGCTCCTGAAAGATTTAACGTAAAAATCAGTATCTGTAAAATAACGTGGCTTAGCAGGAGGATTTGGGTCTGTGCGCCTTGAGTGCAGGACTGTGGTGCTATTCATTTCACAATAAAAGATTTTACTATACTTGGTATTCTATTTTTGCAAAGAAAGCTGCTTGTTTGCATATTCTAAAACTTGGAGAATAGTGAGACTTTTATTATCTTGCAATTGAATAGGAGGTCTTGAAATAGCAAACTCCGGTCCATAAGCAACTTTTAATGGGGCCTTACCAGTGTATGTAACTTGCCACAAAAGCAGCATCAGTGTTTCCAACCTGTTTGCTGAATCTGAGGTTAAAAAAAAAAAAAGAAGCATATCTGGTACTTAAATCAACTGAAGGCTCTAAATCGGGATTGATAATTTGTCTAAAACTGATAAATCTAAAGTAAAAAGTAAGAGCAGGCCATAAAATGCTGGTTTCCCTTTCAGACTTCGAATCAATGTTTCCAGAAGTGAATATCAACCATTTAACAGTACTGACTGTTACCCAGAAGGCTGACAACGATATGACTGTGTGGAGTCAAGAAGTAGAAGATGAGAGAGAAATGCTGTTAGAAAATGTAAGTAGCTGACAAGAGTGTCAGTTTCTTTGTCTGTAGATTGATGTGGGCATGGATATCTTGGTCCATTTCTAGCTCAGGTAGAAACATACCACGTTACTCTACTTGAAATGTCTCATAAAAGTAGTGAATTCTTTGTAGCAGGTGGAGTCAAAAGTTCATTAACGACGTAAAACGCTAAAGGAAGGTATTAAAGGTTGTTGGCTTCTTGCAGTTAAAGGGCAGCAAGTATTTTCTCACCGTATTTCCACGTCACTGCAATTCATTCTGTGGGATTTTGCTGCACTCTTTTTGTGTGTGTGTGACATGCCAGCACAGACACCCTGCATCCTCACTTGTAAAAGTGGTTGCTCTGCTTTTCCTCGTTCTGGTGATAGATGGGGCATTTAGCCTGGGTGTCAGTAATATACTTGCTAGCTGGCCTTATGATCTCTGGCTCCTTGCTGTCTTGCCACTAGAGGTCTCTCTCTGCTGCTTCAGATTTTTTTTTTTGTATCCATCCCAGCAGGTGTCACTGTTCGCCACTGCTGGCATTTTTTTTCTTGTCACCTTAAAATACAGCCTTAAAATACAGCTACTTGTGACTTTTCTACAACTATTAAAAATCATCCTAAGGGATTTTCATTTCTGCTGTGAGGGTCAGTTTTAGGTTTGAAAATAGTCTGGTGGTGTGCTTTCCAGCGTGTGGTCTGTGTAAAGCAGTGTAAGGGTTCCCAAAAGAAGCAGTCTGAAGGGTCAGCATGAAGATTGCACACAAACTAAAATTCCCTTCATTTTAGTGTGTTTTTCTCTTTGAATTATTCATGGTCTGTTGGCCTTTGGCATTGTAATCTGGTCTAATTATATGTTAATTGGCATCTTTCTTCCTTGTGCACCTCCCTGTCAAGTCTAATACAGTCACTGTAGGGGTGTTAGATGTTGGCTGTAACCTCCTGGCCTGAAGGTTACTAACAGCAAACACAAGAAAATGGTCGGTTTGTTTGCTTCATAAATGGTTAGAAGTAACGTTAAAAATGGTAATTTAATGTGAGAGGCTTGTGCTGGAGTAATGAGGGTTACTTACAGCCAGGTCTAAGCATTTACAGTG
>VXAV01005060.1:0-30114 GCA_013399715.1 Alectura lathami | reverse complement strand
TTACTTAAAATAGTATTTTCGGGAACATCAGCTGGTATGTCCTCTGTTGTGAACAAAACATGGCTTACAACTGTGATTGTGAAATGGTGGGAAGTTTGAAAGCATCATTCATCCTGACCAGCAATTAATTACAAGAGGTAGTGTAGGCTGGTGTAAAAATCAAGTGCTTAGGGAACTGTTTGCTATCAGGAGCTAAACTAAATGTTCTGTAAAACCCATTTGCAGCCGTGTGTTTGTAGTACCGGCACTACGTAATACTTTCCTGCTAGCTAAGACCAGACCTTACAGCAAAACTATGGTTTGATATAAATATATATATTTAGTGTCAAGTTTGTGGAGTTTAGGTGAGACTTGTGAGAATAACAGAAGAAAATACGTACCTGAAGTATGTTGGACTTCTTTAAGAGGGTAGCAGTATGGCTGCAGTCCGCATGAACAATCAATGACATCATTCCGTGCACAAGCTGTTAGTACTTTATTGAGTGGCACAAGAAACACTTCCAAATCTGGTGTGATTGGCCTAATGTATGTCATTAATTTTAATTCTCTCAATATTCTTAAATTTTTTTTTTGAAGTGTGCAGAATTTCTGATTTACTAGCAGAGAACAAAAGAATCTGCTAGTTCACTTTCAGAATATTTTTGTTGTGATCTGTGTATATCTAGCTGTGTATGCTTGTCTCTCTATATATGAACCACTTTTGATATCTTTCTTTTTTTTTTTTTCCTTTTCTAACAGGTAGGTCCTTTTTGTTTNGTTCATTAACGGTGCTAAGGAAATCTGCTATGCAATCTGTTCTGAAGGCTACTGGGCTGACTTCATTGATCCATCCTCAGGACTAGCAGTAAGTTCTGTGCTCCATGGAGCCCTGTTGTCCCAGCTGGCGGTTGTGTATGAATTCTTCTGTATGAGTTAAATCCAATTTTTCGTATTGCCCCAAAGCTGTTGCCATAGGATCATTGCTTGCATCAGTTAAGAAGGTAGGGTAGTGACCCTTCATATGCTGTGTCACTTGTTGCAGCTGGCACTGCAGAGAACATTGTTCAGCAGTGAAGTTGAATTCTAGATAACAGTAGAAATTCGATGCATGAAAATTCATCACTGCCCAGTAGGCAGCTTCTGCCCCCCAGAGGTCTCTTGGTAGCCCACACACCTGTTTGTGTAGATGGGTGTTTTTAGAAAACCTCTGTGCACAGGTGAATGATAATGTGCTGTGTAGAAAAAATGGGTAGCTTGTTCCAGTTACACAGCATGGCACTCATTATCAGCTTACACTTCTTCTCTGGAGGAGCTGACAGTTTCTTACCAAGACATCTGTGAAATGTAACAGTGTCTTAAAACCTACAGGGAAGAAATGGGTTTCTGTCACAGCATGTGCGTACATGCATTTTTTGCCTGAGAACTAATTGTTAAAACCTTATCATAGGTGAACATAATCATAGCTCATCTTCGTGGGTTTATGTTTAAAAACACCATGAGAGGCAGTGAGTTGTTGTGCCAGCGAAGGCTAAGCAGGCAGCTGAAGGTGTTTATAGAAAGCTTCCTTGAGAGTTCCATGCATGTAAAGAATAGTTACAGATGAATGAATGTAGGATCCTGTCTTTGGGCCCCAGTTCAGTAGTAACATCCTTACCCACAATCTGTCCGTCAGCTTTCCTCAGAAACTCCCTCTTCGTCTGAGGTAAAGCAGCTGAAACGCCCTTTCCAACTTACACAAATTTTACAGTTCAAAGCATCTCCTTACAGGAGGCACATTGAAGAGGTACACAGCTTAACCTCCTGCAGAACAGCAAAATTTCTATCCTAAATGTCTGAGGAAGTAGCAGAATTTTTCAAAAACAGGTTTTTTTGTATGTATGATTCATCAGATATTCAGACATGCTGATGTGCCCTCAGCCCTCTGTCAGTTGAAGGTACAAACCTTTAAATGAGAGTTATTGCACTGGTAAGTGCAGTCAGAGGTGCTCTGCCTGTAGATTTCTCAGACAAAACTGCACATAAAATTTCTTCCAATGGATGCAGGTGGTTCTTCTGGGTTTTATTGCTTTCTTCCTCTTACAGAGGTAATTCTGACATTTTAAAAACTTGAATGTGTCATTACTGTGCTGGTAACTCTGATGGCATAAAACGTTAATGGAAATATTCACGTGAAAAATTCTCTTTTCCACCTAGTTCTTTGGCCCTTACACAAACAACGCTCTGTTTGAAACAGACGAGCGCTACCGACACTTCGGGTTCTCCATCGATGACCTCGGCTGCTGCAAAGTTATTCGTCATCACATCTGGGGTACCCACGTTGTCGTAGGAAGTATTTTCACTAATGCTGAACCTGACAGCCCTATCATGAGAAAACTAAGAGGAAACTAGCTGCCGCCAGGGTTTCACGGGTCCACGTGACTTCTGCATTCTTTTACTTGATGATTCTTTGTAAGCGTTGTCAGAAAATACCACGCATTGAAGCATTCATAGATAATAAAGCATCTGTTATTTATCTTAGTCTTGTGGCTCTGTGCTCACCACATGTGAATTAGAATATCGTTTGACAGCGTTTTAACACACCTGTGAGCCACATGAACTTTAAGCTGTGAGTGTCCTTCATCTTGAATGAGTTGGAACTCAGGTGACTGAGTCCACAGCTGTCTGCATAGCCTCTTCTAGTGTCATCAGCTGTTTTGTCGCTGGGTGTTGGACAAACCTGTGCTCTGTGCATTAAAAACAATGATGCCTCTGAATTTTCTACTCCGTCACTTACTGCAGTAAGTAAGTGGCACAAAAAAAAAAAGGTGAAATAAGTAATAATGCTATTCTCCCAGAATATAAAACTTCATTTTAAAAAAAAACTGTGACAGTGAATGCTGGGCTAATCACTCATGCAGTGTTCTAAAAAGAGAATAAGATAAGCTTTCAGAAATCTTGAACTACAAGTTATACTTCTGTAGGGAAGTGTTCAGGTGGTTGCTACATCCAGGGGCTTGGTATAAAGTCTTAAATTACTTCTGAATCAGTCATCTCATAATGGTTTTTGTCTTCATGTTGCTTGGGATTTCATTTTCTCAGTGTTAGCTGAACATATTTAACTTTTATATATGTAAATTGAAGCTGCTTTTATAACTTTTTAGGTGATTAAATACATTGATATGGGGGGGGGAGGAAAGAGGTGATAGGGCAATGCTTGAATATCCTCGTTGTTTTTTCTTTAACTTGGATGCAACTGAGATTTATCTCTGGAATTTCAAAATGCCTGAACAAAGGGCAATTGTGATCAATTTTTTTAAAAAAAAAAAATCAACAGGAGGGTTTCAGTACACAAGTCAGTTTCTTCAGGTGGCATAACTAGTCAATTGAAGTAACAGGACAAAGAATAGTGAGGAAAGTTCCAAGGGATCTGAAATCCCAACTGTCAGCTGCCTCGCTATGGGAACTGGCCAACTAGACCTTAATGTCAGCACAGTCCTGTTTTTGGTAATATGCCACAGCTGTAGCTGTGCCAGTTTTATGCAGCAGTAGGAATCCTTCAGCCTTGACTCAGTCAAAATTTAATGCAACTTTTGTCTGGATAGTGGCTGCCAAGATGCTGTGAGAGGTTTAGCTTCCTTTCAGGTAGCTAGGGATTTCAATCATTGTGTCTTTTTCCAATATTACCAATTACAGATTTAAAACTTGTTCTAGGTTTGTATCCTGTTTCTGTTCCCTGCTCAGGTCCTAAGCCAATTTACCACCAAAGTCTTTTTGCTGGCTTTAATAGGCTTAGGACCAGATCCTTTACCAAGTGCCCGTACCTGCCCCTGCTAACGATAGCCGGATCACGGAGGTGCAGGTGAGGAAGGCTCTCTGGAGACATGAGAGCCACCTGCTCTATCACCACAGTCGCTAAGGCAGCCGTGCATGGTTCGTCTTGCCATGAGACATTCCGAGGCTGAAGAATATGGCTGTTGAGGCAGGGTTTGTCTGTTGCTTTGTCGTGAAAGCTGACATATTTCCAGAGCACAGATTCTTCACCTCCTGTCCACTGGCTAAGAAAGCTGTAACATTTCGAAGTCTGATTTATTTTTTTGGCCTTTTTCTTGTGAAAAGGATTTTAAAAAATACTCAAGAAGCTACAGTGTCTTCTCTATGCACAAGACCAAGTGAAGCACAATTATTTTGCAGACTGCAAATTACCCCTTCTGATTAAGGAGGGTTAATATCTTGGTGCGCGGTATGCCGCTGTAGAGAACTTAGTTGGATAAATACTGGACAAATTCAGTGAAAGGATTTGGTGATCCACATACATTGTAACTGTCTTGAAGGCTCTTGGTTCTGTTGTTTTGATTTGTTTTTTTTTTTTTGAAGTGACGTTGCTGTACTTGCCTTTCTATGTTTTATAAAGGGGGGTGTATTTTCAGGCAGCTATCCAAACCAACCCTGGGACACTAGTTTTTGAGTTTGTACCCTGTAAAGTTTCATGCTGGACTTTTTTCCCTTTTTTTTTTTCTTTTTTTTTTTTTTTTTTTTTTTTTTTTTTTTACAGTGGCTTTTCAAATGGCTTTAACCCAAGGAGGAAATCTCACTGAAGACAGTGGGAGTTTTGCCTTGACATCAGTGTTACTAAAATTTCATGCCAGAATTTGAACAGAGATAATATTTTGTGGTATTTTTCTGAATAACATTTTCTCATACATAGAAGCTTGCTGAAACTCTCAAAAGAGGCTAGAGCTGTTCCAGTTCTACTTCTTTCACATCAGGAGAGATCTACTGTACGTTAATTTGCTACTGTGAAATAAAAGTTATTGAATACAGTGTGATTAGCTGTACTTCTGATAATAAAAAAGCAACAAATAAAACACTTCTCAGTGTCACAAAATGAGATCCTTTCTATGGTAAAGAAACAAACACAAGGAGAGAGGTATTGCACGTAATGTCTGTCTTTAGCAAAGATTAATGTGCTGGGGGAAGTTCCGTTCCTGTTAATTGGGAGAGACTTAATTTCTTAAAGTTTGGCATATTTAGTGCAGAATGAATGAGGTTTTCTTGTCAATGAACTCCTCAGGTTATTTGAGGAGATGCTGAGCATCACGAGAACAGTGCTGTGGCTGTGAAGTTGTATTTGCAAACACGTCAGTACACACTGAACATGCTTAAGATGATGCAAGTCTAGAAATTATTTGTGTTAGTCAAAAGGCTAAAAAAAAAATGAAGTATTTGTCGCTTAGGTGCCTTAAGATAACTGTGCCAAATGTCTTTTCAGAGAATTTATGCTAAAGTTGAGGAGAAAATGAGTTGTCTTTTGTCAAGGAGCTAAATCTTACATGAGCTGGTTCTGCACTGCCATGGTCCTAAGCAGCTGATGGCATCACTGCTGAGGACAGTTGCGGTAACAGGATTTCAATTTTAAATTACAGAAATAAATTTGTAACCAGGCTTGAAGGTTGAACCCGGAACAAGGCATTGAGAGCAATGGCCAGTTTAGTGTTGGAGGAAATGTCTCTGCCCTGTGGCAGATGAAAGCCCTCACTGAGCTCAGAATGAAATACGATGTTGCTTTTTCAGCTGAGTCAGTTCATGGAAATGCCTTGAGGTCTTCAAACTCTGGGGATTCTTGGGTAGGCCCTGCCTGCACGCGGTTTCTGAGGTGATCAGGATCTGTCTCTTTCCACCTGAACGCTTCTGGAGTTCAGGCTTGGTGGCAGCTCTTACCTGGACTTGGGTAGAAGCATGGAAGTAGCAAGTACCAAAAAATTCCTGCTTTCAGTAAGCAGAAAAGCGGTTTTCAGTGCCATGAATGTTCAAGTTTACTGTGTTACAGCGAATAGAGGAGTCACACTTGTCTGCAGAACACTGGATGATCCTGTGGTGGACTGGAGAGAGTGCCAGTGTCTGAACAGACAGGTTGTGTATGGAGGGGTTGATTCTGGTTCTTGTGCTCAGCCACTCTGTTTCCACTCAGCGAATCCATCAATTTTTTTCATGATGCATCCCCACGTAACAGCATACGCTTTAGAACTTAGCTTCTGTGTTAGCAACAGAGCTGAACTTGTGAGAGAACAAATGAACTAGGCCTTCTCCGAGTTAAAAATTACCTCTGTGTAGTCTGTCACGTGGAAACAATGGGTGAAAGTTCTGTTAGCAGTGATTTAGAGCTGAAATGTAGTAGCAAAATAATTACTTTGCGTGGTTCTTTTACAGCCTTGTTTTGTTAAGAATCACTTCTTTACTCAGCGTCCTCAAAATTGTCAGTCTCACTGATGTCCTGTGCACATTAACTTGCGGAGAATAGGAAAAAGAAGCCAGGTAATCGAACAGCTCTCAGTTATAAGAGCCTAAAGAGTGGAGAACTCTGTTCTCCTTCCAAGAGCCACCTGCCTGCACAAACAGCGTGAAGAATGGAGTGATGGCACTGTTCCTATACTCTGAGTGATTTGTACAATCCCAGCCTCTGGAGGACACTTGCTGTGCTGTTTTTCCTCGGCTGTGCCCTCTGGCACAGCTGCAGAGCAGCTCCCTGTGCAGTTTGCCTGCTGGATGAAAGAAACTGAAGCTCCTGAAACGTCTGATGGATACAGATGAGGAGGTTATTGCTGTTACATCATGCTACAGGCTGCTCAGAATATGTATGGTTTTAAATCATCTGCTTTAGAATTTGAAAGCTTACTGAACCGTGGCGTTAACACCTTGTATGCTAAGTGAATTCTTCTCTTGCTCTTGAGCTAATATGGGGTGGACGCTGGTAACAGCCCATGCGTCGGGACCGAATGGATGCTGGCGACACTGCGTTGCATCGCAGCAGGGGTGTCAAAGGCTGACTGGTGGAGGAGAATGCTCCCTTACCTATGTGAATTAACTGGTGAGTGGGTGACTGAGGGCTGGAATACCTGACTTGGTCCAAAATGAAACATGGATAATTTTAGATATCCATCTTTCTAGCAAAGTAGACATTTTCACCCAATTTTCATGTATTTCTGAATTTTTTCAGTTTTCTTTTTTTCTTACACAAAAGTCAAAAAGCAATCATTCACTAATATTCTCTCTGAGTAGCTGTTCTTATCATATATGCTTCAATCTTTTTTTTTTTTTTTTCCCTTGAGCTGTCCCTATGCACCTTACAGTCATGACCAGGAAACTGCCCTGGCTTCAGCTTCCCTTTTATACAGGAGGATTTCATGCTGGTTTGTTAGGACCCACCAGGAAACCGCTAGATAACCCAAAAATGTGTTCTTACAGCCTGCAACTCACATCCTTCATCCTGACATCATCTTGCTGAGCAGGTGAGTGCAAGCACTGCCAGTATTCCTGAGTTAGCACACTCCAGCTGAAAACACGGAATGCTCTGGTCACCGCAGGGCTGTGGTTAGTTGGTAACTCAGGCTAACGCTACGGCTGTAATTTCAAACAGCATTGCAGTGGATTATTTCCTAAAGACAATGTGGAATGTGTTGGTGCTCCTGGGACTGGCTTCTGCATCCCAATGGAGGGAGAAGGAGAAAGAAGAACTCCAGCATGTATTCACATTTATCTATGGCTTAGTAAGGTCATGTCTGCACAGCTACGTGTTCCGAGTATTTCTGCACAACGCACTGTGTGTGTTTTACCAGATGGTAGTCTTTTGAGCAGAGGCATCATGAGTATTTAACGGTATGTCACTTTATGTTACGATGGGCTGTGTTCATTTTTTTTTATTGGTCTTGAGACGCGTCAGATGGAAAGGTCGTGCACATGGGCGGGGTGCTGTGAGTGCACACGAGCTTGTTTGAAGAAGTGCATCGTCGTCCGTGCAATTGTTTTGTCAGGAATTAGCGTTAAGTTCAGGAGTGGGCATTGAGTTCACTATCTTCCAGCAATTAATTATAGATTAATTCCAAGAAATTAATTACAGGTAAGAAGTTAACACAGAGTGAAACTCCTGCAGTTTAATTGTCACCTTTCCTCTTGAAGCGTAACTTAAGCTGGGCTAACTAATTTTAACAGCAATTACAGGTGAAGTCCTGGCGTTCTGACCCTGTTACTGAAGTTGCTGGCCGAAGATCTTCTCCCAGCAATCAGAGACACGTGCTGCACCTGAGCACTGCTTGCTGCCTCTGCCGTCACCTGGGCCTCATGTGTGTACCTGTTGGGGCAGGTGGCCAGCTGGTTTAAATCCTGCTGTTGAAGCCAGCAGCACTCTTCTAGTCTCCACCGAGTACAGTACAGCTCATCACATTTCAGTGCATTGAGGGGAGATACACGCTGCCACGCACCCCTGCCTGCTGCTGCAGGGGGCTCACTGGGAGCCCTTTGTGTCCGCAAGGTTTCGTGCAGGCTGTCACTTGCACAGGGGAAACTTTCTCATGCAGCTGGCAGGTGTCCAGGAGCTACATGAACATGTGCACACGCACATCCATGCACTCCAGGCTTGCAGCAGCTGCCTGATGACAACAATAACAATTTGTATCAGCTGCAAGAATAGCCAAGTGTTGGCTTTTTCATAGGAGAAAAAGCTCCATTACAACTCTCTTTGTTTCCAAGGGGATAACGGCATCTGACAGCACTCTTTGTCAGGAGCAAGGCCTCGCTGGAGGATGCATGCTGCATTGCTTACTTCTTCCACTTTGCAGGTCTGAAAGAAATCAAGTTTGCTTTTGGCATATGTGGGTTTTCTTACGCAGGGGCCAACCTTAGTGTCTGCATGTCCACATGTGCTGTAACGAGGTGGCTACAGCTGCACTGTTGGCTCTTGATCACATCCCAAGCATCACACTCAAACACAGAAACTCCTGAAATACACAGGAAAAGGTCTCTGCCCTCTCGTTAGGGGAGGCAGGTGGTGCTCACTGCATCCAGCCCTGCCCTGCTTGTCCTGGGGCACAGACCTGCTCCTTTGAGCTGCTGAACACATCCTGGCTCTGCTGAGGTCGGTTGGTTGCTACATTCCTCAGTTTGGGTAAGCTGTATTCTCTGAGATGCTCTCAGCTCTGGAAATTATTGAAATTGCTGTGTGAGTCCATGGGTCTTGAGATATAGTGAGGACAAAATGTCCTAAAGGTTTTGGAGGGGCTGCTTCTCTGTGCTTGTGCTGTTGTGGGGAAGGATGGGGCTTTGGAGGTGGTTAGCCTGGCGCTGTAGCACGAGTTCCTCCTTGTTTGGCTGCAAACCTCCCTGCAGTCAACCTGCATCAGTGAAACTGATGGATCAGGTCTCCATCGGCAACGACAGAGCATTGCCTCCGTCAGCCAGTTGTGCAGCCCCATGCATTTGGTGCTCGCCCAGCCACAGCAGGGGCAAGGAGGCCTCTGGGGAGCCCTGTCCCCACACACGCCCCCGTAAGTAAGAGAGTTGCAAGCTGCTTTTGTCTGCTCCAGGCTGCTGCCGGTCCTCCGAAGTAGCAGCGCTTCGCCTGGGCGATGGCCGTTCTGTCCTGACTGGCGTTTCGGCAGGGCTCAGGCCGCGATTTCAGGAGCTGCACAAACACAAAGGGTCTGATCAGTGTGGGTTCTGGCGAGGGAGAGCTAACAGGATTAGGAGACTGAAATTTCATGCAGCAGTGTGTTATGCTTCAACGGGAAAGGAATCGCTGCTGCTACAAGCACCGTGCCGGGCGGGCTGGTAAAGCTTTCGGAAACGTGAACGTCTTCTGAGGCCTGAGCTTTGGGGAAGCTGTACCTTTTGATTAATGCTGGATTGTTTCAGTAAAGCTCTTCAGGCTGTAATTAATGCCGTGCTGTTCTATAACAAGGATATTTATGTCAAGCTGCAAGGGGAGGATTTACTGTTTTAAACCAGATGCAACATGACCGCTCAAAGAGCAGGCCTGCCCCGGGTTAGGCCTGGGAGAGCTGTGGGTGTCGGCCAGGCCCCAGGTGCATGGAGGAGGGACAGGAGCATGTCCTCGGTGTCGAGCACAATGTTGGGACCCAGATATTGACAAAATTAGGCTATGGAACCAGAATATGAGGTATGGGCAGAAGCTCGGTGCGTTGGTGTCCTCTGTGGAGCCAGGGGTTGGACTCAGTGATCCCTGTGGGTCCCGTCCGCCTCGGGATGTTCTGTGGTCGAATGGCAGAGACCCAGAGATCTGATTCAGAGGGCTGGTTCTTGTTTTTAAAAAAAAAAAAAAAAAAAAAAAGATTCTGATTCTGAACCAATGTTGCTTTCAGCATCATCATTCCCAAAGCCTTCCCTTTCAGATACATGAATTGCGACCGATCCCCTACTATACACACTTTAAATTGTTCTAATTTCCTTTCCTGCTGGTGGCAGTGACAGCATTTGCCAAACTCGGTGCAACTTGTTGGCAGCTTGTAGGTGAAGGGAGCAGGCTGTGACGTGGCTCCTTGGCCAGGACCGCACAGGGACCCTCTGGCAGCAGTGAGATGCTTGGGGCACAAAATTGGCTTGTGGCTTTCTACGCAGGGGGAAGGAAGGCTCCCAAGAGCTGTGCCCTGCCCCGTTAGCCTGAGCTGGTTCGTGTGGGCCTGCCCTGGATGTCAGTGGATGTGCAGAAGGGTTCTGGGGTGAGGAGGGCAGCAGGGACGTGTGTGCTCACAGCACCAGGCTGTCACCGTGTCCTTGGGCATGTTGTAGCCCACAGAGGGTGGATTTGGTCAGCGTTCCATGCCAGAGGGATGCTTGCAAGCACAAGCACAAGTACGTCCTGCCTGTGTGGGTTCCAGGTTCTATCCCAGCATGAGCCAGAGAGCTGTTTTGTGTTTCACTTGCCAAACTGATCACAGGATGAGAAAAACTTGTTTTTGTTTGTGGGTAGATGGGTGAGAATAACAAGTTGTATTTGCTGTCACAGGAGGCTGGTTAAACCCCAGGCCTAGCAAAAACAAAACTGTAAAAAGCAAGTTTAGCCGTGCAGGGGAGTGCACTCGCTGCAGACAGGTGGCCCCCCCATGGCTTTGGCCATCTCGGTGCTGCTGCGCTGGCCTTCCGTCAGCTGCTCTGCTGGCAGCTGTGCTGGGCAGCTGGCTGGTTTGCCCGAGAAAGCACACAGAGGCTTTGTCTGGTACTAGGGGAGGGGAAGAGCTGCACAGTCCAACTGAATTCTCTTTGCTGATGCTGAACCCAACTGCCCTGCAGCAATGAAAGCGAAGTGTTTGTGAAGTAAAATCTGCCTCCACTTCTCTGCTCAGTAACAGACCATCAGCGATCAATGAAACGTGGCAGCAGAGTGCTGCAGGGCTGCGTGCACTGGGCCCTGGGCAGGGTCTGGTGAAGGTATGTGTCCAAGTGAGAGGTGCACCAAGGGCTGAGCTTCAAGAGAAAGGCGTTTTAGGAGTAGGGGGGTTGGAGGAGTGGTGACCCAATATGCTCCAGTTAGAAGCACTGCTGCAAATTGCATTTATTCAGCTCAGCAAGAACTGCTGGCGTCTTGGCACTCACTCCATTAAAGCCTTCTCCTGCTGCTTTTGGCACGTAGCATTAGTTGCAGAGTGTGCTCGCCCTGTCTGCTTGTTGTTATGCCCTTGCAAGTTCTGATTTTTCGCACGACCCTTTGCTATAACATCCCCTCTGTAGCCAAGAGAGCTTTCCCTGTGACTGCAGTGGTCAGTGACTTGAACAGCCTTTAGCAGAAATTAGGAAAAATATGGAAGTCCACTTCTCTGAGAGGGAGGAATGGGACTGTTGGACTATCCCATACTACAGATATAAAAAGATACATAAGCTATAGATGAGAATGTAACGCCTTTTTTTTTTTTTTTTTTTTNTTTTTTTTTTTTTTTTTTTTTTTTTTTTTTTAAAGCTTTGAGCTACACACTCCACAGTAACTTTGTCAGTCAGTCCTTTCAGTAGGTGCATGAAGTTGTTTGCATCCCAGTAAGTGTTAGTTTCAGGAGTGCAAATTAGAAATAACTGCATGAAAACCAGCAGAACGCACTGGGGCTAAACGAGCATGACAGCAGAGTCCCGGAAGGCTCAAAGCTCTTTAAGAGCAGCTGAAGGAGAAGAGGATCCTGGGTCACAAACTGAGCAGTAACCTCCTCAGATTTATTTAAATTAAAGGCTCAATATTAACAAAACCATGGGAGCTCAGTAGGAGGAGACCACAGGAAAGACTGATCAGCTGAAACAGGAGTGACAGCAGCAGCTGGGAAGCTGCACCACAGCCAGCTCCTCTCTGGGTAATGGGACATGGAAAGGAAGCAGGGGCACAGGGCAGCGGGCAGCAGTTTCCCATTGCTGGTGGCAATGGACACATCACATGTCACCTGGATATTTAAAACTTTTATTTATACAAATGTACAGCATTTACAATAGTTAAAAAATTAGACATTTTAAAGGCATATCACCTATGGAACCTAAAAATAAATACGGTGCAGCTCAGCATTAAATGCCCTAAGAGACCCGCGAGGACAGCAGGCAGGCTGGAGCAGAGGGAGAGTCATGTGCAGGGTCTCAGCTTCCTCTCCATCACCTCAGGGTGCTCTCCTCAGCCCCACCGCCCCACCGCCATGTGTCTGAGCTGATGCAGTTCACCCCTTGCCTTAGCACTTTTTCCTCTGCTTACTGCAGAGGGAGTTATCGTAGCACACAGGGTTATGTTTGAGTTAGGTTAAAGCGTCCCTCTGCTAAACAACAGCGAGCTGCACAGCGTATGGCAACCGCAGCCCCAGCTCTGCTCGAGGAACTGGCACCCTAGGGCACGGCTGGTCGGTTCCCAGGCTGTCTGGGATAGGTTTAGCTTGCATAAAACAGCAGATTGCAACTGCCCCCTTAATACGAGAGATCTGTGAGCAAGTCACAGGAGAACTGAGAGGGCCTCAAAGTGTGAGGCTTTGTCTTTGAGTGACAGCAGCGAAGCAAAAAAGGAAAGAAATTGTGCTTAACGTTCAGTGTTGACAATGCAGTGTATATGGAAATTTTAAAAAATAGATATCTATCTCACATCAAAATGTACCAAGGCTTCCAGGGTGCCTTCCTGCCCCAGAGAAGCCACCCGGGCCCAGGCTGCGAGCACTGCTCTCGGTTCTCTGCCTCCAGTCACACTGCACGAGAGCTCCCTGCGTGCCTGGAGCTGCGCCTCTGCAGGTGTCCGCGCGGCAGGTTTGTGCAAAGCGTTCGGAGTCCAGCATTTGCTTGCTCTGCCCGTGCTTCACGCTGTAGCTATCCCAGAAAAGCACTTCAGAGCATAAGCTGTAACTCGATAAAGAGCATGGAGCATGACTAGCCAAAATTGGCTTATAAAAGAACAATGTATGCCTATGGTTTGTAAAACTTCTTTGAATTAAAAAAAAAAAAAAGTTTTAACTTTAAAACAAGTCCATGGACACCCTGTTTATGTAACTGACCTTAAAAAAACAAAGTTGATTTGCTTTCAGCAATGATACAAAATATTATCTCTCTCTCTATATATATACTCATGATAATTTATATACTACAAACTTACCCACTTGCCAAACGTCCATTTTCTTTTTTCCTGGCAATATCAGTATTAAGAACCTTCCAAACACTTTACAGCCTACTCAACATGGAAAAATAAATATTGCATACACGGTGCCCAAACAAACAGAGGTCACCAACACTAGCTAGCAGTACTCCGTACCCCCCAGCGGGAGCGGGTTCAACAGAGCAACGCAAGCTGCTCAGGACCCAGCCTGTCCCAGGCGGTAACTGTGTGTGCACCTCCTTGTCCAGGCTGCCATCTCCTGCGCCTCTTTTGGTTTAACCAGTCTGGCTCCATGCTGCTGAGGTTCTTTTTGGGCAATGCTTGCAGCCGATGGCTGTGTTGCTGGCAGCTCCTTATCCTCCTCAAGTGCAGGAGGCGAGGGAGCTTTGCAGCCTGCACAGGCTCCTGTCTTTGTTGCTTGTCCTGTGTTATTTAATAACGCATGCTCTCAGAGCAGTGATTGCTGTGACAAATGATGTCAACAAGAACAAGTGAGCAAGTGCTGATAACAGGAGGTGGCAGCGATGTGGTCCTTCTAAATAAGTTTTCATGGAGAAGAAGTTAAGAAAAGTCTAAGCCCTAATTGTGGGCACATTTTGCACGAGTTTCTTCCAAAAACAGTGAAGAAACATGATTTTTTAGCCCCCTTCGAGTGCACCTCCATACCAGGATCACCAGTTCATCATTACCAGAAATCAGTGTTCAGAGATGACTCCGAAGCGCAGGCCCTGAGCAGGGGCTGGATCCTGGCACCCACGTGCTACACCACGAGCCCCAGCAGGAGGCACGCTGCTGCTAGCACGGCGTGGCACGAGAGTCCCCGTGCGCTGCTGAGGGGGGACAGGGTGGTGAACACGGCGTCAGTGGCGTTCCTGGGCAGCGGCATGTTACAGATGCTGCCTTCGCAGCAGGAAGTGCAGACCTGAAAGACAGCAGGTGTTAGCTCGGCCATCTGCAACATGCCACCACCAATGGGTAAAGGTGGAGGGGAAATAATGCGGCATTTGCAAATCAGCACAGTGGCTACTATGATTTTTCTTTCTGGTCTAAGTCCATCTGCTCAGACAGCAATTCAGCGAGCCCTCCCACCTGGGCAGGAACAATGCATTGCCTGGTGCAAGGAGAACGTCCGTTCTGAAGGGATTACTTTCTTTTCTCCCACTAAAAGTGTAAAATGATGGATCGAGCAACGCTGTTTGGCTGAAGTGGAGCCAGCATCAAAGAAATCAGCATCTATTGCTATGGTTTTTTTTGTTGTTGTCGCCTCTCACCTTGCACGCAGGTGCTGAGCACTGCTGCCTGCAGCTCTGCCTTCCCAGGGAAAGAAGAGCCCAGCTGCACTATTTCCCTGCCAGAACATGTAGATTTACAGCAGCAAGGCCACTAACGCGCCAAGAGCACCCAGTGGCACCCATGCAAAGCACAGCAGGGACGGCAGCGTGCCCGGCCATCCGGAAAGCTCTTGGGTTTTAACCCGCTGGAGAAGTTCCGAAAGGTTGACTAGCAACCTTCAGAAAACTCTTTATGCATAACCATTCCGTTTTTCAGACACACAGCCTCTGCTGCTGCAGTTTTGGGCCTTTTTTGCCTGTCTCAGGAAGGAAGCAGGGGATGCTCGGTGGAGCAGCTGCTGCACTGCGGGCACAGCGCTTCCCAGGCGAGCGGTGCTCTCCTCTGAGCTGCTGCCAGGGCACTTATTTACAGAGATTGTGCTTTTGTTCTGGGAGAGGCCATTCCTTTGTTTCCCTAACAAATGGAAATGAGCTGGAGCTCGTTAGGAACAGAAACTCCACCTCTGATGAGCTGATTTATCCACCGAACCAGTCGGATGTCTGGTGGAGGCCAGAAAAATTCTGCCTGGTTTTTACACTAGAAAAAGGCAATTCTTGTCCTAACCTTGTATTCCTCGTGCTTCACGTATGTGCACCCAGTAGACAGACAGTCCTCCAGGGGTACGCAGCGCTTGGTGACGGATACGCTTTCTCCGGTGACTTTCATCATGTGTTGGCTGAAGCAGTACCTTGTGCCTGGACAGAAAGAAAAGCATGGGTACCTGGCAAATTCCAGGCTTGCGGTTGTGTACAAGCAAGAAGAAACAGCAAAGAAATCTTAGCATTCCAAAAAAGATAATTTAATGTATTTATTACAATATGACTGTCACTCAACACATACCCCATGCACACTCCAAGCTCTGACCCAACCCTGAGATTTCGAAGCGACGCACAGATTTGTCCCCAGCAGTAATGTGGGTCTGCATGTTACAGGTAAACTAAAGAAACACACGCACACAGTCAAGGAAACCCAATTCTCACTTCTCCCGAGCTCTCCCTGGCCCCAAAGGGAGCCCCCTCTGCCTCCTGCCCCTCTAAACTTCTGCTCTGCAGCACTTGTAAAACGCAGAGAACACAAGGCAGGGACCGACAAGACTGTGGTTATCCTCAGGCTTAAAGCAATTTGGCTTTCCTTCACGCTTCAGGTCTCGGAGGGAATCAAGGTGCCGTTCGCCAGAACTCTAAGGTGAGAACACTGCATTTTCAACACAGGAAGCATTCCGTTAAGTATTTCTTCTCAAAATTTTGCCTTGCTTCTTATTGATCAACCTTACTAACAAATTAATTGTTGCTTTTACGGTGGGGGTGGGAGGGAGAAGAAATAAAGTTCTGGGAGTGTTGAAGGGCAGCATTTCCACACAAATTAGATCACTAACAGCTTCTGCTTGAGCTGAAGCTAATAAATGCCAGAAAACAAGGTTAACGCACAGCAGGAAGCCTGCCTTCTAGGAACCGCTTTTCCAAAGCTCTGCTCATGCTTTAGCTCTCCATTGTAGTAATGCTGGTACAGATAAAATCCCCGCACAACCACACGGTGAGCATTTGTGGCTGCTTGCAATGATCAGGTACTAACTTTTCTTTCCAGATTTGCATTTTTGGTCAGATCAGTTTTGCTGGTTACTGCTAAATGCAGACCTCGGAGTCACAGCTGTCTCCCTGTGCTGGCAATGTGTTCATTAATTGCGTAAAATCCCTCCTAGTGCTGTCAGAACAGGGAGTGTCCCGGAATACCAGTCTCATCTGATGCCAGCCAGCCTGATCTTTTTTATTATTGTTGATGTACCAATTTGAGCTCTTAAAGCAAATAAATTCCCAGGCAGATAATGCTAACAGGTTGCAAACACAGCTGGTGAGTCTGGAATTCACATTAATGTATTTTTCCTTCCAAGATAAATATTTTTCATGAGGACACTCTTAATACCCCGCGGGACACTGGAGAAGGTGCCAGCTAGAGGCGGAGCAGCAGTGCTGAGCCTATGGAAAGCACCGGGTGAGGGACAGCAGCATCCTGCTGCCATCGGGACAGCTGCATCCCAGCAGTGCTCCCACGCGGCACGGACACTGCCCACGTCCCCTGGTTGTGAACAGGCTCCATCAGGGGCTGGGGACAACCTTAATGTCTCCTGATGGCTGAGGTCTGGGTGTTGGATACAGCTGCTCAGCGCCCTGAGAGCTCACCACGCTCAGACTGATGGAGTCATGAACCCAAAGCATTGCCAAGATCTTGATGCTGGCCAAAAAAGAAGCAGGTTTGGCTGCCCTGAGGGCTGTCGCTGAGGCCTGGTGCCATAAGGGAGAGAAGCAAACGAAGCTACGACTGGTCCCACGTGCACAAGGAAGGGAAGTACAACCCTTAAATACATGCCAGCCTGATTCAATTTCCAGCTGAGCCGCAGGAGCACGGCGAGTAGATGATAGTCCTGAACTTCACCCACCGCAAAGGCACAGAAAAGCTTAAGGGATTATTCGTATCACTTACACATCTTTCCTGTTGAGGTGGCTCACCAACAGGCGCGGCAACCACCGGCATTTCGGTGTGCTGGGGGAGCAACTGCTCAGCGCTGTCACCGCAGCGGGGACACCGAGCAGGTGTCGCAAGGCAGGGAGAGCTGAGACGCCAGTGGCGGCTGCTTACCTCTCGGGCAATAGACATCTGGAGCCCAGCGGTTGCACTCGTAATTATCTGCGGCCTTCTCGCAGGTGAAGCATTTAAATCCACGAGGAAATGGCGTGGCTGAAAGGAATAAAGTGTATTCAGTGAAAAATACCCAATTAATCCAGCTCTGCTGTGCTTTTCAAAGGCACACAGCTACATACTTTTTCAGACATATCTTATTACAAATACAGCTGTCACCTTCATCGGGATTGGTCCTGATTTCTAAGAACCCTGCCAGCACCAGCAGCACCAGGAGGGCACATACACCCGCAACAAGGGCTCTGTTCAGCTGTGTTTTCCCAGGAAAATTGCCTACTGCCCACTTCAAAGGGCACTAATACGAGCAAGGAGTACATCCAGTACTGTTACCCTACCAGGGCTGATAACGAAACATCAGGTGGATTAAGTACTTCTGGACACCGTCCCACCAAGGATATGAATGACCACTGTTGAAAGCAGGCTGATGTCCCCAAAGGGAAGAAAAATCAGCCTGCTGAACCTCCAGTCATTAAAAGCTGCCTCTATCCTCGTTTATCTCACCAAACGAAGAGCACAGCT
The DNA here is from genome assembly GCA_013399715.1 of Alectura lathami. Taxonomy (NCBI): domain Eukaryota; kingdom Metazoa; phylum Chordata; class Aves; order Galliformes; family Megapodiidae; genus Alectura; species Alectura lathami. The sequence goes on along the minus strand of VXAV01005060.1, from coordinate 12,224 downwards.
TCTTAAGTGGTCTCTTGGCAGGACTTCTGTAGCAGACTCAACAGGTCTTCAAGGTGCTGCCACCACCTCGGAAGCCAAAAGCTGGCTGGCCGCATTTTTATCTCCATGGGGCAAGAAAGCTGAGCCTTTGCAGCCTTATGGGCAGGGACACCTCGCACAGAGCAAGTTGCCCAAAGCCTCATCCCCCTCATGAGGTTCACACAGGCCCACCTCTCAAGCCTGTCCAAGTCTCTCTGGACAGCACCCCTTCCCTGATAAGTCATGAACAGCTGGTGCCACTGCTGTGCACAGTCACATTTGACCCTTGCTTGCAGTGCGCCCTTGTGGCCAAGAAGGCCAAAGGGACCCTGGGGTCCATGGCACAGAGCTGGGCCAGCAGGTGAGGGAGGGTCTCGCCCCTCTGCTCTGCCCTGGGGAGGACCCCTCTGGAGCCCTGGGCACCCAGGGAACTGCTGGGGAGAGCCCAGGAGGGGGCAGAGATAGATGGGGGGGGGGCCCTGGAGCATCTCCTGCTGGGGACAGGCTGAGAGCCCTGGGGCTGCTCCGCCTGGGGAGGAGAAGGCTGGCAGGGATCTGCTCAGTGCTGAGCGATGGCTGAGGGTGGTCAGGGGCTGGGGCCAGGCTCTGCAGAGGTCCCCTCCAACCCCCCCAGTTCTGTGACTCTGTGAGTTACTCATGTGCTTGGGCAAACCATGCGGCCATGTCCGCAACACCCCCTGCCCTTTAATTCCCCTGGGAAGCCATGGTCTGGTTTCACCCCGCAAGCCGTGCTTACTGGAGGGGTGGAGGTAGACGATGTCCTTCACCGTGAAGTCCCGGGGCTGCGCGGCCCTCAGCCAGCCGGCCACGAGGCCTAGCAGCAGGACGTGGGCCAGCCTGGGCTGCGAGGCCATCGCCCGCTGAGGCCGTGCTCATGCGGTGGCCCTGGGAGCGCGGCAGTGACGGAAAGCTCACCTAGGGACAGCAAAACACAGAAGTGAGTAGAGCACGTGGTCACCTCTGGGTCCATCTGCCTCCAACCCCAACCAGCCTGGGATTACTTCAGCTCTGCTTCCCACCCTGGGCAAAGGGCCCTGCCCAAGGCCCTCCCTGCCTGCGAAGGGCAGGTCTGGAGTGGGCCTGAGGGACATTATTTCATGATTATTTAGGAAATCAAACTTTTTTTCTTTTCCAGGAGAGGTGGTCCAGGGGCCATGATAAAACCTGCTGCTGCTGCCTCTAAACCTTTGCCTGGAAGAGGAGAATTTGCTGCTTGCTTGAGACCCATGTGGGACCAGCAGTGCAATGGCTGCTGGGGTCCTGTTGTGCGTAGCTCTTAGCTGAAAACAGTTCTTTTATTAAAACACCGTGAAATCCATAAAAATACTGAGGGAAGCAGATAACGTGCAGCGTGGTGCATTCACTGCTGTTGTTTTAACCTTACAGAGAAGGAAATGCCAGTTTCCATTGGGTTTACTCCACAGATGTGTATCAGCCAGGGGAAAATGAAATCATGACTAGAAACAGAAAGGAAATAAAACAAGCCTCTCCCAGCCACATGAAAGCAAAAAAAGGATGGGTGGCTGCCAGTGTGGTGGGCTACCTGCCTGCATTTAGGGCTACCATGTTTTTGAGCTTCTCATGGCTGAGTAACCCTGACCTGGAGGGCCTGAGCCAAGGGCAACAGGAGGAGATGGAGCATCAGTGGCACAAGCAGTGGCACCAAGGGGGTACCCTCTAATTCACGAGCATTTGCTTTTGGGGCACACAGCGACATGCGATGTGTGTCACACACACCAGCTAGTGCAAACAAACAAGGCATGTTCGGGCCCTGCAGGCGTCTCTCCTCTCCAGCAGGTGAGAGCTGCCCATCGCTGGGTACGTACACCATGCACACAGCAGTCTCTGCCTGCTGGATGGCCAGAGGCACTCAATGGCAACTGGAAATTGCTGAATGTTCTTGCTGTTATGGGAATTTCTGGATATTTGTACTTTATCCCAAACAACACAAGGCAGATTTTTACAGACCTTGTTATTCATTTCTGAAAAAATCAGCAGTTTGTCAGTTCTAGCGGCCTCAGCAGTAATTTTGCATTGTGGTACAAAATAATTACGTCCCCTCTCTCAAAGGAGCTCTTCATAGGTCAGCACAGGCTCTCATCAGTAACCTAGTAACCTTCGGATTAACGGACGTTTTCACATGAGAACATGGCAGACAAAATAGCAATACTTCAGTTAAAACATACCAAGATTAAAACAATGGCAAAAATTCCTCCCAGGTATAATAAGAAAACAATTAGTTGGGTTTTCCCAGCAAAATCACTACAAGTGTTTGTGGCTGTGGTGCTGCTCACAGTCTGGCACTTGAGAACACCAGTTTTCCCTCCATCATACATGCTCTGTCTTTTATGGAACCACCCATTTATTCAGCCAGTCTCCCAGTTTCCAAGTAGCTGTTGGCACGTGCCTAGCTTCAGAACCGAAGGAGAAGCAGTTGTTAGCCCTGAATGAAAAGGTGGCAGAAATCCTCCAGCCGCACGCTGAAGATACTCGAATCATGCCTCTTGTCATCACACACATCCAAGGAGGTGCAAAAACCACAAATAAACCCTATAAGCCCTAATAAGGCCCACATTAAGCATACGAAGACATCTTCCCTTTCCAACGAGGCACTTTTAATTCATGGCTTCCAGCCCAACCACCAAATGTGGTACAAAGACATTTTTGAATCATTCCTCCTGTCACATCAGCAGTGCTGAGCGATGTCGTTCCGAGCAGTGACACACTTTTTTTCTTCTGAATTAACCCCGCTCCTTTCCAGCCTTAGTAGAGGGCATGCAGCAGCCTAATCGCAACTGGCATGGCCCGCCCTGAATTTGATACTGGTTGCAGTTGGGGAAAGAGTTGCACGGTATTTAGATCATACAGCCTGTTTACCAAAGGTCCTGGGCACTGACACAGAAGCCCCAGTTAACTCAATCTTTCCAGCTTCACCAGTACCTTTCAGATTACTTCCTCCTGCCCTCTGCCCTGACACGCCGCTGTGGAAATTAACCATGAAATCCCCCGAGCAGCAGCCCAGCCCCAAGGCCCCTTTGTCAGGTCCCATTAGGGCGGTGGCATGTCCTCCCTGCCGACACCAGCGCCGCAGACAACGGGAGGTCCCCGTCCCCGCAGCCTCCTCTGACTCCAGAGAGACGCGCTGGTGGAGGAGGCAGCTGGTTGAATTTCGGGTGAGTTTGTCCCCTTGCAGCTTCTCCTAGCTGGCCTCCACCACCAGCCATGTGCCAAGCCAGTGCCAGCTGCAGCAAGCCATCGCAGCAGCTGTGAGCATCAAATCTCCCCACGCAAGCAGTCAGACACGGGGGAATCCCTGACCCGTGGGCTTTGCTGAGGTTCTCCTCCGCATGCGGCAAGGCTCAGGCTGCAGAGGTCCCCACCTGCCCCCACAGAGGTGGGTGTCTGGAGGTCTGGTCTTGCAGGAGGTCGATGCTCAGGGTAACACCTCAGCTCCACCTCCCTCCTGCCTCTATCCCCTCCTTGCTATACAGGACCCATCGCCAAATTTATCTTACAGCTCTTATCTTACATTTCGCTTTGCCTTACAACTCCCTTATCTTTTCACTTGGATGATCCTGCATCTCAGTGCCCTAAAGCAACATTTCTGCCTCCAGATAACCAGAAAAGCAGGAGCAAGTGAAAGCTCCCTCTCAGCAGCTGGAGGTACCAGCCCTGAAGTACAAAGCGCAGCGTGCCAAAGCAGCAACAGCTGTGAGGGTTTGCAGAAACCACAGCGCACGGGGCGCACATGCACAGCCAGTGGTATCGGCATGCACCGTGCTGTGCCAGGACAATATTTATGAGTGATAAGCAAAGCCAAAGGAGCTACAGGCAGTGCAATGCTGCAAGATCTGCTCCTGGATGCAACACGAGAAACTGCTCCTTCTGCATGTTAACAACATGACTTTCCCAAGCGTTATTGCACTATTCTTGAAATTCCCTCCACACAGTTCCGTTAACACTGCAGGCAAGAGTTTCCACCACTGAAACTACAATGCATGTGTTCATTCATTTCTCCCTACAGCTTCCAAAACTGACCCCCACATCTGCATCCATGCAGTATTACCACTGTCCAAAGACAAACGTGAACTAAAATCACAGCAGCAGTTTTCCCACCAGCACAAGTCTGCACCAGCACCTTGGCAAAGTGCAGCCACCCGCTGCCGAATCCCCTTCAAACCCAGCTTCTCTCCACCTGCATGCTAGAGAATTTTTTGCTTTTTGGCCCGGGCAATGGCTGAATGTGCCGCCCTCCCAGCGCTCCATCCGGGAGGCAGCGAGGCGCACAGAGTTTCTGTCTGCAGAACCCGTAGGAGCTCTCGTAAAGGGTTCGCTGCTTCTCCTCAATCCCAGCAAGCAAGAGTAATTAAACAATCAAACACAATTAGTGCTCAAATTACTCCCAGAAACATGGACAATCTAATCTCCTTGCTGCTAATTACAAAGCCTGGAGTTCATTGAGCTAAGAGCCCACGTCCTATTGTGCCCAGTACAGGGGGTGCAATATGCTCCCTCCCACCCTCTTCCCTCTGCTGCAACCCAATCTTTAACTAAAGATGCAGAACCGAGATATTTTCATTAGGCGACCTCACTGCACGCACCTTCGTTCTGACTAGCAGGAGCCCAGCGCTTACTTTGGACACTACAAACAGTTGTTTAATGAGCTGTCGTAAACCTTCACTTACATTCATGCATTCCCTGATGATAGCTCGCCTTCAGGTAAGCATGGAAGAACGCTGAAGTAGGTATGTTTTAATTAAATATTTCAGATACAGGTTTGACAAAAATGTTGGCTTAAAATTCAGGCAGGCCATAGGCTTCATAAGAGAAAATACAATTTATGGAAATTGAAATCTGTCAAACAAAGAAGGTGAGGCATTTGTAGTGAGACGTAATTCATTCCCTTTTCACTCCGCTGCATACAACATGACTAGTTTACTTTTAATTAGAAGCAATATTCAAGCCCGTGACTACGAACAATTCTGAATTAGCAGAAAGATGGATGGGAATGATAAATCATTCTGAGACCTACACTGCAGGTTTTTGCATGGCAGGAGGGGCAGCAAGCCCTGAAATCAAGGGATTTGGCCCAATTTGGGAATTCCGGCGGCGACCCCGCTGCTCCCGGGGCCGGCGCACGGGGCTGACCTCAATGCACGGGACCCAGACAGCCCGGCTCCACGCAGGCGGAGGGGAAGGAAACCATGCATGAGCACAGAAATCCTGGGATTTTCCTGCTAACAAGAACCAAAAAGAAAAAAAAAAAAATCTGTCGAGTCCTAGTGGCTGGGCCCCAATGCGAAGGGAGGGGGGGAGTTAAAGTGTTAAATTCTCTCTTAAATAAATGCTAAGTTCACTGGGGCAGCTGCAGGGCTCCTGTCTGGGATGCTGTCTGCACGGACCATGCATCGGGTACAGCTCCCTGTGCTAAAGCTGGGTAGGAAGCAGCCAGCAGTGCCTGGGAAAGGCAATTTTGCTGCACTGTGGTTCAGGTCTTGGCATCTGCCACAAAAAAGGCTCCAGCCCCTGATCTGGTTCAGATGGGCAAGTGGGGTGAATTTCTGTAAGGCGACGGCCACGGAGATCACCCTGGCCACGTCCTTCCTCTTAACGTTTTAAGCAAAAAATGCTGCAGTTAGAGCAGGTGGAAGTGCTGAGAGCACTGCTGTGCAATGCATGCCCTAGGAAAGGGGGAATAAAATTGCAGTGTCACCACCTAAAAAAATACCTAAATAAAGAAAGAGACAAGTGGAACAGCAGGCAACAGAGTTTACAATGTTAAGGCATTTTCTGAAGAATTTGCCTGATAAAACGTATGAGAAATCACAGAAGACCAAAGTGTCTGCAAAATGTAAATCATGACATTTTATGGGGGGAAACCAAGCCAAACAGGAGCACGTATCCCATGTGAGATAGCTGGTAGTGATCTAATCTGCAGCCCTGACATGAGACTGCTCACCGAAATAGCTTTTTAGTCCAGGAACCGGGCTAACACATCTACACAGGAGTATTAGAAGGATCGGCTTATCTCGCCAGGCTCTTCAGGTTACATTTTTATTACTTCTAGAGAATTGGGACAATCTAGGGACCAGGAAGACTGTCAGCACAAACTCTGTGTTTTTAAAGGATCAAAGGAGTGACTGCTTAGCCTGAGGCCAGCCCTGGGTAAACTCACAGAGCAGTCTGCTTGCGCTAGGGCAACAGAAAATTCGGGTCGTAAAAATTTGGGAGTGAGGATTTTGTGGAAAACAGGTCTCAGAGAAACCCGTCCTTTTGGGGCAGGCAGGGTTTCAGGTCTGGCTGCGAGAGGAGACAGTTACATGGAATAATTGGGGAGAGACCAAAGCACCAAAACCTTCTGATCAACGGAATGAGCTCTGCCCAATTAACCAAGCATGCTTGGGCAGAATTAAAAAACAGCTTAGTGACATCTCAAAATCTAATTGGGAAAAAAGGGCATCTTCAAGGGAAAGACGCTTATTTTTTTTTTTCCACTATCTAGCAGGGGTAGGTGCAGCAATTTTGCACCAACAGCACCAACAATAAGAAGCTTCTTTTGCTGATGAAACTTCCCGAGGACGCGGACATCAGCACAGTATTAAACACCGCGGAAGACGTTACCGCTAAAGAGCAGGCTGAACGCCTGTCATAATGCAACAAACTGTGCTTTAATAAAACCATACATCAATCTGCACCATTGTGTCCTCGCTCCGCTCCTGCCTCCACCCTCAGATCTTCTGAGCCCTTTGTGACAGTTCTTATCGCCCATCACCTCGCACATTTGACATGCTAGATTAGGCACCAAGCCACAGGCTGCCCAGCATCCACCCAGCACGAGGGCTGGGAGATCAGCCCTGAAAATCCAACGCTGGGAAAAGATGATGTTTTTTCTTTTTATTATCAGATAACTCGGAACTTGATCTTTCCCCCCATGGAAGGGAAATATGAGCTTTGTCACCAAAATCAATGTAAACAGCACCAGCCCATTCCTACTCCTGTGGGCGAGATGTTAATGAACACGCCTGCTTGGCCCATTCATGTCGCAGTGCCGTGGTTTTTTGCAAAACAACCCAACGTACTTCTGCAGCAGCTAATGACCAGCAGGGCTCTGGGCCATGCAGTTCACCCAGAGTTCATGCCGCTCTTCGGCTCCCGACCCACCCGTGGGTTTTGGCACAGCACAAACACAGTCGGGGCACCCAACGCTTCTGCTTGTTCCCAAAGCGCGTGTCCGAAATGGGGCTGTGGAGGAGGAGGTGCTGATGAGGGCAGCCAGCCCTCAAGGCAACTGGAAATAATTGGAAACGGGCTATTTCCAGCCATACGCCGCAGGCATTCGCGCAAACTTTAGTAAACAACGAGCTGAGCCTCGTACTCCCGTCCTTTGGGATGCGCATCCCATGCTCTTTTTTTCCCCAATAGAAAAAGCAGCTCACGTTTGTGCTCAGCCCCACCGAGCCAAGTCAGAGGCAGCACCCAAAGCCTGAGTTGTGCACCCAAAAGAATCCGACCATCCTCTCGCGCTGTTTTGTTATTAGCGCAGCCACCACCTTTGCTCTGCAAGGACCATAACAGACATCGTAGGAAATCTGCAGATCTGCCCTTGCACGTTAAACAAGCAAAATTAAACTGATCTCCTGCTTCCTATCACACGAAACTAAAATTGAAGTACTCTTCTTGTGAAGCTTCACAAAAAGTTATTCCGTTTTTGTCCCTAGATTTAGATGTGTGGCTTATTTGGTATGAAAATTAGAAAAGCTACATATCATTACAGTCACGCAAAAGAAACCCAAATTAGAACTGACCAATTAGTGCTCTTTCAGCTGTCTAGTTAATCCACGGAGAAAACAAACTCTACCATTTAGCATCATTAATTCATTATGGTTTTCAATAGCATTTCCAGAAAAACAAAACCCAGAGTAACCCAAAACAAACAACCCCCCTTTGCTCCATGAGACTCGCAAGTCTTATTCAAATTCAGTTGATTATTTGGCACCTGTCCCTCCAGAAAAACCCACTTAATTTCCTTATATTTCTAACTTGTCAGTGAAAGGAACCAGCTAAAAGACAACGATCACCTCCACTTCAGCCTCGGTGCCGTCCTCCCTTGTTAGCCCTGTCAAAGGCAACACTCATCAAAAATACTGTTGTTACACGACAGTTAGCAGGAAAACGTTCCCGTCACCATTAGTGCCAACACGTCCTAAGGCGAACGCACACATATTTCTGTTTGTTCTTTTTTAATAACGGTAAATCAAGACATTGCATGGAAGCAAATGCTGTGGCACTAGAATTGCTGCAAGCACCACAGCAGGTTCTTGTCCTCCTGGATTTCTCATAAAATCAGACCTGCCTATTTGTAAGTGACGTTGGGAAATGTTTTGGGTTTTTGTCCAATTGTTACTTCAACCTGCCACAGACAATTACCTGGAGCTCGTGGGTTACTTATTGAGTCAGTTCATGGTTAGCTTCAAGTAAAAACGGTGTGCATGGACAGGAAAAGTGAATCCCCTGAAACAATGACACCTTGCTGGCTGTTATTTTTCCCCCCCAAAAAAAAACAAAATTATATTAACATATGGTCTTTGTGTCTCATGACAGAGGTGGTGCACACATGAATAAAGCCACCTTGAAAAAAGGGCAGGAAGACCACTGGGGATCTCACACCAAGACTGCCATCCCTGCCAGCACCCGTTTCGCTCAGCTGAGGCACCGGAGTGCCATCAGTTCACCAGATGGCCATTGTTACGTGCAATGCTGAATAATGCATCTGGTGCCAGTAATCGGGTGCTAAGGTAGATCTCGGACCTCCTCCATCACACCTCCTGCAGAGCTCACCTCACTGCAGGCTTCCCTGCTCCTTCACTTATCTCTTTGCCTGCTCTGCCTTTTCCCAGATCCGAACGCCTCATCAGCTTGGCATTACGAAGTCGAGTTTCCCAAGGAACGGGGTGTTTATGGGGTATCATCAGTAATTCCAGTGCCTGCCAACACAGAGATGTTATCTCCAGCATAGCTGAAGAATGCCTCAAAATCATGCTCCAACTCATCTGCCTTCAACGTTCACCTACAGAACATGCTAAAAGCAGTTGTAGTTCCCAAAATGTGCCCCCCTGATTCAACCGGTTGCTCAGTTTTCACACGAGTCAGACCACGATATATAGCCTTCACCGTGTCACAGCTGACATTTCCACTGCTGGAATATCGTGATTTACAGACCTCATTAGGGCTGACCCCTACGCTCAGTCCTACTGCCAACGTGCTGAGGAATAGTTGTCTGATCAGTGAAATGTTGGTCTGACATGAAGATACACTTCTCTTCATCTGCTAATTTCTCTAAAATTGACCTTTTCTGACAATCTCTTCCAACGCTGACAGTAAGCATATACCTCCATAAATAACGAGTCTGAGAGGACATCTCCTCCGGCCTCAGGAGAAAACAGGTTTCTAGCAAAGTCATTCCACAACACTCCTGTATTTTTACCGCAGCAAATACAGAGGACTATTAGACACCAAAGAAAACCTTTAAAAAAAAAAAAATCTGAACGGTATACAGTTTTGTTTTCGAATTCAAGCACAAGGCCAATATCAGCATTAGGCTGTGGGACTGATACAACCACAGGGACTAATCTTTCCCACAAAACCAGTATTTATCAAATTTGGCTTCTTTTGTAACCCATCTAAAAAGCTCCTAAGTCCAGAGCACATGACCTCACGTCTTAAACTCTCTCCAGTTTCTTCCACGTACACATTTACTGTTGCACGGCTCCATGATGTTTCCCAAAAGCCTGCCAAACATCACCTGCCGGCTGTACCCGCAGGGCTGCTGCCTGGCTCCAGCAAATGCTCCTTCTTCCATCACTCTGCTAGCAGCCAAGCGAGCCTTCCAACTTCCTTATCGACAAATTATATTGAGATGAACTCCTAACAGAAATATTCACGAGCGCTGAAAACTAAAGTCTTGGAGGAGCGAGAAAAGCTCGGTTCATGGGAAGGGCCTCACGCGGCTCCTTCCTTGGAGCTACCACGGCCTGACCCCGTCCTCCAGCACCAGCCAACCGGCAGAACTGCGCTGGCTGCGCAAGCCCCGTGTCTCTTTCCCAGCCAAGACCTCCCAAGCACTGGGAAAGTGCCTCAGAAAAGCCGAGGGCTCCTCCGCACCAACGTGCGCTGTGCGGTCTGCCCACAGGTTACAGTGCAGCCCCGCTGTACTCACCAACAGCTGCACGTTCTGGCACTGCGACGCTGAGTTAATTTCTGTAGCGTCTGGGTATGTCACAAGTCGCCGGCTGTAAAGCCACCTACAGCTCCGTGCTGGGTTCTAACAAGAAACACAGCAGAAGGAATTTCTGTTTTTCTTCTAGGTAAACGTGTGTTAGCTGTTCATATCTCAAACTACCAGTGCAAGAAAGACATTTTTAAATGACAGCTATAATAACTGAGAATATATTACAAAGCAAATCAACACTATAAATAGCCAATAAAATTATCTGAGGAAATTCGCCACAGGAAAGCGAGGCTGCAATGTGTTATACCCAGAGAAGAGCTGTGCAAGCAGCGTTCCCACCACAACACCCCAGGCCTTGCAGACAACCCACAGAAACCTTGCTCAGGAGATTCATTAGGGAAACAACAATGCTGCTGAGGTCACCAGGCTCAAGAGCTGTGTTGTATTTTCCCTTCTGTCTCTGTCCAACACCAAAACAGCCCCGATGACTTCTTAAACGGCAGCATGATCCATTTAAAAGCTCTTCCCTGTCTTATCCACCACCAGCGCCATCTGACATCACCGCAGACAGTTGGTTTGACAGGATTCAAGGTCACAAGTTTTTTCCCCCCACCATTGTGAAGAAAGAGGAGCTCCCCAGCAGATCTGTCTGACACTTTCAAAGGATGACATTTATCTCCGCGCCATGACCACCAGCACTCAGCAGAAACACCTTGCTCATGGCCCTCGTGCCCCGGCGCAAGCTCTCGCCTCCAGCACCCGCCACAGCCCACGCGCTGCTAGCAGTGCACTTTCTGCGGTGGGGGGCAGGTCACCGCAGAGATCCAGGTCTGCTGAGACGCACAGGATAAGGCGGGCAGCAGCCAAGGCTCCCGGAGCAGGGCAACAGGCTCTCTCCCAGTGCCTAATGAAGTCACACAGCCACGCAGAGGCACCAGGAATTAATTAGAAAGCAGGTTTCTGTGTCTGATCCTGTGTCTGCTCTTTCTGACACAGCCCTGTTTACAAGGAAGACGGGCACTGGGATGACTCCTCCAGAACAGCCTGACCCCTATTACCCTATTTAGTCTTTTGGGTAAAAAAATAAAATAAAAATAAATGTGTTGATCAAGACAAGAATGTTATAAAAATGAAAGAAAAAAAAATACTAGATAGCAGTTTTTGGAGTTTGCTCTGATACATACTCCCTGCTTGTCTCTGAAGCCTTCCATGCTCTCTCCCTCGTGCAATATAACTAAGAGGAAAGCAAAAAACATCCCACTCTTCCACAAGGGATTTGCTTCTTCCAGACTTAATCACTATAAAGATCAAAACTTCGAACACAGTGCCGCCATGAACATTATTCCTCTGAGGAACCAAAATAACCAGTGGCTTAAGCCCTTGCTTTCTATTCTTTCAGCTAAAAAAAATACGTATAAAATAGAGGTAAAAATTTAAATCACAGCTTTCCACCAGAAACAAAGCAGCTACAGCTTGTGCAAGCTAAGCCTCCACAGGCTCCTATCTGCTAGCGCAGATTTATTATTTTGTCCAGCACCCAGGCTTGGGGCCATGCTGGCAGCAGTGCTGTGAGCCCTCCTGCAGCCAGAGTTTGGGACCCAGATCAGCTCAAAATTCCAGGAAATTTCATCTTTTTTCTCCAAACGGAAGGGAAGAAATTAAAAGCGTGACAAACAGCCACCCTCTGTTATGAGGGAATTGCACAGATACTTCAGCGTTTGATTTATTAGCAGAGAGTTTGGCTTCTGTGAAGCTCCGAGCCATGCTGCTGTGCCAGAGATATGATGTCATGTAACTAAATTTCTGACTCCCTGCCAGTTTGAGCAGTGATGTTAAACGAAGCCAAAATGAGCTTCCTGTGCTGCACTGGAAACAAAAGAGCATTTTTATGACACTGCCCTCAGGGCTGATAGAAATTTAAGTCCAATTCAAGACACAGTCACCACCTTATCGCATT
>VXAV01005058.1:9862-22696 GCA_013399715.1 Alectura lathami | reverse complement strand
TCACTGCTTTTTTTTTTCTTTCTCTAAATAGCAAAACATAAAACATCAGCACTTTGAAAATGCTTTCTTTGAAAAATGTTTAGCTGTTATCAGTTACGTGTTTCAGAAATATTTCACTGGATCATTGTATGTTTTATAGCTTGTTATCTGCATGGCTATATTCTTAGAACATGCTTTCAGATATCCTTATACTGTACAGTGAGGAGAATGAGAGCTCATCCTTTGAAGGTTATTTATTCAGCTGGATTCTGTTACATTACAACATGTAATTTGCAGACTACTACACAGAGCATTTGTTCTGTTAGCACCCCTAACCCTCATGAGGTTTATTCATCACAAAGGAATATCACTTCTTTGTGGAAAGGGGCCTCCAAAAAGATGGAGGGTGTTTTTGCTCACTTTAAAAAAATATGTGGTTGAAAACAGCACCTACTTTGTGCTGTAGGGAGCAGGAAAAAAGAAACAACAGAACACACAGCATATCATTATGGCTTCAATTCAGCAGTTCATCCTTCTTTAGCAAATCTGTTAAGGTATGTGTTCAGGCTCCACCAATGTAACCATTTGCTCAAGGTTACGTTTTTGCTTCTGTTGCTTAAAGCTGCCTGTGTGACACAAGTGGTGCTGGTGCAATGGCCAGATGGCAACACGAGATTTCTGACGTCCACATGCATTACAACGAGAGCATATCCACTCTCTCCCTCCTGGTAAGTTCAGAAAAAAGTCAAACTGGAGGAAATGTACATCACACATCATTTTGGAGAAAGCAGTCATTATGTGTGTCACCAAATATGTGATGGAAGGGGATCATGATTGAGACATCCATAAAAGTTCTCTCCCCAGGAAACAAAACAGAATGCAAATGACCTCTCTTTACACAGTCATATACCAACATTGATTTTAGTGGGCCAGACCTTGAAAAAAAATTTTCACTGAATTACCAGTGCTACTTGAACCAGTCTGGGAAACCACCTGTGAGTCCCTCCCAGGTGGACATCTCCCGTCACCTCCTGGCTTCCCTGTACAGTCTCATGTTTTTTGCCACAGGAGAAGTGAGGGACTTTAAGCACTTCTGAGTGTGTGCAGCACAAGTCACGCTGCAGATTCTACTCGTACAGTGAATGATGATAATTACAGTGAAGGATCTGGAGTAGTATTTATTTTTCACTAGCAGACAGCACCTGACAGTCTTTGTATATCAAGTTGTTATTAAAATCCTATGTCTGGATGTTAAGCTGACTTATTTTACAACTAATCTTCTTTTAGAACTAATCATGAACTATGTATAAAGTTTAGTAAGTAAATTCATCTAATTTGACATGAGAGATATTAAAATGAAATAATTTATGTCATAAAATATACCATAGTAACTTGTTTTTGAGATTGCCAAATGCAATTTCATCACTACATTCGTGTAAATATATTTTGAGTAATTTCAGTCTTGTATTAAGTCTGGATTTGCATGATAAGACATCGTTTTGTTACTTACAGAATGCATTTTCTGAGGAATTTTCATATAAATCTCTTCTGAATTTTCTTGCCACATGGAGGCTGGGGACAAACAGAAATCTTTACTGATGACTCCCATCCACAGTACACATCACCCAAGCTTTTGCTCTGTGCTGTGATGCTGGATGTGCGTAGAGCTCCAGCAGTGCCAAGAGAGAGGTCTGCTTCTGTTTCTTTTGCTGTGCAGTGGCTGCGTTTGGGGCAAACTTTGATTTCCTGAAGTATGGCTGTTCATATGGGACAACTGATGTCATAACCTTGTGAAAACAGTGTGAGTAGAATTTCATTAACACAAAAACATCTCCATTTTCATTTTCTTTAAGCTTGGGGTTTATCCAATTGGATAAACACAAAGCAAGACAGAAAATATGTGAAGGAGGTCCACATTTAAAAATACACTACTTAGAAATAATTATGCAAAACTGGGTGCTTCAATCTCCATATGCCAATGGGAAATGAAGATCTTCAGAACATTTTGGTGACCTTCAGCACTTGCAGGGGTGCAGTCTGCTACCAAGGAACCAAGAAAGAAGTGGTACCTTTGTCCTTTGAGTGTCTTCTCACTTAATTATTTTTTTTATCCTTTTTTTATTCCTTTTCACATCCTGTTATCAAACAATCAAAAGTCCTGCTCTACAAGTACAGAAAATCCTCACTTGCAGAACTTGAAATTCAATGGGACCATTTGTTTAAGACCAGTTTTCACAAATGTGTATGTGAAAGAAATAGTATATGTGTTTCACAGAGCCTGTGTGTAATGTCGGTGGGCTGTGTGTAAATTTTTATTATGATCGATCACTTTCTAACTTCCTGCCCCACCCTTTGCACAGTACGTTCACTGGGAAGAAGCTACAAATCTTTCTGAGGTGTAGAAAGAGGCCAGAAATCACCAAACTGGGTGAGTAGCAATGTGCTGAGGGTGTTTAGCATGCTTAGGGCATGACAATAAAGCATTTCACCACTTGTTTTTTTAAACCTTGAGATTGCTTATGCATCCATAATTATGGGCATATTAGATAGGAAGAAGGACAAAATCTCCTTAACCCAGCAGTAAAAGATAGCAACACTTTTCCTATTTTGTTAACACAGCCTATTTGAAGATGTAATTTAAAGAATTATGTAAAGAAATAAAACAAATGTTTAAAAAATACAAGAGCCCACTTCAAAGTGTGCATTTTGAGATAAAAACAGCCATTACTGTTCTAACTAGCACAAGAACACAGACCAGTGTAAGGAAATCACAGGAGGTATAAGATGTATATACTCTACAGTAGTATTTTACTATAAAAGCATGGACCCCTGCTGGCATATGTAATTTAATGTGCAGCATGCCTCTCCTAATTCAATCAGGTCTCTACATCCCTTCTTTTATATTCCAATTGGATTCCATGTGCTAAAGCCATCAAGATTTTCAGGATGAAATGAACGCTTGTATTAATCCAGCAATTTCCATTTAAAACACAGCATCGATTTGATTAATAAGGTTTGATGCTGAATAATTATATGGCAAATATGTAGGATATAGAAAAACCACAGATGTGACCACCAGCAAAAGCCTTGTGGAGAAGGGGGTCAAAGGGAAGCAATGGCCATGACTGAGGTGATGAATTCTTTGCTTTCCTCTTATGCAATTAACAAGCAATGCTTCTATTAATTTGCCACCCCCAGAGTCTTCACTGGTCAGATGTGTCAGGGTCAAGGGGCACAGGGGCAGAGCAGGGGTCAGCATCACAGCAGCCTTGAAAAGAAATGGGAAAATGAAAGAAATCCAAATTAAATGGTAGAGTATACTTCTAGTGGGGGGGAGTAGGGGGGAGACAGGGAGGAGTGAAAGGCATTGCTTTAATGTTAGGACTCCTGTTTTAGAATAATAAAAATGTTCTCTGCACATTTAATTCAAAGTAATCAATCTGAGGTGCAGCACTTGAGCATCCAATAAAAGAAAATCAATGTGGTCTCTACAAGAGAAGACAAACAATGCCAGCTTTTACTAAAGGGATTATAGGTTAACATTTATTCAGTGTATTGTAATCTGATGTCAAGTGGTATAAAATCAAGCCAACAATCCATTACCACCCGTTATAGCCTAGGTGTTGATCTCATGCAAATTGACTTTTCATAGAACTTATTAAATCATTTTTGTGTTCTAGCTATGAAACATTTTTCTACAGCTGCTGAACGTCAATAAATTCTATTTCATACTTGTACTGAAGAATATCCAAAAGACAAATATTTGTCATTTCAAAGCATAGTTTAAATTTTTTTCCTGGTTTCCTTGTGCTTCCCATCATTACTTAGTTAAATAGGATGTATTTTGTCTTAGATTAGCAACAGACAAAAAAGGAAAAAAAAAAAACTCTGGGACAACATAAACAGCTATTATTTGCCTTTTCAGTTTGGTCCTGCATGCCTTCCACAAGTATTTTTAATTTTTAAGCATTAATTATTATAAATTGACAAAAAAAAATGCTGAGTTTTAAAAGATACTTCTGCTATTTAGACATAACCGCAGTATTTTGTAAAAAAAAAAAAAAATAAAAAAAATTTGCAGGGATGATGGATTCAATGCAAATGTCAGCTCTCAAAAGAAATCTTTGACAGTGAAAGGCCCCATCCTGTTCCTGAACCAAATCAATTGGAATTTGCCATTGATGTTGGTCAGGGTGGAACCGAGCCCTCATGCTTGCATTTAATAACCCACAGTAAAAGGAGTAAAGCCCTTTAAATGATATGTCGTAAAGAAGGAGTTGTATCAGTCACATACATTTTCTAGGTGTTAATTCATAGGAATACAGGGAGGTTAGGCATAATGCTCATGACGACCCCAATTCGTCATGTTGCTATAGCCAGTTGTTCCTATCAGCTGGAATGGGGACAAGCACAGTGCACATTACACGAAAATGTAGTAATCCTGAGTTTAAGTAGTACAAAATAGCTACAGGAGTTGTCAAAGTTAACATTATTTTTGAAACAGTCTGGTTCCTTGTGAGAGTTGGGTCACTTTTATGTGTGTGGAAAAACATTACCACATGTTTGAAAATATTGTTGATATTCTGCAGATTGTGTTGCATTGCAGCTCTCTGCTACTTCAAAACACTTCAGAGTCAGACAGAAATAGGAAGTGAAATTGGACATGACAATGTCTTTATTATGAAAGCAAAGTTTGGTTTTAACACTATTGACAAAACAGAACATTTCAGCTAGGAAGAAGTTCTGTCTTTTTCTTTCTTTATCTTTTTTCCTCGTCACACTTTTTTACAGGTAACCTTGTGGTTCTAAACGGAAATTGAACCCCTCAGGCTCTCAATGTCTCGGTGCTGCTCCTTCAACACACAAAACAGAGATGGCAGGGAGAACTTTGATTATTTGAGTAATGGAGATAAAGAGGAAAATGATTCTGTGAATTCAGCCAAGTATTATAACTTCCCTTTTCTCTACTGATCATTTGATAATTTTAAAAATCAGTGCACAAATTTCTGCCTTAGTTTCCCCACTCTAAAGTAGGAAATGTTCCTTTTTCTTGATAACACTCTTTCATCATCCTGCATGGACAGAACTACATGACTACTACAGAGAGGAGCCACTTTTTAGGGACTGATGCTAAAAATCTGCTTGAGCTTCAAAATTCATCTGTCTGCCAGAAAAGTACAAAAATGTCATAGAATCAATCTTAGAATCATAGAATGACTTTGGTTTGAAGCTCCAATCCCGTGCTGCGGGCAGGATAGCCTCTCACTAGGTCAAGTTGCCCAGTAGAAGATATTAGGTGAGATGATGGTGTGTTTGGATCCTGGCAAATGTGGGCTGAAATAAATGCCAGTTGGCTCCTACGTCAGGGTCAGGACCAGGTGTAAAGCCCACTGGGACACCCCCCAACCTATCTCCTTCTCACAGAAGGGACATGTCTGGGTGGGAGCTGGTGAAGGAAAGAGGGAATCAGGCTGAGGAACTGGCGAGTGGTGCTGGTGGGGCTGAGATTTCCAGGGCTGTGGGGAAAGAGATGGTCTGCACTCACAACGTTTTTCCCATGTTCTCTCTGTTTTCCATAGTCAACTCTCCATTTTTCTACAGGCTTCAAGCTGAATGGCTTTTTCCATGGCAGCTGAAGCAGGTGGAGCTTCCAAGGCTGGATCCTCCCCTCCAAGGTGGAGGCTGCCCTGCAGAACCTATAGCCCACTCAGCACTTGATGCCACCACCTTTACCTTGGAAGATGCACAGAAATTTAAATGCTGGTAAGAAAAATGTAAAATTAAAGCATCAGAGTGAAGTGGGTAGTTTATATCTGGTTCTTTTCCTTTTTCCTTTCTGAACAGAGAAACGATGTAAAAGGTCCAAAACACATAAAGAAATATGGTGGTCAGACACAAGTGGACAATATTCATAAGTGTAAAAGACTTTCCATCATCAAATGGAGTGAAACAAGACCACAGCTGTTCAGGACATCATTGTAGTATTGATCGAGCTCCTCAAAAGTCTTCTCTTAGGATGCAGAGTGCAGTCAAACACGCACAAACATTGTTCAGTTCCCCCGATTCTGTCATGTGCTCCCTGTACCTCGCACTAAAGCAGCCTCCAGACACAGGAAAATGCCTCTTTAGTTGAAGGCAGACAGGGCTCTAAGAGTGACTTGAGGGGGTTATGCAGATATGGTGACCTTTCTTCCAGAGACCAGATTTTACACTCAAATTGCCATTAAAGCTCTGCATTCCCTGGAGGCCAACAGCCAACTTGTATGTTTCCTCTGTTAGGGTTAAAAGTCAGCATGGCACCATGCCGATTATGCATACTAAACACAGCTAAGCGCAAGCAGGCAGCCTTCCATCCAAAAGAAATTGCATCTTTAATTTTTTTTAATGCAGTCTATTTTCTGTGGTGATAAACACAATATCTAACTAAGCTCTTCAAAGAGCACTTACTGCAAGCAGCAAATATAGAGAAAATGCTGCACTTTCCTTTCCGTAATTTGGGTTTAAAAATTTCACATTGTCTTGCAAAATAGTGCCAGAACCATCTTACTATGGTGCTGAATGTCCTTCACATATTGTGCAGACCTAGCAAAAATGGCAAAAATGTACTTTGTACATAGTGGGCATGTTTGAGAGCTCCACCTTGTTTCACAAGGGTTGGATATCTATCAGTCTGCAGAAGGAACGTACAATCCAGACAATTTCAAATGTAGCTGTTGAGGAAAGAAAAAAGCTGCATAATACAGAGAACTGAACTCTATGTTTCAATACGTAAAATTGAATTCATACATCTGCAAGTGGAAATGATCGAAGATTTTTTATTAAAAATTACTTGGAGAAGACCTAGAAAGTTTTGTTAAAAAAAAAAAAAAATAGAAAGAACAGTGTGCTGTGAAGTTCTACTGATACATCAGAGAAAAGCCATTTCTCTGCAGTTAGTGGAGACTTCTGAAAATTCATGAGACACATTTCTTAACAGAGGTTTTGGATAGAGCATCTGAACAAGCTTTTGAGAGAAATCAGATGGTTTTACTCGTAAATTACATATGTTTATAAACCATTCAGAAATCACTTCCCAGTTGTAAAGAGATTTTGCTATACAGGCGGTGTAGGAAACTGTAAACTGCTGCCAGCAGCAGTTGACTCATGTTGTCTTACCTCCTAAAAAAATAATGAGTTTTAAAAGAAGATGATGATTTTCAATTGATTAGAGGAATCTTTTCTCTCTGCTGCCCCCAAATTATTACCTCTTTTATGCACTTCTATAGAGCATAAGAACACAATGGCAAGTTATTGAGGCATCAATTTAACATAAAAAAATAAAAAATAAACACACAGAATCTCTATGCCCTATCCCAGCTCATTAGCAAGAGTGATCAGTAACTTGTACCACAAGTATTTCCTACGATTGCTAAACACCATATTAAACACAGTATTTACATGAAGGAGAAAAATAGGAGCCTTAAATGTCACCATGGCTGCTGATTAACAGAATTATGTGGTCAAAAACTTTAACGGGAAGATGGGCCTGTGAAGGAAATATCCTGCATGTACTCACTGCTGGAATCTGAGTTCATTAAAGTACGACTATTATCAACTCTTAACTTCCTCATAAGCCTATTTTACAAGCTGCTATTTTATATAAGGCTGCTTGATCTTGTCCCAAAGATAAAAGTATCTGCATTCTAATATTTCCTCTAACACTTGTATTGTTTCGGTCTCATGGAAGCTGTCTGGTTAAAAAATATATATTGAATGTCAGATACATGGCTTTTTGCTGCATTTCCAAAACAAACAAGAAAACAAACAAACAAAAAAAAAAACTATAGTGCAGCACAGAAAAAATGAGTAGCATTCTGACTATATATTGGAGCTGGTTATTACACAGTAATATTGAAAACACAGTAGCTCTTTTGGATATGACAACAATGTATTCTATAAATAATTTTATTACATGTGTGCTGGATACATTTGCTTTCTATTACAATGAGGTAGCAAAGTATTTCTGTTACCAAGTTTCTTTGAACTTTGTCATCCTCCTTCTCCAAAAGGCTGTGTACACTGTGCACTACCTCCTTCCCTAGACAAAACCTAATACTCATCGTATTTTGCAAGTGATTGAGAAAAATGAACCTTTTCTACATGCCTCACCATATTTGCAGTGCTACTCTGAATCACTTCGCAAGTGATAGTCACTGAAAAAAAATAAAGAGCTTCAGATCACCCAAAGCAAGAGAATGTTTGCCTGTAGCTGCATACAAGTAGACATCTTTTGTGCTTTCCCACCTGACCCTTAAGTCTGCTGTCTCTTAGGTCCATCATGATCAAAACAGAAGCTGCGTCAGTCATTCTGGAAGGTATTTTCTGCCTTTTTGTTATATATCTCAGTGATATCTCTCTCTAGTCATTCTTCAGGCCATTGCCATGACATTTCAGTTCAACTTCATTTACTTATCACAAAGAGATCTCAGTGGGATTCACTGGCAAGTGAGAACTATTAATAATAGGTTTCCTGTCATATTAAAAAGTCAGTTGGCTATGACTTAATACTGAAATGGAATGTCAAACTTTATGTTGACTTTCTTGTGTCTGTCTATTTGTTTCAGAAGCTCAAGGTTTTCAGCTATAACAGTGAGTTTTCTTAAAAAGAAAGCTCACTATTTGTACAAGAAACAGACACTTTTAAACAACTGTTGATTGCTATTTTTTTGCCTGAATAAAATTATTTAAAAAGTGACCCAGATTATTCTTTAAAAAAAAAAAAAAAAAAAAAAAAAAAAATTAAGCAGCCTATTACAGCTTTGAAAAATCATTTATCTCTCAAATAGTAGAAATATCTAATGAAGATATTCTGGCCTGGTAGGAAGGTACTGTAAATATTTATTTGTCCACTCTTTTATAATGCATTGTATTTATTCAGCTAAAGGGTTTTCTGGTCTATTAGATTAATATAAAATGACATGAACCAAGGTCTTCCCACTCCCAGTCACTGCTATTTGTGTTTCAGTGGCCATGCCCTTTGAGTTTTCTTCCTGTCAACCTTTGGGTAATTAGCCAAATTTTACAGAGTACACCATAGCTCTGACAAAGGCCAGAAATTTTACTGAAATTTTGTAGCAAAACACTGGATTAATTCAGCTGGATTGGTAGAAGGCACTGGTGCATTGTCTTCTCTGACTTTGTGGAGGCAAAGAGTTTTAATCTTCTAATTCTCGGTGAACACTGCTGGATACACCACTTTTCCTAGCTGTGCTCCATATCAGGTAAAACAGAAGATCAGCTTAAAAGCACCTGAGATATTTATTCTCTAAAGTTGGTAAAGAACTGAATGAATTTATTTTTATTCTCCTATTGATCCACTGTATGATAATGAATATTGTTATATCCATATAAATAGCTATATTGAAAATGATTGCAAAGGTGTCCCAATGTTCTCAGAACACTTAGTGCTCAACAATATGAAAATAAAAATGAGAGAGGACATGAATCATTATACAGCAGAATGATCATGTTCTGCTTTGTAACAGGACTGGAGATTTTGTTTGTTAGGCTGTAAAGGCTACAATATTTATCTTCCATAACATGAAAACAGTCAATCTGATTTTAATGCAATAATATTGTGCAATAAATGGAACATAAGTTCCTCTGGGTGCCTGCTGCCTTGTGCCAAGCTTCCAGAAAGTGTTATTACAGTTACTTTAAAAGCTTGTGAGGACAAGGGCTTATATGTTACAAAAGTACTAGTCCACCCTAAATATGCCATGATAATCGATATGGGTAACATCAAAGAAAAGTATAATGCAGACAATGAGGAGACTTCTGTACACTTGCTGTATAGCTCTGTCAGATACCCAGAGATGAATATGCTGAGTAACATTTCAAGGTAGTATGGTAATTAAGGATTTGTAAGCAGTAATATGTGTCTTTGCAGATGAAACAATAACCTTTAACCCACCTGAGACCAGCTCAGAAAACAGCACTGACATCACATGTAATGTGGAGCACATTATGGCTGTTCCTGATGTGTGGCTTTTTAGGACTAGTGGGTTGATTTTGGCAACCCTAAATCCATACGAAATACTAGTTTTATTATACCTTTTACAAACATTAAACTTCTGCTATCAGAGCTTTGAAAGCTTATTTATAACAGCCCCACCTACAGTCACTAACCCTCATTCCTTACCTAGGACATAATTAAACTTCTCCAGATCCCCATTAACCTGTTCCTTTGATCTCTGCAGTGATGATATGCAAAGCCATCCTATAAGGCCTCATCTCTTGCTGTTGGTTAGGATTTTTGATAACTGTATGCAAAGTTCTGAGGAAGCAAAATCTATTGAAGATTTTCTCAGGCTATGGACAAATCCAGCTCAAAAGACCAATTTAAAAAAAAAAAAATCCACATATTGAGTGAAGTGTCTTCATTAGGGTCTAAGGCCTAAAAGAAAATACCAGTCCAGGGAAATGTTGAAGGTCTGTGACTGACCTTTCTTTGGTTTTAATCACTGAAACTCCCGACAGCTTAATAAGTTGAAGGTGCTGGATCACAGTCTAACTTAATAAGGCCCACAGCAGAGCCTTGGCCACCTTTGATTGTTCCCATAAGTCTTAGCACATCTGGTACTCTGTCCTTGGGTGAGAAATGTTTTCCATAACTTTCCTCATGTTCACTACCCTGCATATAAATTGTTTTTATTAAACCAAGAATGATACAGCACTGTATATTTGTGTGAGCTTTTGCAGTTTTCAGCCATCATCCGACTGAGAGATTATTGTTTTCTCTGAAACAGAATTAAACACGGTTTATCACAAGAATCTCCTTTGCTTTTTCCCCCCATCACTTGTTTTACTGTGAATCACATGGGTCAACCTAACCTTCAGTTGTGACACAAGATTAAAGAACTATAGATTGCAACAAGCCGGGTAGGAATCATCTGCAATCTGCTGTATTTGTTCTTTTTAAAAAATTACAATGCAGAAGGGCAAGCACAGAACTGGCCTTGTTGTGTTTAAGGATAGAGAAAACCAAAATCCATGCTAATTTTACTGAAAAATGTATTTATTTCTTGCATGTGTAGTTAAGCTATAATATAAATCAACATAATGTGTGACTTTACACCTACAAAGTGAGGTTAAAAGATGAGATAAACATCAGCACTTTATGAGGGCTGCTGTGTACAAGTGACTGTACAATATACATACACACATGTGTAGGTGAAAATGATACAAAAAATCTGGAACTGCCTTGCCTAAGTCTATTCTGCTAGATCTAATCTTACACAACGTTTCAGTTCTTCATGTTTGTCTGTTTGTTCATTTTATATTTTATTCAGATCTTTTTCAGTTCACAGGAGTAGGATATCTGAGCAACTTCAGTCAGTGCTTAAGGCCATGTGGGAAGTATTTGTGGTCTATTTTCTACCTCATTCTCCTCCTGGAAATGAGCATGCAAAGTAGGTTTTGATTTTGATAGGGTTTGGGCTGCTGTTGTAATACATACTATTATACTGGAGGTGCCAAAAGAATGTATAGACATTTGAAGAGATGTTATCTGTGTATTACTTTTCAAAGTTGAATTGAATTAGATTAGCAATGTGCAGTATGGCATTCGCTCAAAAGATGGTGTTAACCAAATGGATGCTGAAATCACTGTGCAACAGGCAGGGCAGCCAAAGAAAATGGCAGAAGCATGGATGTTGTTCAAGGAGCGCAAGAGCATTTTGAAATGGCATTTGAAATGGTAACAACTTTGAATATGTCTTGTAATTGCAGAAGTCAAAGGTGACTTGGATTCAACTTTTGTTGAGTTTTTTCCTTTCTTAAAATGTGTATACATTTTTGGGCAACCTCTGTATTTATCTTGGAAGACTAAGATGAAGCGATGCATCTTGCACTGGACGCCCAAGCTGGTGAAGTCTGCAATGGTCCCTGGTCTGGATTTCTAGGATTTGGTTCTACAGTTTCATACCAGCCCTCAAGAATGTTTTATTCTGTTCACAGGAAAGGTTTAATGGATTTGTGGATTTAAATACACATAAACCAAAATTATATTGAGGGGATATCAAGTTAGTAAAGGAATAAAACTGTTTACCTACCCTTTTGATTCTTTTCTGCAATACTATGTTTCAAAACTAAAATGAGAAACCTTTAAGATAATGTACATTTCTAATTATGGAACTGTAGGAAAGGCTGATATTTTCTGAGCTTTTCTGGAAAAGGAATAGTCTGAATTCAGGTTCTATACGGAGTTCATAGTGATTTTTACAAGGCAGAATTAGTTAATGATAACAAGTTTCTTCTCACATTTTTACAATTCTTGTCAGAAAAATGTATTTTATAAATGACAAAATAATGTGTTCACAAACACCTGGTCTGAAAATAAGGGAATATGCAATTCAGATTATCTTCTTTACTGTAGTTGTTAATTGATTGTGTTGTTGACTGGATAGAGTCCGTGAGTGCTGTTATAACATAATTCCTTCCTATCATTTGAGGAGACAAGCAGAAGCGACTTCTCACTATATTTTGCAACTTCCCTTTGAAGCCCTCCTCTATTCGTCATTAACTATATTTTTACATGAGTGGCCATATTCTTCTACAGAGCTTTCTCGCTCATTAAAACATTACTATAAAGTGAAGATGCTACTGTAATTGCTATGCATTTCATGGCCATATTGGGAATATGCCAGGCAAATTACCCATTCAACAGTCACCACAAGGGTTGTTCAAGGGAGAGTAAGAGTAGAGCACAGA
Organism: Alectura lathami; assembly: GCA_013399715.1. Taxonomy (NCBI): domain Eukaryota; kingdom Metazoa; phylum Chordata; class Aves; order Galliformes; family Megapodiidae; genus Alectura; species Alectura lathami. The sequence continues at coordinate 9,967 of VXAV01005058.1, read as the reverse complement.
TATATGTCAGTTCACCTAGTACACCCACAGATTTTACTTAGTTTCAAGTCAGAGAATTCCAGAGTTGGATGGAATTTTTATGCAAATATTATGTAAACTCTACAT
>VXAV01005057.1:49696-65793 GCA_013399715.1 Alectura lathami | reverse complement strand
AAAGGAAAGGGGTCTAATTAGCAGATTTATGGGGAAATTCTCAGAAAACTAAGTCTGTAAACTAAGTTCTGTAAAGCTGTGTGAATAGACATACAGTAGCTAACTACCTGATGCTTTTGGCCAGGCAGCTGTAAGAGACAAGAGTTTTTGCCTGCTGGCTTTTCCATGTTGCTTCCTGCTGGGAGATGCATCTGAAATCTGTGCAGAGTTCACCAGTCATCCATCACATTTTTTCATTGAAGCTGGAGGCTTCATTTAACCCATTGCAACACAGCTGTTTTATCTCAGCTTCTGCTGAGCTTTTTTAGCTGTGTGTGTTGGCCTCTGGTGGGCTAATGGAATCTCTCGTGGTGTTCTGAAGGATGGTGTTCACTCCAAACAGGCTTGTCCAAAGGAACGTAGCGCTTGCTCTTCGGTGCTCGTTGGGCAGAGGTCATTTTACTGTAGTTGGCCTCTCGCTCAAAGGGTAATAGTGCTACAAGGGCCCATTGCTTATAGCTTCCAGTGATGTTCCACATTTTTGTCACGTATTTACAGCCTGCATTGTTAGTAACGCACTAAAACTACCTCTTCTCCACAGGTTCTAGAATTGCAGAGGCAGTAAAAGAGGGTCAGAGGAAACAAGGCAAAAAGAGACGGTGCGACTCTTCCATGAGTCACAGAGGCTGCAGACAGCAGCTGCTGATCACAGTGTCAGGCAGCTGCAATCAGAAAACATTTTGTGGTAGTTACACGTGTCGGTCTCTTCCAGCTCATTATGGATTTTAATGTTTAATTTGTTTGGCAATTAATTTTTCATTAGAGATGAATGAAATTCAGCATTTCTATCCTGTGAGAAATTCCAACAGTTCAACACGGGTTTTTGTGCCAAATTGAGGTGAATCATATCACTAAATTTCAGATGTCACAGAGATGGAGGACCTGGTCTGTTTGGGAGTCAGCCATACTGGTGTGTCCAAATCTATGCCCTGTGCTTGAATATAGGATAGACTCTGGGTATTCTGTGAGCCTGTCTTGAAAGCTTGGGATTTGATCATGCGAATGTGATTTTTGGCGGCCCCACCCACCTTGGTGATCCAGCACCTGGGCCTCCGTAGCACTGGCAGCCCTTTTCACATTCTTTAAAGTTCATTGGAGTGAGTAAACCTGAAATGGGTGAAAAATCCAGAAAAATTTCAGCTACCTTTGACCATGCGCCAAGACCCACAGTCTTAAAAAGTCCTAAAGGTAATACTGCAGAGAAGTATGCAAGTTCTGAGATACCGAGGAAAGGAAACAAGGGAGGAGCAGAGAGCAAGCTTGCCTGAATTCTCTCTGCTGCTTCACAGCTGCCAGCAGCCTCCTGCTGGGGCCAGCAAATCTGCAGTGTCTGGCTGAGGTATCCAGCTGCAGGTATGCTCCTAGCAAACTGTCAGCATTGCCTTTAAATTTCCACTGAAATTTAGTGTCTTTCTCTTGATATGCTCCCTCTTGCCAGGGAGAAGATTTAGTATTCTTTGAGAGAGGGGGAAATTAAATTACTTTAAGAAAGAAGATTGATGGGCCCAAGGTGGGGAAAAAATAGTAAATGGGAGTTCTCGGCTGTTTTCAAGGGTGGTTAAGTTCTAAGGGCAAGGGCCTCATGTTGGACCTGCAGGCTGCGCTAGGATGGGTCTGTGAGCTGCAAAGGGACCCCTGTAGTCACGGCACATACGTTTATTGCCTTAGCCAGCCCTGTCGTGAGTGGGTGCAACGGAATAGCGGGGAGGGCTGGCATTGTGATGATTCCTGCTTTCTCTCCTTGCTCCAAAGCAATAGGAGACACCCTGAGGTGTATGATGTGTCGTTTCATTATAACACCAAGCAAGGAGCTGGCCACTTCTCATCTGGTGCTGCTCAGTTTGGTTGTGGAAATTGTGTCCTTAATTATCTGTACTTCATACAACATCTGCTCGGGGAGCTGGTTTGGGGCTCTCTTCTCTGGGCTACAGCTTTCTGGAGCCAGATCTCAGCAGTGAAATGTGCTCTGCCTTCCCCTGCAAAGCCAACCCTCCAGACTCTCAGATTAAGGCTGCTTGCAACAGGGACTAGTGGTTCTGAGTGCCCGAAGTCCTCGGCTGTCCCTGCTTAAACCTTGTTTGGAGAGAAGTAGCCTGAGCTTCACCAGCGTCATGAGAAGCAGCGTCATAACAAGGCTCTGAGCTGAAAATCCCAGCCTGCTTTAACGCTCTCCTGTCTGCTGTAATGAACGTAGGGTTGGTACAGAGCACAGCGTGTCCAGTGTGCCTGAGTGGGGAGGATAATCACGGGAACAGACACGGGGACAAACGCTTCCACACCTGTTTTCTACCCCATGCCCACTAAAGAAACCGTCTGAGATATAATTTTCCTTAAATGTAGGACTAAACGGACACAGCCAAACTATTTTTCATAATTTCTGAGGGTTTTTTTTTTTTTTTTTTCTCCATTTGAGATTTTTTAAAAGTTTAAAAGAAAAACTGAGGTTTTTATGGGATATTTTGCCTTCCTTCAAAGGCAAATGTATGTCCTGGGAGTTATCAGGGTTCTTGTGAATACCAAGAAATTGCAATCATTTTTCATCCTAGAGACAATATTTTGAGCAAAATAAATCATAAAATACAAATGAATACTATTTAAGCATTTCCATCCTGAATGTTTGGAATACAAATGTTCTTATTAACACTATTTGAAAATATTCTGTTTTAACAATTCTTTCAAAGAAGGAAAAACAGATTTTCCGTTTTCATGACTTTATGCTTATTTTCTGAAAGAAATTTTGTTCTTATTTTATTTGTGGAGTCATCACATTAAATACTGAAAATTAAAATATCTTCCTTCAGCAACATTCTTTGGGGCTTTAGGAACAACGCAACCCTCTGGGTTGCACAGAGTCCAATCTATGTATGAAAATGAGCCTGGAGGATTAGTTCAGCTCAGACAATGATGTGTACAAACCTTGGCAGCACTTCCAAGCAATATGTCTGAAGGTACACTACTTGGGAAGACAATTCTGTGTGTCTTCATAGGTGCATACATGCTGCAATTTTAGCAAATCCTTGCACACGGAGGATATTTCCATGTTTTCATGGGCAAAATACCTATTTTCCAAATAGTTGAGGCTGGCCTTTTATTTCTGTTACATGGGTTTAAAAAGCCGAGAAGGGCCGTGCTGTCCTGAGGATCCTAGACCCTAAATTTAGGAGCTGGACGGGAGCAAAAATGGATTTAGCAGGTTAAGCAAGCTGTGCTGCCCATGTTTTGAAAGTCCGAAGTCTGCTGCTCCCCTAGATGCTGGAGGAGCATCTGGATAACTCCTCAGTCTACAGGGTGTTTCGGTAAACAAATTTGATAGATGGGGGTGGTAGGATTTAATTTAAGGGCAGGCATAGAGAGGTGTGCAATTATTAGTCAGTTACGCACCCATTAATAGCCTACTGCACTGAACCATTAATCATTCATGAACTTAATTCTTCCCCCTCTTTTTCTTGAAAGGGCAGATACACTTTCTAAAGAGAGAGAAATGCGGTACTTCAAGACAGCAGCAGGTCTGGCGTCCTTAGGGGTGAGTTTTGAACTCCCACATGCAGAGGCGTTTATCATAGTTATCCCCTAACCTTTCAGTCAAATGTAGGAGCTGCGGGGTGGCCATTTGCAGGACCGTTTCCTGTTATGGTTTTACATTTGTTAATTACTGTTAGATAGCACACAGGCTGCTTGGGATTGGCTGTTCTGTAGGATCCCTGTGTCCTGGCGTTCCTGGACAATGGAATAAGGTTTTTCATGCTTTGTAGTCATATTTTTATCTTGTTATTCTTTTATTTCTGGTTGTCATCCTTTTCCCACTCCCTTCACCCCAGAAATACTAAAACAATATAGAAAAAATAAAAAAAAAAAAAGAAAAAGAATTTTATTTGATGAAGACTCTTGTCAGTAATATATACAGATGGCTCAATTCTTTGTCTCATTTTCTTAACACCAATAATTCTTAATGGGTAAAACTTAAAAGTTCTAGATGGGGTGGGGAGGGGGCATTTAGTTGACTGTCAGCAGTTCCTCAAGCTCTTGATGCAGAGGAAATCTTTTTCACAAGGTTTTTACACTTTCCTTGCCCCTTTACTTACCATGCCCGGTAGCTGATCTCAGTATGGAGAGTAAATAGCAGCAGTGTTGAAGTGGAGGCAGAGACCTGCCACACATGCTTCCCTGACACCTGAATTGCAAGATTCTTGGGTTTCATGTCTGAAAGAGGCTTCCCTAGCTGCCTGGTTTGAAATTCATTCGGTTCTCAGGTGAAGGGAAACAAACAGCAGAGCTGTAGAAAATGTGTTTGGCAATTTGTAATGAACAGCATTCAGAGGAGCCAAGGGCGTTTTTTGGCTCTCCTCACTGACATATGCTGCCTCTTCACAGCAGCAGGTCTGGAAGAGGTCATCTTTCTGAGTCCAGTTATCTGCTCACATCTGCCAGCCAAGCTGTCAGACCTGAACTTTCGTCCCAGTGATGCCTCACACTAGCACCATGTGCCGAATTGCAGACACCAACTGAAAAACTCCTAGTGGTAAGGGTATAAATAGAACATTTTAAACTCACAAGGAAATTATTGCTGGGAGTTGTGTATTGGTAGCAATTTTTAAAGCACAGGTTGGAGTAGTTGCTAACAGGAAAAGTTAAAGGTATATCTCATTAAATGGTAAGTTATTTGAAATTCTTAAAAGGTCAAGGCCTTTGTGTTAGCAACGTGTCCTGTGTTTAAACTGGGCACTTAAATACTGCTTCCACTTGGGCAAATCCAAACCACTGATGTTGACAACTGCTAACAGAAATTAGGGCCAGAGCTATGAAACACATTTGTAAGAAATCAATGATCCCAGTCCATACTGACTGGTATCTTAATCAGTTCCAATTAAAGAACTGAAAAAGTCAGAGACTGGATATTAACAAATTGCGCTATTAACTCCTGAAGCTTGTTTTCTGAGATTATTTTTTTGTGGCCTCTAGCATTCACTCACTTCACCTTTTGGGGCTTTACTCTGTACCTGCAAGGAATAACACTGTGTGATGTCAACAGCCCAAGAGCTGAGACTCTCATGTAATCAGCTCTGTGGTCACAAGCATGGAGTCCCTTCAAGGAAAAGGGGTGACAAGGCAGCTGTGAGACGGACAGTGCTACTGCTGCCCCTACCCAAGGTACATTCAGAGCTGAACACCACCCTGATAAAAATGTTCTCCTGGCTCAGGTGTTAGAGGTGGGGCACACGTACCTTTGTAAAATCTTAGCATCATAGAATATCCCTAGATTGAAGGAACCTGCCAGGAAAAATTAAAGCCCGTGTCTGAGAGCGGTGTCCAAACGCTCCCTGAGCTCCGTCAGCTCGGGGCCGTGCCCGCTGCCCTGGGGAGCCTGTGCCATACCCACCACCCCCTGGTGCAGAACCTTCTCCCGGCCCCCAGCCTGACCCTCCCCTGACCCAGCTCCCTGCTGTGCCCTCGGGCCCTGTCGCTGTCCCCAGAGAGCAGAGCTCAGCCCCTGCCCCTCCGCTGCCCTGGGAGGGAGCTGCAGGCCGCCGTGAGGCCTCCCCTCAGCCTCCTCTGCTCTGGGACCAACACACCAGGGCAGCTCAGCTGCTCCTCATACATCTTGCCCTCCAGACCTTTTGGCATCTTTATTACCTCCTTTGGACACTCTCTCTAACAGCTTTATGTCCTTCTGATATTGTGGCACCCAACCCTGCCCCCAGTGCTCGAGGTGAAGCTGCCCCAGGCACAGCACAGCGGGACGGTCCCTGCCCTCGCTCGGCTGGCAGTGCTGGGCCTGGGGCACCTCAGGGTAGGGGTGTCCCTTTTGGCCCCAGGGCACGCTGCTGGCTCAGATTCAACTTGGTGCCATCCAGAACCCCCAGATCCTTTCCACGGGGCTGCTCTCAAGCTTCCCGTCCCCCAGTGTGCGCATAGAGCCATGGTTGCTGCTTCCAAGGTGCAGAATCTGGCACTTGCTCTTGTTAAACTTCATGTGGTTGGTGATTGCCCAGCCCTCTAATTTGTCAAGATTTGTCTGCAAGGCCTCTCTACCCTCGAGGAAGTCAACAGCTCCTCCTAATTTAGTATCACCTGCAAATTTTCTCGATATGCACTCAAGTTCTGCATTTGAATCATTTGGAAAGAACTGGCCCTAAAAAATACCTTGTCACAGTCTGTTAGGCAGCTCCACTGAACATATGTATGGTCCTTCGCTCCTCGATACCACAGGTTGTGTGTGATAGCAAAATAATTGCCTTCTTGTGGGGGAAGGTGAGAGAGCATGAGTTACAATTAATTATGATGTGTTCAGTACTCAAAGAGTCTTTGAGTGCAATTGCCAGAGAAGGGCACAGCATTTTTGTTAGTTTTGATTGTGACGCCCTTTGGCTCACCGACTAATTGTTTCCAGAACTTCCTATTCTCATCAAGCTGTCAGCCAGGACTTCCAGAAATGGCATTTCAGAGCCCTGAATCACAGGAGGGCGGACAGGCGGTGAGAGCTGGTGCTTCCTGCACACACGGCCATTCAAAGGATCAATCTACAGGCCATGCACAGAAAAATCAGCAGCACTTCCCTTTTGTGGGATAAAATGCTGTTCTCAGTAACCTGTTAGAAAGGTATATTAGGGTGATCACTTGGACTAGGGAACTCTTGACATGAGATTTGGATATTATTCTGTCCTTATGCTTGCTGTGACTGATGGAATCATGCAGCTGTAATAAAACATGTCAGAAAATAGGTTTAAATCAAAATGAACAGACGAGCAAATGACAGGATTTGAAGATGATTAGGAGAGGAGGAATTCTGCGTCTTCAGGCTAGCCTGGCTGCCATTGCTTTGCCACTGCAAGAGCAGCTGAAAGCAGTGAGATCCATTCAGTCTCCTCCCTTTCTGTTCATGTCCCTCTTTGTACTGGGTGCCTTCACATGACACAGGTCCTTCTGAGAGGGCAGGTTAAGGAAGGGGAACCGGAACATGTCAAAACTCTTTGATTCAAACATATCAAAATCTGGGAAACGTTTGGATTTGGCTTTTTTTTAGTTACTATGATTTTCAAGAAATCCTAGACTTCACACAGAAAGGAGCCTTTTTTCACATGTTGTTACCATAAACCTTTCAGCAAAATTCTGATCATATGTGTGTCTGTGCTCACCATTAACCAAGCAGCAAATGCAGTCCCTGCTTCCTTTCTTCTTTCCTCCCCAGTTCACTCTACCTGTTAATCCACAAGTTATGCCCCTCTCCCTTGCCATTAGCCTTTCACACCTCTCCCGCTGCTGCTGCTGAAGAGGAGAACTGAGTTGCTGTTGAGAGAGAGTCCATAGCTCTCCTCACTGCACGGCTCAGCATCCCAGTGCGGATACCTGGAGGTGCATTTTCTGAGACCTATCACAGGCTTCAGAAGTTTCCCAGGCTTTTCTGAAAAGGTGACTGGAACAGGAAGAAAGCAAAGAGATGAGGTTCAGGCATTTCAGACTTGATTTGAACAACAGACCTAAGCCCTGGAATGGGATGCCACTGATTTGCAGCTGTCACAATGATATGTTGCCAGAGAGCGGGGAGAAGTAATTTTACTACAAAAAGAAATGCTCACCATTTGCTGTCTCAATAAGATGCTAAGCCTTTCCTCGCTGCCACCTTGCTATTTGCATAAGCAGTCCTAGCAGCGCTGGCAGGCTAGGAGGCATGAGCACAGTCATAAGTCACTGTAACCAATTCTGTCTTGCTGGAGGAATTAACGGTTCATATTACATTGCAGGCAGGATGACCAGCAACTTCTTGCTTGTTTATACTGAAACTTCTCTGTGCATCTTGATCAGCTAAGCATCTGTTTCTGCAGGCTGTCTTCCTCTCTGAAGAAAGCAGCTGGTGAGCTTAGATCAACCTTTTTGGTACTACATGATGTATCAGAGCGGAGCTGGCCTCTGCTCTGGCCTTTAAGATATGCTGATGAGCAGTAATTTTCTAGGTATGAATATTAGAAACATGCAAGCTGCTGAAATTGAATATCCTACCTACTAGGGGAAAAAAATAAATAAAAAAAAAAAGCCCACTTCAAAGCCCACTTCATTTGCCAGGGGCAGCATTAGTTTGTCATTTCACATTAACTGCATAACTACACATGACCCAGACTGGGAGCAGCGTTTTGCTTCATAGTCACAGGAAATATCTTGCAATCTAACCCACTGAGTGTTGAAATCTGTTTTTATCAGCCACATGGAGTTGCCTTACAGGTGCTCTGATGGCACCTTATACAAAACAAAATCCCCTCACACTTCTTCCCATCTCTTTATTTCTGTTGTTCATTTCTTTAAGCAATTTCATGGTTTACTGGAACAAGAAAACTGGAGGCCAGAACAGATTTCTGTTTTGACATGAGAGAGAATACTTTACGAAAATGTCAGGGAAGAAGGCTGGCTTTCATTTTGCTGCATGACTAAATGCAAAGTACAGTGATGCAAAAGCTTCTGCTTCATCATCACAACAATCTGAGCAATTTGGATTCAAGAAATTACCGCTGCCAAGTGGACACTAAACTCCTGACAACTTGCAGGCCTACCTGAGCCCTGACGTTTGCAGGCTGGCTACCTGTCTGCCCTTGGCTACCTGCAGAGGCGCACAGCTGACCGTGCTGCCTGTCTCCAGCTGCTCCCTAAAGCACTTCTGGCATCTCAAGGGTGCATTTCATAAAGTATGTACAGGATTTTGGAGCACAGCTCCCAGTGAAAGCTGGTGGGGCTCACCCCTTAGCCCCATATGTGGTGGTGCCCACCTGTTTGTCTGTTGCGTTGCTTCCCAGCACCGTGAGCCTTCTGCAGTTAGGACAAATCTCTGGATTAGTTTTCCTTGTCCCTAGGGGAGGTTTCAAAGAAGACTATTTAAAATATGTCAACAGCAAGAGTGAGTTAGTGGATGTTGCAGCAGGACTCCTCTCAGTTATCTGCCAAAGGTCTTGGGAGTCTGGGGAGGTCCCCTCTGACTAGAAAATAGGCGATGTTTTCCCCATTCACAAGAAGGGCACAAGAGAAGACCCTGGAAATCACAGACCTGTTAGTCTGGGAATTATTTTTAAAGCTGAGCTTCATCCTTGCTTGTATTCAGTGCGTGTAAACACTGATTGCCCCACTAAAAGCAGGAGCTGCTTATGTTTCCTTCAGTGCAAGAGCTTCTGGAGCAGTTGCTGTCTCCAGAGAGAAACCATCCGCAGTGACAAACGACCCTGCTGTTTTATTCTGTCAGAGGATTCACAGTCAGTGCTGAAACTCGTTTAACCACTGCGGAACACATAGATACAGACCTGAACAATACGATCATGCTGAGACAGAATTTGAGGTTTTTATCTTCCATCAGTGCTTAATTTCCTTTGATTATGACCTGTTAGTTTTCCTGAAGTGATTAAATTACTAGCTCTTTCTTTATAGTTCTTTTTATCCTTGTGAAATTAAAAGAGAGTTCTCTGAGCCTTAAAGCAAATACCTGATCTGCATGAGCCCTGGCAGGGAGAGTTTTGTTGCCAGTTTGCACTCTCTGCTTGGTCAGAACTTTGTATCTCTCCTTTCCAAAGCTGGGAAGCTGGGAGGTATGTATTTTGTTTAAAAAAAAAAAAAAAAAGAAAGAAAGAAAAGGATGAATTTGCTCCAGCTGCAGAAGAAACATCTCTTTCAGCAGAAGGCCTCCCCTGGGAACTGAAAAAAAATGTTTGCTTGCCTCATGTGACAGCAGGAGCTGTGCATTTGGCTGCAAAAAGTAGCATATGGCAGGAGAAGTGAAGGTAATTGTTGAATGTCCCATTCTCCAGGTCACTGTTCGTGGGCGTTTCGAGGAGGAGAGAGATGGAACGCAGCAATGAATACCTATTCAGTAGCACTTCTAAGAAGTTAGTGGCAGTAGTTCATTGTTTGTAATAGAGAAGAGAGCCAGAACTGCTCCACCGTCCAGCTGGAAGCCAGTATCTCATGCTGATACAGAAAGCAGGAAGGAAAGATGAAGGATAGGAGGGAATGGAAGGACGTGGAAAAAATAAAAAGATAGACGCTTCTAATGCTTCTCTTCGTTTGCTTTGTTTTGGTTTGTTACCTCCCCCCCGGGATATTCGATTGAAGTAATCTCTTTCCAGGGGAGCACTCCAGCTGCTGAGCAGGGGGATGGAATCTGCAGCTCCAGGGAGCAGGCTCTGCTCACTCATTGCCCACAGCAGCCTTGCTGTGAGGGCATGGTTCAAACTCAGCACCTGACTGGATCCTTGCACTGCTCTGAAGCTGTCACTTTTAAGCAGGCTATGTTGGTTTTGTTTCTGTTGGCTGACTTGGGGGATTTCCTGCTTAGCGTGGGGGTCTTCAGGTTACTCATGCCAGAACTTCTTACCTTGAAAGCAGACTCAGAGCCATTGGTCTGACAAAACCATTACTTCCTAACAGGGCTGGGGTTCGTATAACTTTTTTCTAGTAAGTGTTTCCCTCTTAATTATATGAAATAAATTTTCTCTTATTTTCTACTATTAATTAGCCAGTGCTAATTAGTGCAAAATCTGAAAGGGAATTTGTCGGTATGGGCCAAATCTCAGGTGCAAGTGACATGTAAGTTGAAAGCAGGCGAACAGTCTTGCTGAAGTGTAGGCCTGTGGGAGGGAGCAGAGCAGGTGCTTGGTGAGCTGTTGAGCAACTGCTCGTTAAATTATTTTTATTTATTTTACTTGTTTATTTCTGTCATCTTTAGTTATTTTTATTCCCCGACTTCAAAATATTCACAGTCTGGGAAAACGCCCTAGGGCGCTTTTAACAACAGTAGTGCCCTTTGTAGGATGGGTTGCCTCTTCTTTGTTTTGTAACAATTTCTTACCCTTCTTGGCTCTAGAAATAAGTCATGCTGAATTTAGGCTGACTCAGGGAATTTACCTAACGGCCTGTCTTCAACACAATATTACCACGTGTTTTGGCAGGTAGGGAGCCTTACAGCCCTTACTGTTGCTGCTCTTCCAGAAGAATTGCCTTCACCGTTTGTCTTTCTGCCTAGCATGGAAATAAGGGAAGATAATTTGCAGAGTCAGGACTGTTACAGTAATTATGTGATTGGATGTGCTTGCGTATCGTTCTGTTGGAAACTGTGTGTAAGCTGCCGCTACTGCAAATTTTAATGAGGGGGCTCTCTCCCTCTCATTTCCCTAGTGGAGGAGGGGTCTCATGGTCATGACTAAACTTTCGTCTCCTCTGCCTTTTCTATTTCTTGCTTATGGACTCGAAAGCAGAGTCACCAGCTGGTCTAACACAGATATTTGTAGGGAACAGGTGCAGTGAGAAATCAAACATTTTCATGGATTTTTTTATTCTTAGGCTAAGGCATTTTAAGTATTCATGCTCATATTTACAATTTCAGATTAGTTGCTCACTTTTGTAAGTGAAGATCTGCTGATTTACCATATTTGTGTGTCAGAGTATGTAGTAAAGGTTTGTGACTCTTACCGGCGCATCCTAGTTCACTAAAATCTGGGTAATTAATTCCGCTGAGTTTCTTTGGAAGCACCGTCAAAGCTTGTGGGACTGAGCAAATTTGTTCTCCCTTCTGCCTGATGAGGGAAAGTGGCTGTTACGTGCCTGTTCCAGGGCCTCTGGTAATAGAAATGGTGTGGGTGGATTCTGCACAGGGTCTTTGGAAATGATCCCTGCAGGGTCATCATGGTGTTCCAGGATGCAGTTGTGCCTCCAGGTTTGTGAAGTCTGAATGGTCTGAATACCGCTATTCTTCACCTTATCCCACACCAATTACATTCTTATCCGTTGCTTTCTATCGGTGGGATTGGGCTGCCACGCAGAAAAAGGGCTTTGTATCATCAAAGGTAGTCTTGATATAATGAGGAGTCTTAAAGGGAAGATTTAGTTTTCTCTGCCTCTGTGGCTTCTTGGCCTTTCTTGCAATATCATTTTCTTACAGAAATTTGTTTCTAATTAAAGACAGTCTGCCTTTTTTTTGTAATATTTCATGTAACTTTTGCCCTGGGAAATGTGAACTGAAGAAAGCTTATCTTTTATTAAAGGGAACTCCAAACTAGAGAACATCATACAATTGCTATCTTAATTGCTAGCACAACATAAATTTGAATAGTCATCTTAGGCAGATACGAGACATAATTATTTCCTCACAGATAATGTCTCGTCCCTGTGCAGTAATGCACAGCAGGGTGTTTTGCATCTCAGTGTAGCATTTGGGAGCTCAAAGTTGTCGTCTTTTATTTTTCTCCTTTTTTCTTTGAAAATAGCAGAGCTTTTTCCTTGCAAATCGTTTCCATTCCAGAGAGTGCAGACAAGGAAGAAGTCCATCTGCGTTTAGAAACTGGATCTGGGAGAGGAATTGCTGTGCAAACGCACTTGTCTTAATGTATCTCAAATTACAGCACCAAAGGTACCTCCACTTTTGGAGAGAGAAGGGGTCCCCAGTTCTGAGAGCATGTGTTAAGCACTGATGTTCCCCAACAGCAGGGGAGAAGTGGGGAGGGAGGAGAAAGTTTTGGAAGAGAGCCAAAGCCTCCCATGGACGCTTCAGGGACTCGAATCACATTGTCCATTCTCTTGATCTCACCGTTACTGTGTGCAGGATGGCTGGGAGTGTGTTTTACAGAACAAGGCCTTCCCAGACACAGCACAGCCAGTGGAAAGGAAACTTTGCTGTGAAAACCAGAAGGGGAGAATGGATGGGCCAGAGGTGCAGGGCAGGGGGTGGGAAGGAAGAAAGGCAGTTTGGCCTCTTCTGTGGCGTTGTGGTCACTGGCAGGCTGGAGATGTTCCCAAAGGCTGGGCAGCGAGCTAGGCACGTCCTTTGGAATGTGTGGCACTGCCTTATTCACTATGCTGCTCTGATGCATAATGGAAAAGTGTTGGTGGAATTTAGAAGTCCACATCTCGCTGAGAACTGGCAGTACTCACAGTCCTGAAGTCTGTAGTCACACGTTGTCTACCTTTGGGGAGCTAAGGAGGAATTATGAAATATTCCTTGAAACATGAGCCAGTCTACGGTACCTCTCTGCATACTCTCCTACATGATGCTGGGCACTGGGTGATGTCATTACAAGTACCTCAGTGCATTGTGAGCTGCCAGACTGATGGAGTGGCTGATTTGAGTGACGAGTACCATCAGAGAGACCCAGCATCCTCTTTAAGGGATTTATGGTCCCAGGAATTTGATGCCTTGGTATTTTCATGCTATTTTTACAGCAAGTCAGAAGACAACTGAAGGGGAAAAACAAGTGTGGTCTGTAAAATGACAGGTGGCCTGTAAAGGGAGCTGCTGGTCAGTGGCTTCCAGAATGATGCATGAAGCTAGTAGGAAAAAGACATTAAGTTGCCAGAAGGCAACGGCTACCTAATATTGGGTGGCTAAGGTGTGGAACTCGTGTGTGGCAGATGTCCTAAGTGCTAAAAGTTGGTATGGGCTCAAGATGTTGGAAACTGGGTTGATTCTTGCAAAAGAAATGCATTGCTGATTGCTTACTAATCCCTGGGCATCCACTCCTGGGTTAGGCATCCCTTGAGCTGCAAAGGACTGGAGCCTGGAAGAATACCAGGAGGAAATGCCTATGTTCGCTGTGTTTTCATATTCCTTCTCAGGCAATTGTTTAAACTCGCCGTACAAGAGAGGTCACTGAACTACATGTTTGCACACTTTGATTGAGACCTCAGAAATATCCCTGTACATCGAAGAGATCTGGAAATGTTTTCATGTTTCGGTACTAAGCATCAGTGGAAGTACAAGGTAACCGGCTTGGGTTTTAGCTTGATGCCTTTCCGCAGATTCCTCAGAAGTGAAATGGGCAGTGATGTCAGATCTTCAGCCATAATGAGATTCTAGAGAGCGCTTCTTTATTTCCTGCCTTTTCTGCTCTGTTGTGTTCCTTTTCTCTTGATGCAGCAGCTCCGTTAGATTCTGCAGCCATCCCTCTGGTGTGAAGGGAGCTTATTTCTGCCTAGTGTCTCCACCCCAGAACGGAACAGTGCTCAGCATTTCATTAAGGGAGGCTGTAATTATGGAGCACGCAGTTTTATGCACATTTATATTTTTTCAGAGTTGGCTCCATATCATGTCAAATATTTCTGTCTTAGTGAGGATGGATGCAACAAATTCTGCAGTGATTGAGATGTCTACATCCAGCTCCAAGTGGTGAGAGAGGACTGATGGGAAATTCAGTATTCATTTGTTATTCCAAAATGCCATGCAGGAGTGATTTGCAGCTCTTCTAGGAATAAGGCTAGGAAAGCAGAGTTCATGCAAATGAGTTGTGAATCCTAACTTAAATCTCGCCTGTTAATTCTTTCAAGTGGAAATTATTTGTTAGCATAAAAGATTGTCATAATGCTTATAAAAAAAAAAAAAAAGCTTTTCCTAGGCTGTTGAACACGGGAGGAATTGATGTTTGTAGAATATGATGCCATTTCCAAAAACATTTGTTTGAGTTCAGCAGTGCATGCCTACCTTTTGCTTCTTCCTTACCTCTCTGTCATCTAGGATGTGACCGGCTAAAACCTTGGGGCTGGAATTTGCTCGCTGAATAAACCCCTACAATGGACAAATGCGTGTTTAGGTGGGAAAGGGAGATGTGTGCCCATGAAGCTCAGGAAATAAAGCTCGATGTGACTGATCATAGCTGTTGCAAGGAATCTGACTTGCTTCTCAACACAAGGGGGACCAGAGGGTGCGCTTTGTTTTAGGTAAATATCTATCAGCAGTTGAATGGATTTGCTTCTTGGCCTCTGTACCACAGCAGGAACAGAGTATAGACCATTTCTCCTTTTATGTGTGCAGGCTTTTCTCTCTTAGCTTGGATCAAAGAGATGGGCTTTTGTAGGTCCTCAGGAGGAAATCACTTAGTGTATCCTTGGCACTTTTTCTCATTTAATCACTGAAGATCTGCGATCCTGTGTTTTGGTCACATGGCCTTTTTTGGTTGTAATGCTGAAGAGGTACTCTAATGTATCAGAAATGGGAACATGGGCTGCTCCCTTTGTTAATTTCCAGTGTATTGTTTCATTGCTTAGTCTATAAGGAAGGAACTGGGATTTTTTTTTTTCTGGCACATCTTAGAGAACAGTAAGCATGGTGCTTAAAGGAGAAAACAGTGGGGAATCTTCCTGGAACTGAATTAGGGTGGTGATATTAGCCCTGCTCTGCAGAGGAGAACATCAAAGGTGATCATGAGTGAGAACTTCTCTTCTGTTGATCAGCATACAAAATAGATGACATCAAAGATGAACTCTTTAATGAGTAAAATCAAAATGCTCCAGTGGAAGGCTCTGTGGTTTGCTTAATGCTTTAGCACCTGGGAGGGTTTCCTGTTGGGCAGGGATGCAGTGGAGTGCAATAGCAGTGAGATAGGCACATGGATGAAGAGGCCAGGACGCCAGCCACGTGGTGTTAAACGGCCTGCTATGTTGCATGCCACCTGCTACCCAACCTTGACTGGATTATTGTGTGTTCCTGCAGACACACCTCCTGCTGAAGGTGAGAGTGAATATCTTGCCTCGTCTCTTAGGAGTTCAGGTGTGAACCGTGCTCGCTCAAGAGGCTCTGTGCCCTGCAGTGAGACATGCTCCTTGTATGAAGAGCTTAGTTTCATGCAGAAGCGTGTGAAAATCAACTTCAGCATGCTGCCCAGTAGAGCATTGTTGCTGGTGACCTTAGCAGGTGACATGCCATCCAGGTGTCTTCAGTCAGGAGAAAGAGCTTGGCAAGTTCTACAAAGGATCAAAGTATGAACTGTGCATACAAAGGGGGCTCAGACCAAAGGGCTGGGTAGTGACCCACACAGGGGGTTTGTCACCCCGATGAAAGAAGAAAGTGAAACAAAGCAAATGTTTAAATTAGCCAGGATAACAAACAGATCAAAAGATAATAAGAATATGCTAGCTGTGTCCCACAGAGTTTTGCCTAGAATCGACTGAAGTGTATCTGGGCTGAAGTATATCTGGGTGTCAGAGTGAGGAGAGAGATATTTATATACACATGCACACATGGCTATATTTGCAATATCAATGGATTTCTAATTCTCTTTTTTATCAGAAAAGCAGTTCTTGATTGAAACCTCCATCACAGC
>VXAV01005057.1:27863-49638 GCA_013399715.1 Alectura lathami | reverse complement strand
AAAAAAAAAAAAAGAGATAAATGAAGATTTCATTCAATCGAATTGTAGCTGGCAATGAAAAGCTCAGGAATCATTTGAAAAGAGAAGCGTAGATGGTTTTCATCCTTGGTTAAGTTTGTGTCTGAATTTCTTAGGGAAAGCAAAGGCTGGCAGATGAAGAGGTGCGCCCAAAGGAGATCTGTTGTAAGTGCTGGTCTGCCGCACCTGTGATGCCTCAGGTGTAACACATAGCTGGTTGCTTTGGTACAGAGCAGTCTGTCCCAAGGCTGATTTAGGAGGGTCTTTTCTGGGGGAATTTTTGAAAGAACAGCCGTGCCTGGGAAGGGCGTCTCTGTAAAGGAGATAAACATCCAGACATCAGTCAGAGAGGCCTTCACTTCTCCATGGATGTTAGCACCTCGTTGTCCTTTAGCTTATCCAACACTTGCATTCCTTTGTTCCCATTAGCTCTGCTTCTGTCGGCTGATAACATTTGGAAGACCAGCTTAATTTCCAGATTTCTTCTAAAAGGAAAAATATACAGAGATAAACACTTACTTGAAGGCAAAAGGTAAGGGAGGGAATGAGTTAACACCTAGCAAAAAAAGTCCATGTCACAGGCATGTTCCTTGGCAGTCCTAGGAATCAGTACACCTTGTTCGTCTCCCTGGTGCGTTATGCACAGACTGGTACAGGTCCCGGGGAGGTTCAGTATTCCCACTGAGGTTTTAGCAGGTCATACTTTTGAATTTGGATCTCCTTGGCACAGTCCCTGCTGTGTCACATCCACTGCAAAATCAGAATTTATTGAACTGTTCCATCTCTAAGCAAAGGGCTTCTGAATCCTACGCTGTATCTGTGCCATTCTTATTTAGGATAAAAGTTCAACTTCAAAGTGGCTTACAAGTTTGTGTAGAGATCCCTTGAATGGCCCCCCATTTCTACACTGGCTTGAGCTTCACGATGAAGCATGAATCATTGGGTGGGATATGGATTGCAAAGGCTTAAACTCCTGTCAGTCCATGCAAAAACAAATAAAAGTTACTAGCAGGGTAGTTCATATTGTTAACCATGAAGATACTGGTTTTGATGAAGCTGTCAGGAGGCCTAGTATGGTGTAAAAGTCAAACAAGACATTTATATAAACAAATTTCACTTGTCAGGAAAGGTTATAATAATGGCAAGGGGGGAAAAAACATACACCAGTAAAAAATAAAAAAAAAAAAAAACGAAAAAAAGAAAAACCCTTTTGTTTAAATTGAACTGCTGGGCAACATTAAATCTGAGAATCTCATTAATTGTAAAGATCATAGCTCAATACTAAATGAAAGAAACATAATAATCCTTGGATTATTGATACATATAACATTAGAAATCTAAAGTGGCTTTAGAATAAAGGAGAAACAGGGAAATATCCCACAAAACTCCAAGACCACAGCTGAAGCAGATAACAGATGTCTGTGTAGTTGCAAGCAGGTTTGCAGCAGGTCAGCCTGCTTGTTAAATGTTTCTTTGGTATGAGACTGAGTGGTTTTTTCTGGGTTAAATTCCCATTGGCCTTGAAAAGATTGATTCCTTCCACTTTCAAGAGCAAAATCAGTCAGAGTAGGGTTTGGTGGGGGAGACCTACAAACAAAACTCTGATTCCAGCCTTCCCTGTGGTAAAAGAAATCTGAACACGTAAGAGCTCAGCAGCCTGATTCCAGGCCCTCACGATGAAATGCTCTGGCTTGGGTCCACAGAAAGATGGGCTGAAGGGTTCTTTTAGTTCTTAAAAATCTGTGTATCCCCTAATTTAACTCCCCCTCGGCCTAGTAGCTCTGGAATCCCCACAGAACAGCGTATACTAGCTTATGTTTGTGCCTGTGCTCCTAGAAGATTCAGAGGTTTTCAGCTATTTGTGGGATGAGGTTGTTTCTTGTGCCCAGCAGTAAGCAGCCAGCCACAATTTCTGAACAACACCTGCAAGTTCTCAGTGTTTCTCTCAAATATGTACTCACCTTGCCTGCTCCTCAGGCTTCCACCAGTCCGTCCATGCCAGTGAGCTGGCTCCATTCACTGCGAGAGAAAGGTTCCAGTAACGATCATGGGGGGAATCCATTGATCTAGCAGAACTAGCTCCTAGGAGGCAACTGAGCTCTGCAACAGAGAACCCAGTCTGCAGGGAGTGGTGTTAATGGTGTTGCACCTGAAGTTTCTGTCCATCTTCCCTGCTAATGACACAGCAAAGGACTGACTTCAAAGCTGGGAAGGACCTCTTCTGAAATCCTGGAAGGCAAAGCCACGCAGCCCAGCGGGTTTCTGCCTCTCCAAAGCAGTTACAAAGCAGTTGTCTAGCAGAGGACTTCAGGGTGTGCAATCTACAGATTCAGCTGTGAATTTGAAATTTAGAGACAGAAACCTTCCAGTCAAAACTCTGTTGAAAAGGAGGAAGACTTTCCATTTAACATCAAGTTCAGAGCCTGAGATGTACGCAAAGTAAAAGGCAATGGTGATAGTGTTGTTTTTGTAATGACATCTTGTGAAAGAATGTATTTCTTCCCCTTGTGAGCACAGTAGGAGCCTTTCTGGGACGGTCATCTTTCATCACCAGCCATGGCCATGGAGCAAAGCCTGCCTTTTTTCCCAGGTGGGTCTTGCTGCTTCAGCAGGCTTATCTGACGTGCCTGGGCCACACGTGGATCATGTTCTCAGCTGCTACGTGGTCTCGATCCACAAGGAGTGCAGGTGTGTTGTGGTGCCTCAGGTTCAGGGGATAGGGTACCTCCTGGGTTTACTGTCTGCTTAAGGTGCCTGGTTTCATTCTGCCAGTTACAGGGAGAGCCCCATGGAGGTCACTGTAAAACAGGCTTACGTGAAAGACGTGACACAGAAGATGGCAGAACCCACAGCAGCTGACTGAAACCACCAGGATGAAGGGCTGTATGAAACATTGTTCATCCCCAGGTGGAGCTGCTTGAAACCTTTTGCAAGACCCCTCACCGCAGGCTTTGTTTCAGTGGAGCTGAGTGCCTACTCCCTTTCTCATTGAAAATGAACTCCCCTGCGTTTTTATGTGAGAAAGAAAATGCACCAGCCTGTAGACAGGGTAGGATGAAGAGAATATTTCAGTCTTTGCTCTTTAATCACGTTGTAGCCATGACTGCCGTGACCTGGATCAGTGATATAGATTTCTCTCTCCCTGACACCCTCTGGCAGTTAGAAGTTGTGAGTAACAAGAGGTTTCAGTCTTGGAAGTGTAAATAAGTGTAGGGATGCCACTTCGGACGCTACAATATGGTTTTCTCTTGAACGCTGGGGAGTAGTGTGAGAAGAAAATACCTAGCCCCAGTCCTCTTTCTTTAGCCACAGTCTTGATGGAAAAACACACCTGTCACTCCTGAACTGCCAGTTAAAGTACCAAAAATCAAGACAGTACATTTGGCATTGGCAACTCAGCAAATGCTTGGACAGACCCTCGATATTTGTGAAAAAAGGGATCTCATGGGGTGTGGGAAACAGGAATAGCATTGTATTGGTGCTGCTAGTGGGCTGGCAGAGTCATCTTCCTCAGTGCAAACTTTTTTAGGCTCCTCTTGGAGCTAATGGCAAGGGGGGTGACTACATCAAATAAGCATCAAAGAGGACAGCCCAGCACGTAGTTCTCCCAGTGTAATCCATTTTCCTTCTTGCAGAAATATTTTGAGCAAAGAGGTTGCAAGCTACAATGTAATGTGCAGACATTCTTAGGACTATTGGTTTTAGTTCTAAAAGGAGTTTGACTGGATGCTGCTTTCATTTATCGCCTTTGGATATTACCAATGCTGAAAAAGTGAAATCAAGGGCCTTTGTTAAAGCTATGAGCAACAGCAAATAAAACTACCACACAGTTACTGACTGAGTGCATCACTTGCTGTGGCAAATAAGGACACATCTGTGGTGTGTAGCATCAATGCTTTGGTGTTCGTTTGCTTCCTCCTGGTCAAAATATCATTTCACATCAGATTTCATGTTTTCATGCTCTCTGGATACCACACAAGAGGGTCACAGGAAGAACAGCAGCCAGCAATCCATTCTTTCTTGTTAGTGCATGTCAAAGGCTGAACTGGATGAGCTGTACCTTGGGGAATATTGTAACAAACCATCGCTCAGCGCAGCCATTGCTCTTGAGCATCAGGTAGCTGGTTTCCTGATGTACAGTTTTGCTTTCCTTCTTAGTCATGCATTATTAGTCATGCATTATTAGGAAAGAAGGTCCAACAAAAGGTGTTTGATTGTTCTCCAACTAACTAATGCCCATCCTTCAGTAAACATCTGTTTGTCTGCCTGCCTAGAGGGCAGAGAGGGAAAGTACTTTTGTTTATGCTTGCTGGAGCGTGCCTGCTATCTTGCAAAGCATAAGAAGGGTGAACTCCTGAATTCCTGTCTAATGGCCAGATTACAACAGCTCTTCTCTGTTTGAAAGAACAGCTACAACACTTTCTTTTTTCCAGAGACAGCCCAATTTTCAGCACATCCTATTTCTATAATCACTTCAGTAGGCTAGATCAAAGGAGGAAGCCAGGCAGGTCAGGATGCAGCTTGAAGCTTAGCCTCTGCTCTTCTCCGCTTAACTCACTTCTGCTGCCTGCCCCCAGTTTCAGACCCTACTTTCCTGCAGCTTCCATGAATGCAAGAAAGCATAAGGAGGAGAAAACACACGACAAGAC
Source organism: Alectura lathami (assembly GCA_013399715.1). Lineage (NCBI taxonomy): Eukaryota > Metazoa > Chordata > Aves > Galliformes > Megapodiidae > Alectura > Alectura lathami. The sequence goes on along the minus strand of VXAV01005057.1, from coordinate 44,971 downwards.
TGTTCCTCAGCCTACATGGGGTTTTGCTCCACTTCTCTTTTCCTCTGTGTCTCAGGTGATTTGTTGTTACTTCTGATGTGGGTAGCACATTCTGAAGCCTTGACAATCGTATTCATATCACAGCAAAAGATAAGGATGCTTGGGTCAAAGCACAAGGTACGAAGCAAAGCTGTAGGCAAAGCAAAGAAGCAAGTTAAGTGCTTGTAAATTACCTGCAGTGTGCTGTGCTTCATTAATTTTTGCTCTTTACATGCCTCTTTTTCTGTCTGGCTTTGAAGCACTGATGGAAAGTCATGCTGCTGTAGCAGATAGGACACCGTGTTCCACTTCACACACTGTGTGTCTCTTTCACAGGAGGGGGGGTTTTGCATTCCACTCGCTGAAGAGACATTACTGTGTTGGGATCCCTTGTGAGACAAGTAACAACATGGCCAAAAAACAAAAAAAAAGTATTTCTGGTGCTTAACATTTTTGGCACAGACTCAGCCTAAGACCTCCATTTTTTTTTCTTTCTAAAGCAAAGCTGATGTTTTTTCATTGTTTTTTCATCTTTCCTCCCTGTTCAGCCAGGACTGCTTAGCCATTTATGAGTTATGGGTGAGGATATCTGTGCTTAAAAAAAAAAAAGACTTCCCCCCCATCCAGTCCCACCCCTTCTCATAACCCAATATCACAGCGTTCCAACATAGCTTTGATAACATTCACCGTTTGCCCTGTTCATTGACCCTAACAGCAAGTCTAGTTTTTGTCAAGTTTAGCAAAATGTGCATAGAAGAGTACAAGTAGTGCGTGTTTGAAAAAATTTGCCACTCTTAGGAAAAAGCACCATTAAGCCACTGACTCCTGAGATTTTGCCTGGAAGTCCAAAGTACACAGATACTGTGTGTGCATACGTAATGGCCAGGGCTGGAATACTGTAACAGTAATTCATTTAGTATTGGCGCTGTTAATTTCCTTCTTTGCACCACGTGTGAGGGCAAGGTGTTACGTGGGTGTGCGAGGTGTCCTTAGGTGTGCAATGAGACATCTCAGGGGCTTGGGGAAGCTTGTCTCTGGGTGCTGTCTCTGTCTCATGTAAGTGTAAAGTCTTTCACCTGCTGCCATGAACCCAGAATATCTCTTTTCATCTAGCAGGGGCCGACATAGCAGGAATAGCTGACAGATATGGGCATAGTTTCTCCCTTTGGGTGTGCCTTCTTGCGCCATTCTTGATACAGCTTTGGGTGACAGCAGAACAAACGAAGACAAACAGTCATCAAAGGTACTGCACAAAACTCGATGAGCACAAAGCAGAGCCATCCATCCCTCGGTATCTGACACAAGGTGCCACATTTTAGCTTTGTTCTGTTTTTCAAAAACTTTTCTCTACTGGGATTTGAAGGGTTTTTAAAAGCCCAGGACCTGATCTCAACGGCATAGTTGTGCCTGTATCCGGGGGACAGTCCGAGGCGTGGATGCCACCCAGAGCAACTGGTCTGCCCCAGGGAGCTAGTACAGCCCCTTCAGGAACAGGGAAGAAGAGTCTGACTTTCATGGACTGCAGTCCTCTTTTGCAAGCAGGGCTTCCCACTGAGAATCTAAATAGGTGTCTGATGTCTGAAAACAGTGAATCATTTAAGGGTTTTAACTGGGAAAAATAGTTTAAAAGCCTTTATGGATTACTGCTTTTTCTCCGTACTGCCACAAAAGATCCTCATCTTCTCAGTGTTTGCGTAAGCCAAAGAGGTTTGCCTCAGGTGAATGCAGCTCCACCAGAGGACGTGGTACCCATGCTGTGTTGGTGTTCTCTGTTCCAAGGGGTGCAGCTCCGTCAATGCTGCAGAAATTTGAGGATGCTTTTCTCTGAGGCAGCAGTGGTTAAAATTTCGCCCGGTCCATCACATTGCTCCAGAATGAACTCTGGAAGTACATCTGAGTTGTGTGGCATCGCGCTGCAGTGACAGTCAGTCTCTCTGAGATGCGAGGCTCTGGCAGTTTATTTATAGTTCAGAAGGTCAAACAGTTTCACTTAATTGGAAGACACCGCTCGCCAGGCTCTGGGCGTATTGATGTGCTTTGCGTCTGATGCCATTAGTTGCTGGTGTGAGTTTCTAATGTGACCTTTGTTAATAAGAGACATTCTCCATAATGGGCTGCTTGCAGCGTCCAGGAGCCATTTGTATGCTGAGTTTGACACGTTAGATGATGCTGAACCCATACAGAACGGGGCAGCTGTCAGAGCCGTACCTGGGTGCCAGGCAGAAAGCTGTAACCTTCAAGCTGCTTGGGGATGGGATGCTCTAGATCCCAGCTGTGTGGTATGTGACCAGCCAGCAAAGGCATTTCTTCAAACATGTCTTGAATTCCTGCCGGAAAAGTTGTGGGGGCATAAAACTCACAGCCAGGGTTTGATGGGCTTGGCTTTGGCAGCTGAGCTAAGATGAAGTCCAGTCAAGGTGCTCCCAGCCTGTCTGAGTTAAAGCATCCAGCAGGTAACATGGTGAATGATTTGGGCCAAAGATCTCTCACCCGCAGAGAAAACATAGTCTTCTCAAAGCAGGAGGAACCATCCTTAAGAAGTCTAAAAATGCCTCTTGGTTCCGCTTCTGCTGCTCCCACAATCTCCCTTGCCTACTGATGTCGCTGCAGTTTCACAAGTAGCATGACCCAGTGCAGACGCATGATCCCAACTCCCCTTTTCCCACCTCCCTGTCTCTAAATGTCTGTGGATTATTTATTGCTTCCCTGCAAACTTTCATTTTAATTAAAGCACTAAGTAGTTTATGTAGACTTTGGATTTTTCCTGCAGTTAATCCAATTTGTAACAGAAAATATTGACAGACCAGAAAATGCAAATCCTAAATTGCGTTCTTGTTACTTATTCAAAATTTTAAATAAACAGTGTTTTAAACTGAATTACATTCAGGGAAACACAGTAACTTAATTATCATTAACCAGAATACCCTGGGAATCTGTTTGCAAGTACATCTTGGTAAACAGTGGCATGCCTTACAGTACATACAGCATCTGCAAAGCAATTTGGCTTTTAAAGTGTTGGTGATCTTTGCCAGCCTTTTTAGAAAGTATAGTGAAACTACCTGTCCAATTTTTTTTTTTTTTTTTGTAAAATGTGTAGAATTACCTGAAGTGCTTGAAAATGCGATGTTTGGGGATTTCCTGGGGAAGCTGGCAAGATGTTCATTTCATTAGCACCAAGAGCTAAGCACAACTCAGGGATCTTGACATAGATTCATCACCAAGCATCCTGTACCACTGAAAAATCACACAGGTTTTTTATCACCTTTATTGACATTTTCATCACTCTTATAGTAAGTCAGTTGTGAAAAGCATTATGTATTCCTTTGAGACATTTTGTCCTCCAGACTTTTTTAAAAAGTAGTTAGAAGTTATTTTCACGTTAAGAAAAATGGATGTCTAGACAAATAGACAGGAAGGACTGGAGGAATGTGTTTTGGTGAGAAGATGTCTTAGTCTCCCAGACATATCCAGCTGAAACAGAGCCCAGTTCCATCCTGAGCACTCTCACCTTTTTGTCATCCATTCTTGGTGGATCTACTTGTCTGCAGGGAAAGAAAGGAAAAAAAAAAAAAAAAAAAAAAAAAAAAAAAAAAAGAGGATTATCTTGTAAGATTTTACCTCTGCAAAAGATAAGAGCAAAAAGAAGAAAAATGAACCCCACTTTATCCAGATGTATAGTTCTTTGTTCAGAGATGCCTGTTCAGACAGGACGCATTACCACGGCCTGCTGTGTACAGCACACCACCAGATTTTGCCTCTTACTTCTGCTGGAATTGAAAGGCTTCCTTTCTCTAGCGAATTGTTACAAATCGTGTCGGAAGATCACCGGTCTATAACTAATTTCAGCCACACGATTTCCTTTGTGAAGGGCAAGGCAGACCAGCCTCACGCTGCAAATCTTTTGCCTTAAGTACACAGATCTTAGTACTTTGCTGAGCTGGAATAATGAATGCTATATTTAAACTGGAAGGACATGTCTTAATTTGTACTTATTTTGATGTGCGTAATCAATAGCCTGAGCAAAAGTACAAACCCAGATTTGCAATGCAGACAGACTCCTGAAACCACACCGGAAATCTGGATCTCTTTCTTATACACAAGGCCCATATGAAAGCTCTCATCCTCAGGATTCAAGGCGTGGATTCTGTATCTCATGCAAAAGCTGTTTTCATCAGCAACGCAGATATATATTGCAGAAAGGGTGCTCCAGTTAAAGTAACACAAGGCAAGGAAATTCCTGTCAGATTAACTTTTCAGTGTAGCCAGGGAAGCGATGCTGGTAAGTCGTGATGTTAAATGGAAACTTGAAGAGATCTAGGTGTGACAGCCTGGTTGTCCAGCAGCTCTCCTTTCGCATTAAGATGTACAAAAGGGACTTGTAGCTGTGGAGAACTATTAAGGCAAAGGTGATCTGACGCAAATCTGAGACATGCTTTAGCCTGTTTGTCTGGAAACTGGAATAAATCTGCAAGTGTCTTTCACTGTAAATGAACCTGGCAGAAATGCATTCTACCTGGATTCTGCATGTGGTGAAGGTGGTGTGAACTGCGTGAGTGTTAGATCTCACCCCCGCAATTTGTTTCTCTGTTGTACTTACTCAGGTGCAGCTGGGTTTGTTGGCGTTTGCCTGGAGGTTATGTGTTTAGTCTTCTGGGTCAGTTTGGCAAATAGCAGAGGACAATGCATTTTCAGCTCTAGTTGGTTCATCTGCATTTCAAGCTTAATTTCTCAGCTCTGATTACGTTTGATTTTGTCAGGGCCAAAGCACTGTAAAACCCCTTCTCACTTCTGTGTGTGTCAGGTTTCTCTCTGCATTTCCTTTTCTGTTCTGGAAGGTCAGTAATGACCCCGAACCCAACACACTGATGATTTCAATGCATGAGAAGGGACAGAAAACATCTTCTCAAAGATAATAAAAATACCAGGTGGCAGAAGAAATTCTTAAATTGCACCTGGGGCAGGCAATCATTTTGTTTACCCGTTTACTGCTCACTTACCATTATCATCTACTTCATTTGTTCCATCTGGGCTAGGAACCAAGACTGGGGCTGTATTGCATTGTAGGCAGTCAGCACTCAGAGGTCTCTCAGGCTGCAAAGCTGGGGTGATCTTCTTTCCTCCTGACAAACTCCGTTCACCAGAGAAAACTTGAAAAACTCAGCCCTCTTCCACAGACACCCTGTGCCAGGCAGCGAGCATGTATTTTGCCAGTGATGCTTCCTAAGTGCAGCTGTCACCAGGGATGTCTGGAGGGAAGAACTGGTTTCCATGGAAACATAGCATCTGGAAGTGAGATTTTTTTATAGCCTGGGAATTTTCTAATGGACTGTATTGCAAGGAAACGGCCCCCACCCAGTGGATGTTGAGGGATTTTATAGGGTCGCCTCCTCTGGTGGGCTCTGGGACCCAGGAATACCTGCTTCACCTACCTTTACACTCATGGTCTGAATCTGGTAGGAAGGGTCAACACAGGAAAGGGAAGATGTATGCCTGCTGTGCAGCCCTGCCCACGGCAGGGGGGTTGGAACTAGATGGTCTTGGAGGCCCCTTCCAACCCAAGCCATTCTGTGACTCTGTGATAGCTGCATGCAGCTCCCTAGGCCAGGTGTTCCTGGGTTTAGTTGTTGACCAAGCACCGCTCAGACACTGGAAGCTCATCTCTGCAGCCTGCCACACTGACCAGGTTTCATTGGTGTGGCTTTCTTGAGCTGGCTCACAAGTGGTTTCTGCCAAGTTTTCATGTTGGAAGGAACCTGAGGATGGAACCTAAGGGGCAGGCAGCTGTCACAAGTTCAGGAATGAAACTGCCCTCAGCCCGGTGCTCAGAGCACCTGTTCTTTGCCAGTGTGTCTTACTGATGCACAGGCTTTGTATCTAGCCATTGCTCATTTCCCACTGCTAAACAGCCTGAAAAATTTCACGTTTACTTTTCCAGCTGTATTTTGAGTATGTTATTATTAAACTAAGCAGTTCATGCAGCACAGAAGAGTAGTGTTGAGCCTGGTTTCTGTCCCTGTCTTAAATGAGGCCAAATTCTCATCTTACCTTTACACCAAGATAAAATCCATTATCGCTGGCTTTGCTACTGATTCACCCCATTCTCCTGCAGCATAAGCAGGAGGAGAGTGCTTTTCTACCTGTCTATATTTTGGAGTGCTAAGTAAATCTTTTCGCTGTTTTTATTTATAAATTGCATTTCCTAATAGCGATTCCACAAGCTAGATGGTCTATCTCTTAATGCATATCACATTTCCAAGGTTATTAAAGTCACTCAACCTTGCTTTTTAATACCACAGCCCCAGGCAAGTTATCATGGCAAAGCCTGCTTTCCTTCCACGTCTCATCGCTGAGATGTACACACCAGTGAAATGATGAAGTGTCCCTCTCGGGCGTCTTGCAGCATCGTTAAGGACTGGTTGTTGGAAGCTTTTCTGTGACTTAAGGACAGGTGCAGCCCAAGTGCCTCTCAGCCTGTCAAGTCTGACAGAAAGAAAGGCTCTCACAGTTCATTCACAGTTGTTATTATGGGTTTGCAGGGGAGCGTGAATGCTGAATACGGGGCTGGCATCCTGATCAGTCCCACTGGGCAAGAACCAGGAGTCAGTTTCTGGCTCGTAGGGAGGTGCTCTGAATGTCTATCAGGGTAGAAAAGAAAGGGGAATCTTTTTTCCAGTAATTCTACTTACAGATTGTTCTGCAGTTCATCCTTATTCCATGTTTTGAAGGGTAGAATCATTGTTTCTTAAGGACTCATCTGCTCCTGCTGCTTATATCGCTGCTTGAAGTCAATTTAGAAAATTGCAGTTGGTTGCGGTGGAAATAATTACGATGTCAAAAATACAGTATTGTGACTTCTGTTACAGGCATAAGTAGCTGGAGCAGATGAACCCTTACGAAATACAGATAGCCTTTTAATGCAAGCAGTGTAGAAAATACAGAGCAGGAGAAGAAGGAAGGAAGGTAGGAAAGCAGAAGTGTTTTTAAAATGAGTGGATTTTCACAATTCAGCATGCAACTGTCATTTACCCTTTCATGCCTGACAGTGGCTTCTAAAGAATAAATATGCTTTTGCAATGCAGAAGTGCCTTATACCGTTCATTTACAATCAAAATTAAAGCAACAAGGAGGAAATGAAATGTAAACAGTAATAATAACCATAAAATTGTTAAGAGATCACATCTGTTATGATATCCACAGCTCTTTATTCTTTCCCTCGTTTTCCAGAGGAGAATGAATCCATCCAAGGCTGACATGTCTCACTGTGACGTGCGCGGGCACCATCTCTGTGCTGGGTGCAACTACTCACCTGAGAAAGGTAAACTCACCCCTGTCGTGTCTGTCGTTTCCCTGGGAGACATCACTCTGCTCGAACTGCATTCCTGCTGTTGACTCACATGAACTAAATCTCTGGGAATTTTACAGCATACAGAATGTCTAACTAGCCTTCACATAGTATTCAGCCTGGCTCTTACAGTCTAACAGGCGTTAGGAATAGCGAATTTTAGCAGTGAACTATCCCGTTATTTATACAAGAAGCTATTGATTCAGCATGCAGTGTGGTGATGGCATTGAAATGTAAATGTTCACACAGCACTGACTATTGAACTTTGTGTATTGACTGTATTATCTGAAATACATTTCAGTTTGTTTTTTTCTAGAGTACCTATAATAGATTGCAACTACTTGCCAGAACTTTCCGTTACTTACAACTAATTCTGCTTTCTCTAACTAAATACTGGACAACATTCAATTCTTCAATTTAAAACTCAAGCTAATCGTCTCGTTGTTCCCCTGTTTTCAAGTAAGCTATTGATTTAATGTGACATTGCAGTTGGTGTGTTGCCCGAGGGATCAGTGGCCTTCTCACGTTTGCTTGCTGCTCCTGTCCACTACTTGAAACCCGAAGAGTGGGGCACAGAGTAGTAGCAGAACAGCTGCTGTATGCCCCATGGGATCCCGTGGCACTGGGTACTGAGGAGCCGTCTTTTCACATCGCTGCCTGAGGGAAATATCCTACTGACAGCAGTGGGAACTGATGAACCGGGTGATTTAGGGAACAAAGGAGATCTGAAATCCTCTGACTTCTGAAATGGCCTTGGGTGAGGCTTCATGTTTCCAAGCAGAACTTTGGTTCTGTTAATACAAGCATAGCTTTTTTCTCCCCTGCAGTACAGGGAATAATCACATGACATTTCTCTTCTCTGCCTGGGTTACCTATTTAGTTCACAGGGCTTTTCAAAAGAGAATTATGACTCAAAGCTCCTGCTCTCAACACTCACCTAGGGCCATCAGTGCTTTCGCAGTACAAATAGCAGTAATAAAAATAAATAAATAATGAGGTCCTGGAAGAAAAACACAATCCACCTAAATGATCTTAGCATTCGGGGCTTGCCAGGGGCTTCCTGAAGCCAGTTAGCTGTAAGTGCAGTGTTGGTATCTAATTACAGTGGGGTTTTTTGTGCACTCCGGAAGGGCACTGGGTGAACTGAGAGCAGCAACAGCATCACATCCCTTACCTCTCCAAAAATCCTCTTAGCATGAACCTACTTTTGTCATCTCTTCTCTTGTCAAATGCAATCCGAAAATATTCTGAACACCTCTTACTCAGACTGCTCTCCTGTCTGATGGGCTCTGCGTGCCCTCGGTAAGGTAAATGTAGATCAGAGGAAGGGCTGGAATCCAATCTTTGCCTTCTTCAATATTTCAAGCAGATTTACTATCTTCCAACCCATTCATTTGTCACTTCAATAAGTACCTGAAAAGTTAATTCATTAACAGGAATAGCCTGAAAATTTCAGCTTCTTCATTTATTAGCCAGAGAGCAGTTGTAATTCAGGTAGCAATAAGGGATTGATGAAGAAAGAGTAAATGCCCGAATGGCACAGTAAATGTTATTGAACTCATTTCATCTGTGGGTTTTAAGATAATTAATCTTGCATTGTTAATAGCTGGAGATGGTCTGATCAAGTTTTGTGTTCTTTGGACATTTCAGCATGAGGCTATTTATGGCTTGTCAATGTGGAAGGGCAATGCAAGGTTAGAATACAAAAAGTTTGAAAATTAAATGAATGGATCATTTTTGATCTATTGAAAAAAATACCACTTTCCTCCTTTCTGTTTGTTTTTTGTTTGTTTGCTTTTTTAAGGAAAAAATGTATTCTGTGTGGGAGAAAGAATCTCCTCTCTCTCTGCTCAGAAAAAGCACATAGAAGAAGCAAAAAAATGATTGTTTTNTAAATGCTTTTTTTTTTTTTTTTTTTTTTTTTTCCCTTAGTTTCAAGCTGCAAAAATCAAAGGCATGCTGAACTGCATCACACATAAAGGCAAGGGAAGAGAAGGGAAGAGAAAAATACCGTGAGTTCAAAAAGGTGTGTGCTCCTCGCCTCTTCTCTCCTGCAGCTTTGGATGGAGAGCTCCTTTATCCAAATCCTCAGCAGCTGCAGTCCAGAGCGTAGCAAGGGTAAGTGCCGGGTCCTGCACTTGGGTCACCACCACCCCATGCAGTGGCACAGGCTGGACATTTGCCCATTAGAACAGGACCTGGGGGTGTCAGTTGACAGACAGCTGAACATGAGCCAGCAGTGTGCCCAGGTGGCCAAGAAGGCCAGCGGCATCCTGGCTTGCATCAGGACCAGTGCAGCCAGCAGGGCAGGGAGGTGACCATCCCGCTGCACTCGGCACTGGTGAGGCCGCACCTTGAGTGCTGTGCTCAGCTTTGGGCCCCTCACTGCAAGAAGGCTGCTGATCCTGAGTTCTCGAGCATGTCCAGAGAAGAGCAAGAAAGCTGCTGAAGGGACCAGACTTCATAATCCAGGCAAACATTTGACTTTCACCAAGGACTGCTTGGTGTCTGTTTTGAAGTAGGTATTTCCTGCTCACAGCATTTTTATGCCTCTATCCTTGCCGCTGCTGAAGTGGCAGCACATTCTGTGTCTGGAGGTAATTAACCTCTGTCTTCTTCAGTTTCCTCACCTACAAAACAGGGAGAGTGTACCCTTCCAGCAAGGTTTCAAACTAGCAGCCTGCCATACTGCTAGTAAAATGTTGTGTGTAGGACACCAAATACACCCTGTGATGCTGTGATTTGCTGACCATGAAATAAGAAATGAAGCTGCTTCTGTAGTCCTCTGCATTTTTTTACTGCAGTTGAGGACTAAAATTAGCCTTTGGAAATGCTTCCTATTTATTTTATTCCAGGAGTACATTATACCGAGCACTACGAAATGCTACTGTTTGAGTTATGGGAGGATTTGCTCATTAAAAAAATGCTCCCCATTGAATGAAATATCTGTGCATTAGCAATTACTTTTGTAGATGCCAGATACAACCGAAAAAGCACTATTGAGAAACATTCTTCATGTAGAGAAGGAAAAAAAAACTCCAAGTGATTTACAGAGGGCCCAGTAATAATATCAGCCATCTGAGAACCAACAAGTAATTGCATTTTGTGTACAGGTAAAATGCGTGCATTTAGTTTGGCTGAGCCTTAGTTATTGTCTTTGTAGATGAATATACCATTGCAAAAATCGTGATACTTTCAACTAAAATTTGGCACTAAGTGCGGGATTTTTCAGTTGTTAAAAAATGGCTTATTTCCCGTAGTCCCAAAGTTATCTCTGTTTTACCCCTCTAATTTATGTCATGTCTCAAGAATTTCATTGATTCCTACTTTAGCATTACTTCTAATAGGAAGCCTTGGATTCATTGTGCCTAGATGGAGCACAGAAATAGACATCCTAGAAATGCTAGTAAATGTTCAATGATTTCCGCAGCCAAACAGACACACACACACACACACACAACCCATATAAAAGTATTGGGCAGACACGCTCACAATTTCTGGGCACACATACAGTACACAGACTGTGCACACAATTTGTGGATGGAATGGTTTTTGTTTATTTTATTTGATTAAGTGTTTCTGGTTTATCTATGATTCAGGGTGGATTCATGGGGAGAGAAGGAGGAATAGGAAGAGAAGCCTCAAATTGGTTAATGCTGACAGACACTCACCCAGCGACCGTAATGCCAGTAATGCCAGTCCTGGGCAAACTCGGAGGAGTTCATCGAAGCCATACTGAAAGGTGAGTGTGTGCTGCTCTAAGTCAGACTGTGTGTCAGAAAGTGACAGATCAGCAAAAAGCAATGTTGCTAAAAATCACTCTGAGTCGCGTCTGAAGTTTGGCAAATATCAGAAGTGTCATCATAAGTCAAAAGCAGGGGCCAGAAGACCTTGTGTGAATTTGTAAGCAGAGAGCTGAACTCTGGCTTGGTCAGCTTTCAGACTGCAGCCTACATACTCCTAAGACAGATACTGCAGTTGTCCAAGCACCTGAACGCACTTCCTGATGCAAATCTGTGTGCACCCACGTATGCACACTCACAAATGTTCGGCTTCCAAGACCATGGCCTGTGAAGGGAGTTGCAGTGCTGTCAGGCTTTACAGTAGTGATGTCAGCTCTTACTGTCATGTTCAGTGTTTTTCTGCTGAGGTCAGATGTTTGCATGAGAATCTCAGGTTTTATTTAAAAGAAAAAAGTATGTTGCTGTTCTTTGTGGATGCAGAAAAAGGCTGAAATTGTGTCTTCCTGATTTAACAAGGAGCTTATATTTATTTGTGTATGTTTTTCAGCTGGCTTGTTTTTAATTGTATCGCTCCTTGACACTATAATGTCTTCTGTTTGGAAAGCCTTGGTCCAAGGGCTGCTCTGCCAAAGCAGGACTCAGAGTCAGTTCCTGGTTTCCACTGTCTGTGTCCCCTTCAGCAACAGCCTTCCCCTCCCTAAGGCGTCTCTTGCGTCTCTCCTGATGTCTTCTCTCTCCTTTGGAGCAGAGGAACATTGCCATGTGGCTGTCCTGAATGTGGCACAGTGGGAGATCAGTTGCTGCTCAGCACACTCTTCAGCTTTGGGGCTACTCATCAGATGAGGCTACAGCTCGTTCCTACAAATCTTCTTTGCCCCTGAGATTAGATTTCCAGATAGCTTTTGCACCCAAAAGCAATCAGTCCCATACTTCCTGCACACTTGGGTCCTTGAGCTTCTCAGACTAGTTGTCTTTACCTGGCTTCCCTCTGCTATTCCATTTTACTCGTTTCAAAGCTAGAACGCCAGCTGCAGATCATCTTTGGCTTATCTTTCCATTGCATTTCAAGTGGATCAATTCTGGGTCATTGATCCCAAGCTCTGAAAGAACAGAAAGTTTTGCACAGCTTCCTGCAGTGGAACACCCTCTTTCTGTCAGGCCTACCAAGTTCAGTAAGCTAGCCAGTAAGTAAACTCAGGCATTGTGCTGTGCTTCCCTGGTCATTTCTGCAGGAAAATGTGCTCTGGAAAATAGTAAAAGCTAATGAAGATATTGTATTAATATATAATTCCAGCGGTGTGTGTTCTGGAAGGTTGTCTTATGTGCCTGTGTGCTTCTCTATGAGTTAGGAAGAAGGAAATTCTGTACTTTTGCTACACAAGCAAGAGATTTATTGATTAACCCCAACATGTATTTGGCATGTCGTTTTCTCTAACCCTGTCTTCACAAAGAAATACATTTGGGTAAAAATAATTAGTCCAAGATGAGATTACAGGGAAGAGATTACAGATTCAAAGACAGAAATCCCTGATACCTGTCTGACAGAACAGATGGGCATGGAGGAGTTAAAGCGCTTTGCTGTCATTTTTCTCACAAGTGTGATAAAAAAATGCACTACAAGTTAAAGAAAAAAGGGACAAATGTAGGTGGAAGACAGTAGGTGATATTTAATCCATTGTCACCAAATCATTTTCTAAAAGAAAAATAATTGTCTTTCCTTGTGGAGATACTCCTAAAAAAAGGACAGTGGGCATGTTGTCAGCCATTCTCCCCATTAGCTATAATTACATGCAAAGGAAAGAGATACACATTGAAGTAATTCCTTGTGGGAAGTAAAGTTTCAATAGTTACTTCCTCAAGTGGAATTTTTATTCTATAAAGTCCCATAAGATCTTTAAAACCGACAGATTATAAACAGTCTACTACATTTTTCTGAACCACTGCTGATGGATAGAAGTTAATAATGTGTTTTCTCTTCTAAGGTCCTTGGCTTTCTCCTATTTATATGTTAATGCCCTGGACTGTTGCATCCGGTTGTATTATATGCTGAAAGACCATTTCTACATGCATCTACTGAGCTGACAGCAGCAATAACTTGTGCCCACAGGTTACAGGTTTCATGAGTTACTCACTTTATCTTTGGTCTGGAAAGGCTGAAGCAACAAAAAGTTCCCTAGAACATGTGACCTGCCAAGGGTACCGTCTGCGTGTTCACCTGGGACTTGCATTCTAGAGCTGGGATCCCTGTGTTACTTGCACTATCTCCTGAAAAAGTTATTAGTGGTGGATCTGGTTTTATACTGGTAATAGTCTCTACTTGAACCTGCATGTTTTCCGCTAAGTCTTCAAGATTTTTCTTTCCCATGCAAGGGGTTATACATCCTGTGTATAGGTATATATAAAGTACTGTTTTGCAGCTTGAAGCTCTTGCAACATTAATGCCTTCATTCAAGGGACAGCAACAAAGGCATCAGCCCCCTGGCGCTTAGAGGTATTTGAATTTCTCACTTCAGATGTGTAACAGAGTGAGCTGGCTGGGTCCTGTCCAGTGTAAACCATGTGCACATGTGTTTTTCAGTCTGGATTTTTCAGCCTGCTTTAACGTGTCCAGGAAAGGAAACAGAACATCAGTTCTGGGCACTTGTGCACTTCAGAGTAGAGCAGAAGATACCTTGTCACTTTTGTCTGAGGTGGATTCCTACAGAAGCAATCTCCGTTTTCAGGGCTATTTGGTGCAGGTATTTACTTCAGGCTGCTGACACAGTTAAGCTGTCAGGCCTACAGATAGGCACTGTAACATCTGTTCCTCACAGTTCACAGCCTCAATCACCTATATCACGTAGAAGTGAGAGGGAGTTTTGAAACTGCGAACTTCAGGCAGACCAAGACTTCATCCTGCCTAGGGCCAGATCTCATCTGAGCTTTTCTGTTCTCACTGAAGACAGCTGCATGCTGATTCTATACAGCTGGGCTTTTAAAACACTGTGATGATATAAAGGCATTTCACGTGCCCTTTATAGAAGTTACTACTATGTTTGATATGGCATAAACACTTGAAAGTCCACAGGTTTTCAAAACTTAAAACCAAACCCCCCTTTCAAGCACGGAGAAGCCAAAACCAATGCTGTAGGAGTGAAAAATCTTGTGTGAGTTGATACTGCTTCCAGCGGCCTTTTCCATCCCATGAGGAAGTTTCATGTGTGCACCCATCTGAGGTGTACAGGCAGGTTAAAGAAGATTCTGAGTAACTAAAGCATTGCATTGCTGCCCTGAAATATCCTAAAGTGATAGGGCAAGGGCTGTGGAGCGAAGACAAATAGCTCTTCTTGGGGCAGGTCCAGCTAAATTTCCAAAAGCTACTTTTGGTCATTACAGAACCTTTCGGTCTATAATACCTGCTCCTGAAGACTGATCTCCACAAACATTTCTGCATACAGGACCACTTCTGTCACTATGACACTCAAAGACTCGAATGTGAGCACAGCAGCAACCTTCATCTGACAAGCACACCTGCCACTATGCGCTCTTAATACCTTGCAGCCCCATCTTGGAATTTTCGGAACAAATTTTCTTTCTTCTTCATATTGACAAAGGGATCAGGGGATTCTAGTTGGTGGCAAGTTGAATATGAGTCAACAGTGTGCCTGGGCAGCAAAAAGAAAATGTAATGCTAACGAGTTGCTAAAGGTGAACTGAACTTGTCTTATACGGAAGAGAATTCCTATGTCTGCTCACACTGCTAGAGAGCTTTATTTCCTTACTGATTTCAGCTTCAGTTCTGCAGGGCAGTGCCCAAAGCTGGCTAGTATATTTTACAAGATCTGTCCATGCACTGAAATATATGTATGACAGTTTTCACAGTTTTGTAGAAAACAGGGATGGAAAACGCTGAAATAAATCATCCAGTCAGCCTGAAATGAACATTCATAGTAAGCTCTTGAAAAGCAAAAAGTGCTGGCACAACGAAGTTGGCACAGTGAGAGTTATTCCTCGCAATGCAGAGAAATTATCACTAGTGTTCTCCACTGAGGTTTCCTGAAAACAATAGGCAGAAAGTTGGTGAAAATTGCTGTCTTCTTGAATTCAGTACAGCAGAAACTTGGATGCAACTTTAAATGTGGTCTGCACAATTCAGTGGTCCCTTCTGGGGTTCAGATCTGTGAAATGTGGCTGTTGGCCATTCAGGAAAACGTGAGACCTTCCAAATGGACTTAAACCAGTGGAAGAAACTTCAGCAGAGGAAATCAACAGCAGCAGTAGAGGTTTAAAGAGCAAAAACACTCAGAACCTCCTCTGGGCCAGTGTGCCCCAACGAACTGAGAGCCCTGGAGTTCCTGAAAGCTGTCCGTGTGGAGGCAGCCTTCTTGCAGGGCTGGATCTGGGTTGCTGCTAATGAACACACTGACTACAGAGTCGTAGAAGGGCAGTTAAACAGGCCATAGGAATTATGGGGTTGTTTTCCTTTCTGCTCTCCTATGAAGTACTCTGAGAACACTGCAGAAGTTTCCTTCTCATGCCAGTTGGAGTTATGATGTGACGGTTATTAGTAGGTGATTGGGAAGGAAAGAGATCAACTGAAATTGCAGCACCCTGAAGGCAGATTCCTAATGTGTTGCTTTTTCATCTTCACAATTTCCACTTTCAAGCAATGTTTCCACCTTCAAAACCAGATTTTTGTTTTCCCCCAAAATCCTCAGTTCTGAAGAATGAAAGCTAAAGAGCTAATCTGGCCTTTAAAATGCTGTATGGCATTTATTCAAAGAGAAATGATGCCCAGAAATGTCCCAGGCAGCTTCAGAAGCTGAATTTTCTTCCTCTTCGTTGGAAGGGATGCAATTTCCAAAGAGAGCTTTTCTTGATGAAAACTTCTACCCAGCTTTGGGCCCCAGCCCGCAGAGTATTTACTTGCTGTCCTGAGACTAGATCGTCACCTGGCAAATGGATCTGACTCTTAACTCCACTAATTCTAACTGAAAGCTCGCTTCTGTCCTGCTTCCTCCTAATTCCTCCTAACCACTAGGAGTCCAGGGCAGCACTTGAGGCCTAACGCTGATCTCATTTATGCTATTTTTATGCTGAAATAACTTCCCAGGATTTAGTAAGCTGTGTGAGTGCAGGAACCAATCTTTGATCTTGCAGCTTTCCCTGGGGAAGCTGAGGTTTCTCTAAAAGCAGCCACAAAATCAGGCTGTCAAACCTGTGATGCTTTGAAAGCTGCGGGCATGCTTGAGATAATAAGCCAAGCTCCTTACTTGGTTTAAACATGTAAGTGTTCTTTTGGCAGTGATCAGCCCATTCTCAAACCTTGAGACAGATCTCAAGGTGGGAACTAAGTCAGAAAAAAAAAAAAAGAAGTTACTTTGAAAAGAGTTTGCTTACTATCTACAGGGGAAAACTGTCTAGCACTGTCATCAAACGTGTCTGCGTGAATACATGCACAAGCTCTTACCTCTTCATAAGTATCTGTTCATGCGAATGGTTTGCTGTAAGTACGATTGAGTTTACAGCTTCCCAGAAAGCTGAAGATATATTTTATTTATTTATTTTTTTAAATAAAGGCAGTCGTATGTCTCCATGGTGTCAGGCTGTACCCACAGTTCAATTTCAGCAAATCCAGTGTCCTGCCCATGGGTGCCACAATAGAATTTTGCTCATCTTTGTCAACTGTGGCCAGCCTAGAGTTGCACTCTTCAATTTAAATCCTCTCCCTTCTTGATTATCTGCTGTCCTTCATACCATGGAGACATCCCCTTTGGAATGCTGACGAATGAGCAATTCAGAAGACAGAGGATCAGTGTGCTTAGCTCAGTAGAAAATAGCAGTTGTGGATTCAGGAGCAGGGCTTATTTCCTAACCCCTCATTATGCTTGAAGTCCCCTGGTTTCCATCTGCACCTCAGTACACTCACTTCAGGAAGCTCATTGGCTTACACCAACTTGTGTTTTCACATCAACAGCAAAGACATACTTCAAAGACACTTCTCTTTGAAGGCGATGATAAAAAAA
>VXAV01005057.1:0-27825 GCA_013399715.1 Alectura lathami | reverse complement strand
AGAAAACCGAATCCATCATCAAATAACTAGAGTCTCTTTTCTTAGAAAACACAGCTCTTTCTTGCTATGAATTACTGAAGAGAATTCCTGCTGGTTTTGTTCTCTCTCCATGTCTTTTTCTCTTACTCTGAGAGCGTTTAATTCAGCTCCCGGTCTGTTTGGCAAAGGCACAGCAATGCGGCTTATCCACCTTAAAATATGGGAACTTGCGGCATCGTGCCATAGCGTGTCCCCCATTCTCAGGAGCTGTCTTGCACCCCATACAGAAACATGCTGCTGAATTTACATTATTTGGTTACACTGAGGAAGAACAATGAAGAATGTGAACCTGAAGGGCTTCATAAAGGGAACTATGGTTGAAACAAAGTAATCTCAGTAGGTGGTGGAGAGAACACAGAACCCAAATCCCACATGGAAAACATTGCTGTGTGCTGTTGCTGCTTGAGCTCATTCTTCAAAATTGTGATTAAAACTTCCGAGAGCCATTCGGTATTCGGAAGCAGAAGTTGTGTTAGATCATACTGGGTGGTTTTTAGAGCAAGAATGTTCTTGCAAATTCTGAAACATGTTTCTCCCTAGGGTTGAATGAAAAACAGGATATTTCTGATTTCTCTATGAGCTGGCATTTTCTTAACTGCCTCATTTTGCCTCAGAACTTCTAAGCAACTCTTGAAAGATCAGTTCCTGAGCTGAGATCTTTGAAAAGATCACTAAACATGTTCTTGTGGGAGGAAAGGCCACATGTTTGACCACAGCGCTACCAACTGGAGGGTGTTCATAGACTCTGCTCTGACACAGTAGTCCTTATTGCTGCTGAACTTCAAGGCAGTGACAATGTCAAACCTGCATTTTTTTTCCTCTGCGTTTAAATATTGAATGTACCTGAGCCACTCTGTAATTCAATGCTGTCACCAGTGAGCAGTTCAGAAATCTAGTTTTAAAGTTACAATTGCTGTGTGTGAAGCAAACGTGCATAGCATGAGGGATGTCCTTCCAGGAAGGCAAGGTGTTCTGCTTTCCTAAAATTGCAGATCTAATATTGACGCAGAGGAGATAAAGATTTTCAGATCCAAAAATAAGTATTATATATTGTGATGTTGAATAAATTGCAGTTCTTGCACATTGTTTTTGGTTACAAAGACTGTGTTCAGCTCTTGGCAGATTTGGTAGTTTCCATTCTGGATTACATTTCCAACTTTCTCATGGCAAGAATAATTAGAAGAATATGGCCATCTTTCCTATAAAATCAGTGTCATATTCGTTCCTAAATATCAAGGCTATTCAATGGGAGGTAGGCACTTAGATACCTGAATGAGAGCTTTGCATGATCAAATACGGGCCCTTGACTATGTTTTTAGTAATCTAGAATGATTCCAAACTTTTATGGCAAGAGAAGTTTTGGAGCAAAATGATCCTCATGTTGGATTTCCATGGATACAGCAACGTGGGTCTCTGTACCTTAATACTTAAACTTGATCAACTGTTGTCTCTTTATTTCAGCACTTTTATGACCTGTTCCTTAGAAAGCTGCTTTTGTTGAGTAGCGATCCAATGATCACTGAATTACGCAAAACATTGTACAGTGTGTCTGGAGTTGGGTAGTCTCATAAATGGGTAGATACTATAAAGAAAAAGCAGTGGATTTTCAAAAAATCCAGTAGATTTTGAACATTCTTTACTATTTTTTCCGGAGGGATGTCTCTTCACTACCATACAGACATCGCACATGGTTAAAGTTTAATGCACTTTGTACCCTTTTCTCCCTTAATATTCAGGAAGAGACAAGCTCATCTTGGACTCTAATCCATAAAATATGTCAGCCTCTAGACAGCCTGCTTGGGAGGTAGGTTTTGTGTATCATTTCCATAGAACCATAGAATCACAGCACGGCTTGGGTTGGAAGAGACCTCACAGCCCCCCCAGCCCCTGCCCCTGCCGTGGGCTGGCTGCCACCCACTGGGTCAGGCTGCCCAGGAACCCACCCAGCCTGGCCTTGAGCGCCCCCAGGGATGGGGCACCCACAGCTCTGGGCAGCCTGGGCCAGGGCCTCACCACTTCTGAGTAAAGAATTTCCTCTTAGCATCTAACCTACATCTCCCCTCCTTTAGTTTTAAGCCTTTCTCCCTTGTCCTGTCACTGTCTGCCCTTACGAAAAGTTGCTCCCCATCTCTTTTATAAGCCCTCTTCACACACTGAAAGATGGCAATGCCCAGAACCAGATCTTTCTGGCTTTTTGGTGGTGCAGAGCTCCAGAAAGGGAAGTTAAAGGTAATGCTGTAACTCCTAAAATCACTTCTGCCCATGAAATACACGTGCTTCCTAGAAGCAGCACTGTGAGTTACTGTACCAGAAGGTTAAGGTCCTTTCCAGAGACCTCCACAGCTACTAAAGACTGTATGATGAAGCCCAGAGATTAATCCATGGGACAGAAAAGCATTGGAGTTCCCATGGTTACTCCCTGGCTCTGGTCAATTTGGAGAAGTGGATTTCATATGAAGATGGGATGGAAACCTAATCCAATGCATTGGCTTTTGGCTGTCAGTCAGATGTGCAGTCAGCTGTAATAACACAGGTCTCTATCCACTGAAGGCCTGAGGGGACCAGTCAGAAAAAAACAGCCACTTGCTGACCATTGAGAAGCACAATGGTGTGAGAAGCTAGCAGCAATCTGCTCTGTCATCCCTTGACCTTAATTCTTATTCTAGGCCTTGTGTTAGGAAGGGAGGAGAACTATTCACCTTTGTAAGTGAGAGAGAGACATCCACACAAAAGGAGTAAGTGTGTATTGAGGTGGGAATGAATTCCCCCAAGGGATGCTATCAGGGCCTGTGCAGTGAATGAAAACTCAGCAGGGGGGAGGAAGGTGCACTTTGTCTGGGTGCTTGTCATGGCAGTAAACAAAGCAAACTTTAGCATTTGTTTTGCTCATTGTAGATCAGCACAGGGGCTCTAGTAACACCAGGTTTGGTAGGGCATAGCAATACTTGCTTCTCTTTTAGGGGCTGGCCACCTAGGCTGAGGCATATACCCCCCAACAAACATATACACTCCTAGAATCCTTGCCTGTATAAACACAGAAGAAGTTTCTTAATCTTGGAGCTCAAAATTCAAAATAAGATATTCCAGCTACCTGATTTACATGAGACCTGAGCATAAGGCTGCTCTTCTGTTCAGGATGGAAGTGGCATACCATTTTCCTTACTTTGTTCACAGACGTTCAAACTTTATTCTTCCTGTCTTCACTGAATTTCTGTCTTGTGACAGGAAGATGGGAATGTCTCGGTTTAATGGCACTTGACCTTCTGAAGTTGAGGTTATTCTGTATTGCCACTTAGAAGGGGTTAGTGAGTGGTTAACAGATCTTTTAATAGAAGGCTAAACACCAACAGCTCACTTGGCTGTGTGACTATGGCCTATAGCCACTCCTAGCACAATCTGTCACCATGCTAAAAACCCAGAGCTAACGATATATCTCACATCTGTCCATCACACGCTCTAAAATGACCATTAATAATGTATTTGCCTTCATAAACTTTTGGCAAAGAGAAGATTACAGGTGACCCATTTGTGGTTTTGTTTCTTCAATAGCTGCATTATGCTTTTCAGACCAAACCCTTTCCACTGTTGTGTCCAACAGGGGAGTGAGGGCTTTTTCGCTGTTGCTGGGTTCACAGTCTGTCTCCCCAAACATGGATCTGCCTGGGAACCTGTTCTGGTGCCATATGGCTTAAGCCTTTGATTCCTGCAGTCACAGAAGTATGTCTTAGCTTTACACTAACCCTCCAAGAGGACAGTCTGGAAGGAAGGAGCCTTTTCTTGCTCAGAGGCAGTGCTAGATATTTCAGCAGCGCTTTCAGAAACTGCTGTTCTGCTGTCTGTGTAATTGATCTCTTAGCAAGTTTTGTTGCAATTATGCTGCAAAATTAAGCTGCGCCCAGGAATGCTCCCAGTGTATCCTATTGCTCAGCCATTACCTTGGCAGTCCTTCAACACATGCCAGTGAGCACTCTCCTAGGCACTTGAACTAGTCAGTTCAAGTACCAGGATCACAGTAATTGAAAGGGGAGAGGCAGAAAGCCTCATCCAGGCAAAGACAAATGAAAAGGGGGTCCAAAATGTGAAGGGGAAGCATAGGAGAACTCTGAGCCCTCCTGGCAGCATCCATCACTCCCTTGCGCACCTGAAAACCTCAGCTGTGCTCTGTCCAGAGCCAAGAGGGCACAAAGGAGGGGAGGAGAAAGGAGCCCCACAGTTGCCAGGGTCCCTGTCTCCCTCATCAAACTCCCTCATACTGGGCAGCAGGTGGCCAGGTTCTTTTGCATGACAGCATGGTCATCGGTGTGCCTGAAGTGCTGGGCGGCCTTAGGGCAAACAAGGATGCACCTCAGTGGCTTAACTGACAGTGGCATGTGGTGGCACATCCCCACTAGTTATCAGGACAAACTATCAGGATTGTTTCGTAGACTCACTTGTGACCAGACCTTGGAGGAATGTTGCATTACACCACGAAGAACATCATCTGCCAGGTGGATGTTCAAAAATACCTGTGCGCAGAAGCAGGCAGATGGTGGCCTTGCTACGCTTCATAACGGCCCGCTACAACTCTGTTATCAGTTCCCAGCTGGAACAGGGCTTCGTCCGGGCCAACAGGTGAATAACAGCATGAAGTTGGTGGAGCAGACTTGTGTCAACCCTCTGCTTGGCCCTCCGAGGTAGGAGAGTGGGTACTGCATTCTGCATCTCGCAAAATCTGTCAGGATTTCAACTAACAGCAATTATTTGGGGCTGTCATTTTGGGCTCTGCTCATCCTCAGCTGTTACTTACCTGACTGTTACCATTCTAGCTTTCTTGGGCAGGGGACATTAATCAGTGTTTCTAGTGGCATTGGTCACCTGAGGAGAAAACATAATATTGGCATAATTTCACCATCTGTCAGGCCATGTTAGCCAGGACATAAAGAATCCGACTTATTTTCCTTAAGCCATGGAAACAGCCTTCAAACCCTGGAAGCCCTTATTCCACTGCTAAACTTCTCTATTAAATAGTGCTGCAGGAGTTGTCTCCACTCTATGTTCTGCATCAACAACCACAAATCAAGCAAGCAAACAAAAACACCTAAATCCAAGCCCTCACTGAAACACAACTAGCACAAAGAAGGCTTCATGAAAACTGGAAACTCACTGTGAATTAAACAACATTAATTGCCAGTAATTGCGTCACCCCTAGGGAAGACTACATGCAATGGCATGTTTATTTGAAGAAGGACCATTAATGGGACTGGTGGAGGTGGAGCGCAGAACAGATCATCTTGCATAGCAGTAGAGAGTTTACCTTACCTCTTTGTAAATACAACCATGATAAAAGCACTTACAGAAAATAGGGCCAATATATAGCAACGCTTACCTCCTGCTGTAACGCATTAGAATAGCATGCATTGATTATGGGCTGTGTGCTGGTTACAGATGACTCTGTAACACTAATGGGTTTTGCTTATGGATCTGAGTTTCACTGAAATATGTTCCTGTCCTTGAATATGAATTAACTCTGCTCTGAAGTGCTCTTTGGTAGTGCAGCCACAAGCCCAGATTGCACTGACGTCCCTGAATGTTCAGGGCCAGCCTCACCTAGGACCTCCATCCACTCCCTGCACATTTGCACAGGAGCTCCATTAAGCTTTGTCCTGGTTTATGTATTTTGAAGGTTGATTGCTTCTAAATCATCACTATGGGGTAGTTTCCCATTAGTAATCTGACTATAAAAAGAAGTAACCATTTGCTGGGTTTTAGAGTACGTATAGAAGGCTGTCCGACTAAAAACAGTGAAAGTGAAACATTCCATATGAAGGCTAAACCGCATTAAGAGAGCATAACTGGTAAAGTATCCCCATCTTTTTCCTCATCGTTTTTGCACTGAACAAAGTTGTCGCTATCACGTAAGAAGACTAAGTAACTTAAAAATTTTAAACCCCTATTAATGAAGTTGGTTTGCTGTTCAGCACATTGCCATCAAAGCGCTGTCGTTATTTCACGGGAGACAGGCTGCTGCTGTGTGCTGGGAAATTCTTCTGAGCATTTCTGAGGAAATTCTACTGTAGCACTGGTGCTCTCCGGTGAGAACGCCGCTTGCTGTGTGAAAGACCAGAGCTAAAAATGCTGTCTGGCAGTCTGTTCCCAGTTGAGTTAGTGACTGGGACATTGAGCCAGGCAATCCACACCCTGCTTTACTAAGTCTGCCACTGCCTGCTTCTCTGTTGGCCCATTTACCTTTTAACATCTGAGTGAATCCCTGGCTCAGAAAGTCAGTAAGAGTCTGACTGCTAGAGTGGGGAAGGACAGTCTTATCTTCAGTGGTGTCTGCTGGGCCCTGACTGGAGAGACCCTGAATCTGCCCCAGTCCAGCTGGTTTAGACTTGAGGTGGTGGCTGTGGGTGCTCTGCTCTGTGTCAGAAGTGGGCTCTCCTGCTTGGTCTGATCCTTCAAACCCTAATTAAAATACATCTAATTCCACTCTTCCTGCATAATGACTAGAACACCTGTGTTAGTGGCTGATAAAGATTTCTATTTCGTATTTCTTTGCTTAAATACCTTACCGTCGTTAAAGTGGAAAGAGCTTCTGATAGGCTCCCTTCCTTTTCCTATCAATTTAAGAGCATAAAGATAGATTAAATTAATTCCACAGCACACACTGCAATTCCATTTTGAGCAGCTTGCACTTGAAATTTATCCCCCTATATAGCAGGGAACACTGATTTACTTAGACAGCAGGTACTGATCTAACTGGGCTGGTACTGTAACACAGAGGGAGTATTGCTGTGCGTTCTTCATCATCTTCCAGCCCTCCACTTCCTTGCTTGCCACCATGCAGGAGATACTCTGCATCAGTTACATGCAGTGAGGTGGGGGTAACCTGTGCTGTGTCTCCAGCTCCCTTGAAGCGCAGATCTGGGCAGTACCAGGTTGAGCAGGCTGTGACCTTTTGACGCTAGCATCGTCTCTGGTGCTGGTAATGACATTTCCTAGCCATTCCTAACTCACTGCCAGCCCCTGCCGAATTCCCCTCATCGTTTGTAAGCCTTTTTAGCTTTTGGTTATCAGCAGAACAATGCCAGGTTGTTTCCAGTTAGCAGCATTTCCATCAGGGATGTAACATTTCCATTGTGAAGCGGCAGAAAGATTTTCCTCTCTGAGGGATCACTGAGTTCAGATTGGGTGTGCTTGGCTGTAAGCAGTATTCATTGGTTGCAGCCCAAAGTGAGTGCAGTCTGGCAGGGCTTGTTTACTGACTGACTCCTCTGCAAGCGACCTGACACAGAAGCCTTCAGTGTATGTATTTGGTTGGTTGGGTTGCATCCTGCAACACTGCCGCAGTTAAGGCAGTCAGCGTTGCAGCAACGAGCCCAGCAGTGAGCCCAGGTACATCTCCTGAACTGTTCTTTGAACTTTCTTCAGTGAGTGAAGGAATTAATTTACGTACATGAATAAAACTAGCAGGTATTCCTGTAAGGTTTACGGCAGCTTATGTAGAAGATTAAAATGTCACGGTCACCACTTTTTGTGGTACACAGCCACGTGCAAAACAATCTGTAGAGGCACAAAAATTCTGCCTCTGCCTACCAAAGGGGGAAACAATGGCAATAACACAAGAATCATAACAGCTTTGCTACTTGTTTTGCTGTACAGCAGTATTAAAGTGGCTGACACAGAAATGGCATTATAGTATTATTCACAGTTGTATTTATAACTCACTTAGTTATCACACTGAGTTAATGCAATTAGCCCAAATTGCAACGATGGCTGAAGTAATAAAGATTGGCAGGACAGCAAGCATGTGCAGTGCCCACGTTGGAAGGGAAGGAGGAATATGGATGAAAGTTTTCTTCAGCTAGTGACATCACAAATTTTGGAAATATCTAGATGTTCCTGAAGTTGGATGATAATACAGAGTTAAAAGATTGTAATGAGACTGCTTTGGGGAGTATTCACATATTTTAGAAGTATGCAGGAATCTAAATGATTTGGAATTCAAGAACTTACACTGGGGATTTTAACATTAGCATTGCTCTCTGCTAGTCTGCAAATTTATAGAAAATGTGATCAAGAACATTTGTTTCCAGTTTAATTCTTGGATCACATTTTTTATTCTGATATTAGATATGATTTTAGGACTTTAGCAAAGTAATGCTAATGCTAATTCAGAACAAATTAGGTTGTCACGCCTCTAACACATCTAAATCATGCCATGGCAAAAATGAAAACAATAAAGATGGGGTTCATTTCATGACACGCACTGCAGTCAAACACCTACTTTCATATTTTGATTTCAGCAACAGTCACTTTAATGACTGAACTCCTTCTAAAGACAATACTGACTTCTCAGGAAATTGCGAGCTGAAGTGAAAGGCTGAAATGTGACAGAAGATTGAATACAGATTGTTTGTTTGTTTACTAAAGAATTCCATGGAGTCTGTAGACATACCCACTAAATTTACTTTTCAATTTTCTTAAGCTTATAGGGCATATGCCTATTTTTTATTTCAGCTGTTGTAAAGGAAGATGTTCTTCTTGTGTAAATCGACTTGGAAAGACTGAGGAAACATGCTATTTAACAATCATTTTAAGACAATCCTTCCAAATTAAATTTCTATTTCAGTTGTACAGGGAAAGAGTTTGTGATCTGATTTCTAATACCAAGGTGTTATGAAATGCGTCAAAATTGCTATTAAGTACTCACATGAACAATTCCCTGAGACATAATCACTGCATGGCATAGCTGAAATGCACCTATTTGTCAAGTGTTTGTGTTTTATTTCTACATGGGAAAGACATGCGAGGTCTTCGCTCATTTCAGTAACACAGCTGTGTCAGTTCTGCCACCGTTTGAATGAGAAGGTCAGCTGTTAGTGGCACGAAATACTTGCAGCAATGCGGATGCATCTAGCTTTACTTTTATTCACAGTAAGGTAACAGAGGTGTATGTTGAACAGGTCAAGAGATCTGACCTGGGGGTGTCAGTCGACAGCTGGCTGAACATGAGCCAGCAGTGTGCCCAGGTGGCCAAGAAGGCCAACGGCATCCTGGCTTGTACCAGAAATAGCGCAGCCAGCAGCACAGGGAGGTGACCGTCCCCCTGTACTCAGCGGTGGTGAGGCTGCCACCTCGAGTGCTGTGTTCAGCTTTGGGCCCCTTGCTACAAGAAGTACACTGAGGCCCTGGAGTGTGTCCAGAGAAGGGCAACAAAGCCAGTGAAGGGCCTGGAGCACAAGGCTGATGGGGAGCGTCTGGGGGAACTGGGGCTGTTCAGTGTGGAGAAGAGGAGGCTCAGGGGAGACCTCATCGCTCTCTACAACTGCCTGAAAGGAGGCTGCAGTGAGGTGGGGGTCGGCCTCTTCTCCCAGGTATCAGTGACAGCAAGAGAGGTAATGGCCTCAAGCTGTGCCAGGGGAGGTTCGGGTTGGATATAAGGTAAAACTTCTCTGAGAGAGTGGTCAGGCATTGGATCAGGCTGCCCAGGGAGGCGGTGGAGTCTCCGTCCCTGGAGGTGTTGAAGAAACGTGTGGATGTGGCCCTCAGAGACATGGTTCAGTGGGCATGGTGGCGATGGGCTGACGGCTGAACTAGATGAGCTTAGAAGTCTTTTCCAGCCTTAATGATTCTATGATTCTTTGAGATGCAATGTTGTTGAGCAACATGAAAGGAAAATGACTGATATGGAGAAAATTCACATTGGCTGTCTCATCACAGGGGTGCAGATTCTGAAGATGATTTGCCCTGACTTCTGCATGAGAAGTTGTTACTTGAACAAGTGGGAGGAGAGACTGATAGACGGTTCCATCTTCGGTCTGATCATAGGGGTTTCATGGCAACAGCACAAAAAAAAAAAAAAAGCCAGGCTAGTTTTTCAAGCCTTTACCAAAACCAACTGTGACTTGAACTTCATGCAGCTGCCTAAGTTATCATCTCTCTACATGCACATCACTCCTGTCAGAGATTTTTGCAGGCATTGGAGTATGAGCTCATGCTGCCCAACCCCAAGATCTGTTCAGAAGCGTTTAAGGGCCCTAGCACTTCCTGATACTCATCTTCACAGTAGAAGCTGTACAGCCTTGCTGAAATCTCGCCCTTTGTTTTCACCACAGACACTACTTGCTGCTTTAGTTGCATTGCAGACATTTGTCTGCTTTGACTCCCTGTGAGCACAGTTTGTCAAAGAGAGGTAAATGGAAGACACCTGTAGAGTTGGAGGTGCCCTGTATTCAGCAAAATAAATTTGGAATCACAACATAAATCATGGGCAAAAAAGCTGTCATGGTCTTGTGGGACTTAGTTCTGGAAGAAACACATTTGTATAGAAAACTTTGGAACAAATCTCTCTTTGCTCTCTGGAGTGCCCCACCCGTTTGGCGTGTCCAAGTGATGTTTATGACTTAGAGCTGAAGAGCAGGTGAGTGCAGGTCCAACGCTACCTGGAGTGTGATGAGGTTCAGTTGGTCCGGTCTCTGGCTCAGAGTCTTCACTCACATTGACATCGTTAACTTACTACAGCATTGCCAGTCAGGATCCGTTTAGGCCTGTGGCATCACAGTTTTGTGGGACTGCTGTTCGTACCTCGGATCATTTCCACAATACAATCTAAACAAGTTACAATGTTGACATGAAGCACTTGCAGGATGCCTGTCCTGTGCATAATGCGTTCTGTCACGTGTAAATAACAGCTCTGCTCCTGAAATCAGTTTGAATCCAAATGTACACGGTGCCTTTTACGTTCTGCCCATTTTCTCACTCACTTCCAGTATAGCCTCCATTGCAGCCCCTGTACAGGGAAGTATGAATAACATTTCTGTTTATTGACTGATACAGAATGGAGGCATATTTCCTTGCAGAAGATTTATGATCCATGAGTCCATTACATTTGGATTGCAGATAGCGGATTAGTTTGGGATTTGTCTCATTCAGAAATCACTGACAATGGTGATTCGTCACAATAATTTCACTAAAGGATCTTGGCAGGTAATGTTTCATGCCACAAGCAGGTGCTCACTTTCCATCCATTAGGAAAGTCGTATGAATGGAGACACCACAATAAAAATGGAAGCATTGTTGTTTATTTAAGGTGGGAGAAAAATGTACGTGTCAGGGACTTTGACTGCTTTGTTTACCTGGGGAGAAGGACATTAGGCATTGGAACTTAGCTGGGAAAAAGCTTTTCAAGCTGTTAAAATTCATGAATTGAGCAGATAGAAGACCTTCAGTATTCTGTGCTGATCCTTGTAACGGAAAGATGAATTCATCCTCCATACTTTCATACTCCATACTCCATTCATTATAATCCTTAGGAGGACTTGAGCATGACCTTTAGCGGAAAGGAACCTGGAAATTCAATAGACATTGCCTCGAACTGTCAGAAGTGGAACCTACACTTGGGGTTAGTAACTGTATTTAGGCTCCTAAATATATGGCCTGTGATGTTTCAGTGGAGGAGCTCTAACACAAAAGCATGAAGGCCCGTCAGGCAAACAAGCACCTCCAAACTCCAAAGCCCTTATTCAAGTTCCATTTAGGAAGGTGGCAAAAGTTCACCTTTGATCTTTGGAATTTAGCACCCCCTAATTCTGAATGCTTGTTCTGTCTCACCAGCAAGAAACAGCAGGTGTGGAATGGAGGTAAATGCCTTGAAATTAATGCCTAAGAAGAGTCGGATGGTGTCAGAGGAGGCTCGTTGAAGACATCAATGGTGAGTTTGCAAAGACAGGGTTAGATGTGCATTTCTAACAGTCATCAAATTATGCTTCATGCTAGCAGTCGTTGCTGTGAAAATATCTCCATGCTGTGACATTTTGTTCAATATCTTTAATCATTCATGACTTTTTACCCTATGTTCAGAATCTTGATCACAGAAGAGAAATCCTTAATCATGCAGATATTCTGTGAAAGGCAACTGGGAGTATAAGTGGCAGAACTGAGTGATACTAAAATCACAGAATCACAGAATTATCGAGGTTGGAAGGGAATTCCAAAGGTAATCTGGTAGAACACCCCTGCTGAGGCAGGGACAGCTACAGCAGGTTGCCCAGGCCCATGAAGATCTCCAGGAAGGGAGACTCCACCACCTCTCTGGGCAGCTTATTCCAGTGCTTCATGACCTGGACGGTAGTTTGATGTTTTGATGGAACCTCTTGTGTTCCTGTTTGCATCCACTGAATCTTGTCCTGGCGCTGGGCTCCACTGGAAATAGTCTGGCTCTGTTCTTCCTGGCACCAGCTTATGGGGACACCCATAAATGGGTGATTAAGTCCATTAGCGTTATTAAAGCCCTGGTGTTGGGCCACCCGGGTATGGTGACACTTGTCATGGAACAAAGAGTGTAACAGCAAGCAGAGCACTGTCTGTAAAATCAAGCAGAAGCAAGGTCTAAGTGGGACTTAGACTGGAACTGCTTCTGGATGGCAAAACCTGTGATCTCCTGGTGGCCACTTCAGAAAACGTTTAGGTTTCCTCTGGCGGTATCATTTGTGCCCACGTGGAATAACAGCAGGGGTAGCAGTCAGGGTGTTGGAGGAATTTTGGCAGTCCCTTCACAATGTCCTGGACTCAGGCCCTCAGCAGGCAGCAAACCTCCCTAGCTGACAGCTGCAGTCGATCAATGGGTGCCTCTGTTGCCCACCAGAGTGAGCTGCCCAGAGCCATGGCTTGTTGTTTCTTCCTAGTGGTCTTACGTGGTTTAGGGTTAGGCGGACCAGATCTTTTGCTTGTAGGCACGTCTGGCTCCTATTCGACTTTGAGGATGGTGAACCTCCCTCGTAGCTACGAGTCCTTATGTGGGGCAGGAGCCTCCTGCTTGATAC
Organism: Alectura lathami; assembly: GCA_013399715.1. Taxonomy (NCBI): domain Eukaryota; kingdom Metazoa; phylum Chordata; class Aves; order Galliformes; family Megapodiidae; genus Alectura; species Alectura lathami. Next base: position 14,983 of record VXAV01005057.1, on the reverse strand, counting down.
CACAAGTCACCAGCTTCTATCCTTCCCCTTCTCTAAGGCTGTGTTTGCCTTAATAGTGGGAGCAGACGCTGCCTCCTTCTTTGCTGTGGCTGGGGCCTCAGGATCTTCAAGCTGTTGTGTGTCAGGGAAGATCCTGTCCATCTCCCTTTCATCTTCTGTAATGTGCCACAGCCTGATCACTGCCTCCCATAACTCCTGCAGTTGGTGGCACAGCTCCTCCAACACAGCACACCTGCTGCAGGACAAAGGGCTGTCTCTCTTGGCATCAGAAATAGGCCCCAGCCGCTCCTGCAGCCCAGGACGTGGAGGGCTGTATCTGCCATCTGATGCACATTCTGCACTGAAGCCTCTACTTTGTGACTAGTCACCAGCATATTTAAGACTTGCAGTGGTTCAAACTCAACCGAGCCCCCCTTCTCTGCCCCTTACTTTGCGACCTTCTGCACAAACTCCTGTATCTCTTGGCTGCCTCTGTTAGCTGTGCTCATCTTCATGAGTTTCAGAGAACTTAGGTATGCCCTGCTAAAGAAAGGCAGCAGGTATTTCACGTGAGGCTGCTTCCTTGAAAATTAGGGTGACTGTATCTGGTAACTGCATCTGCATCAGTACTTTACCAGCACCATGCTTGCTTTTAAAGCCACTTTATGCAGTCTGCTCCTAAATCTATTTCTTCATATCTGCTGCCTCACTGTTGTTTTTCCTTCTTTACCTGTGCAGTTAGTTATCCTCTCCTAAGAACAGACCTTCAATTGTCTTTAAGGACATGCATCTTATTTTCTGTTGTCTGAAAAGCTCAGTGCTGTCTGTAGAATCACAGAATCATAGAATGGTCTCTTACACCATGGCCCAGTTGACATGCCACTAGATATCTTCAAACTTCAGGCCAACAAGATGTTTGTAGGATGAGCAGAACCACACGAGGAATCAGCCTGAGTTCTCAAATCCAAGATGTGGATTAAATGATGGAAGGGATCAAGGTAGAGGTCTCCTTGTAGAGATCCCAGAGGTATCACACGTTGTAGGAATCCAGATAGTGGACCATTGCTTTTCTGGCTTGAGCAGTGGAACAGATGGCTTGTTGGCCTAGCGATGACTCTGCATCCTTCCAGCAGCTCTTCTTAGAAATAGCTGAACGACTGAGTAACATCCTATCACACTCTGAAGTGGCCATTTTAAAGTGTGTACGTGCTCATCAGTGCCGTTGACACTGCTGTGACTGTCCGTTTTCCTGTTTGTTTGCCATGCATTTTATTGTAATTTGTAGCACTGAGGAACACAGCCTTGAAGAGCTCTATAAATCGTGATGCTGTTGAAGTGAATAACTTCCCTTGCGTGAATGTCGCCTTTTGGAAAGAAATATGCAGAGTTTTCTGGCAGTACACCTTTTGCAGTATTAAGACACTAATTGTCATAAACAGAACGCTCTTCCACAGGATGAAATTCAACAGCGGTGTTGCCAACCACAGGGAATGACAACGTGCACTGGAAGAGAGCACTTCTGTGAAGTCAGGGTTGGTGGTTTGTCTTCAGGTAGAAAAGGATTATGTTCACCTTCATAGGATCGTATGATCATAGACTGTCTCGAGTTGGAAGGGCCCCACAAGGATCACCGAGTCCAACCCCTGTCCCCACACAGCACCACCCAAACCCAACCCCTGTGTTTCCCTGAGAGGATATAGAACTTTGTGTTCGCAGCACGCTTACAGTGCGCCACACTGTGGTGGGTGATTGTAATTCTTTCACAATGTCTCCAGATGTACCAGATACAAAAATAGAAAGTGTATTATTCTCTGAAATTCTTTGAAAGTGACCAGCTTTAATAGTTAGCATTAAAGGCCTGATATAAATATAACTGTTGCATAAAGCTGCAGAAAGTTCTGCTTTGGCCAGAGCTCTCCCAGCCTTTAGCAGGGTTTCCAGTGCAGTATAGGCATCCACACCTTAGCTGCTTACAAATATCAGCACTGAAAAATAGTTGGATGCAAGACAATCTTGTGCTCCTTGCTTGCTTTCAGCTGCATTTTCCTTCTGTAGTGCAGGCTAGAATTATGGTGGACTGAGAGTGGACTGAGAGATGAGTGAAAAGCTAAGTGAGAACTCTCTCTGGGGAGGAGGTGGGGACGTATTTCTGTATGCTGAAGGTTGACTTTTTTTCCACCTGAAAAGTCTCAGGCATATTGTCAGAAAGAGAAAGCAGTGATTAAAAAGTCAAGAAGGTGGGCTAAAAAAATGTCACGCAATCATGGACAGATTCAGGTGGGAAGGGAGCCCTGGAGATTCATCTCTCTGCATGTCCACTGTCGTCACTGGATTGAGTTGCTCAGATGTAGGTAAGGGTTGACAGTCCCAGCTGATGAAGGTGCTGCCGTCTTTCTGGGCCGTATCGCAGGGCTGTGCCACTCTCCTGGGGAAGAACCATTTCCTTATAACCCATTGGAGTTTCCTGTGTTGCAGACGTGCCTGTTGGCTTCCCTGGGAGGGGCATCGCCCTGTCTTCTTTGTCGTGCTGTTCATGAAGTGGAAGAAGCAGTTAGATCTCCCTCAGTTTTCTCTGAGCCAGGCTGGCAGAGCCTGAGCCTTCTCCCCTCTGAGCCTGTTCCCTCAGCCTTTCCTTGTGTGCTGTGTGTTCCAGCGCCCAGTGTGGGGCTGGCCTTTATTGCTGCAAGGTGTGGTGAGGTGTTGTAGGGGTGTAATGTGAGGAAAAGAGGGAAAGCAACAGCTCTGGCCAGCCTTTAAGAATAACAACACAAAAACTTCACAAACCAGTTTAAGCAGTTTGAGTAAGACAGAGATCTGAGAATTGACTTCTAGGATCCAGGACTGGCCAAGGAAAACCTTTCACACCAAGAGAGCAGGAAACTAACTTTTGTCCTGAGAATTCCCTGCAAGCACCTGAGAAAAGGCAAGGGAATGCTGCGCAGTGATACATGCCCCGTCCGCTCCTTTCTCCGTGCACCATTTTGCACCTCGATCCTCCCCCATTCCATCCTTCCTCAGTCTGTCTTGCTTATTTCTGCTTGTCAGCTTCGTGTGCTGTAGGTGGGACTCTGAAGCGTATCCCTTCATAAACTTAGCTTTTGAACTTGTTTGTCTGAGCAAGGACAAATGTGTTCTTTAGAGTAGGACATTGAATTTCTCTACAACGCTGGTGTTGCTTTGACAAACACTTGTTAGTTTTCTTTTTCAATGGGAAAACATATGATTTCAGATTCAGCTGACATGTTCTTATTTTCCGATACAGACTTTCGTCTTCTGTGCCTTGTGTAGTTGAATATTATTATAAATTGAGCTCCTAGATCTTCTGCTGTGCTGACACGTCTCTTCCTTCTATATCACTACCTTTTTATTAGAGTTGGTTTTTCATCTGGAAATTCCAGTATTTCACAACAGCCTTTTCATCTTTCGCTTTGCCGCCCTTTCCTTTGTCATCTCCTCCCCCTGTGTTTTTTACCAGCCCCTTGCTCACTCATCTTCCCTCTTTTCACTGTTGCCAGGTTCCCCTGATCTCTTACTTGAGATTCAAATACTTACAATTTCTAGGTGACTTAATTAAATCCCTGCTTGAACAACTTAGAAGCAAGGTCCCGATACTGCCTGTTTTGTCAGGGAACACTGTGCAATGGAGCTGGTGCAACCTGCCCAGAAATTAACACCTATTTTGTCTTTTACAAACATTGTGGCCAGATTCAGGTTTACATGTTGTAAAATAGAATTTTGGCTGTGTTGTTGTTTCTTTTGAGATGATTTGTAGCCACTTGGAAACAGGAATTTTGATCAAATACAACGCTCTGCTTCACCATGTGTGTTATGACATTTAGTTGGAAAGAAATGTGCGTGTGACTCCTGACCCAGCCATTTTCACCACTCTGGGGAACAGCGAGCACTTCCAGTGCTAGCCATTTTTCAGCAGGGGGAGAATATAACCGTGTCACCTGAGATGACTGTCTAGAACTCACAGTCTGTAAAGTTACGAGACTTTGCACATCAAATTTTCTCCTTCAGAAATCTCACATATATCTCGTTGCATTTGTTCCACATCATTTAACTGAGAACGTTTTTTTTTACTGTGTTCTCCAAGATGACTAATTCATGCCAAGAAAACTAACGATTCAACCTGTCACCAGATTTTGTTGACTTTTGGTCCTAGACCCCTTCACCACAGGGAAAGCTAAACTCATCTGTGTCCTGGCTGTACACAAGTTAAGGGGTATCTGATGGAGCTCAGTCTGTTAAATTCAAACTTTCATTTACTAAGAACAATTTCCAGTGCTGCACACATTGCTGGCTTAGTTTCCAACTCACACGTTATTTGTTAAATAATGAAATTATACTTACTAGGAAGTAAAATAGCTTTCCTTGTAAACTTAAATCTAAATGAAAGGAATATTTAAGACTCATTTGAAACTGTCCCCGATAAGTTTTTAATTACCATTGCATTCTGGAGTGGTGCAGCAACAGTTCCCCAAGAGCCCTAGTTTGCATGTCCACAGTGCGTTATGAATTTTGCTTTAAGATATGTCTGTGCTTTGTTGCACTGGATTTGGTGCACATACCAGGCAGTTCAGAAAGAGAACATTCATGATCTGCTCAGACTTGACAGTGAACTTGGGGTAACGCCCTGCTTATACCACAGAGAAGGACTTAATGCCTATTATTTTTGGCTATTGACAAAAGCTGGATCCTGTATTTGCCATCAGAACCAATTGTGTTAATTGCTGTCTCCACATGTAGTGGGCAACTACTTCTGTGCACTGTGAAAGTTTCGCAGAGGTTGAAATTCATGAATTTATAAAACAAAAACACACAGGTAGATCATCCCAGGGGTGTCAAATAGCCTGCGATGGATTTTTGAGGCACTTGTGGCACTGGTCTGATGTATTTAGATGAGGCTGTGCTCTCCAGAGCAATGTGCTGCCAGCCTGTCCATGAGGAAGCATCCTGCTCACTGTCACAGCTACTGAATGCTCTCACCCTGAGGGGGAAAAGGAAATCTTCCACTTGTGAGCCAGCTGAGCCCTCAGCTTCAGCAGCCCCGGTAGAGCCAGGCCCATTTTACTTGTTAATGTGAAACACGTGTGGGTGTGCTGACACAAGGTGCCCTGCACAGCATGTCCTGAAAAACAAGAAATGATCTCACTTGAGCATTTTGTTTGATATTAGAATAACTTTAGACCATCTCACTATTCAAATAAATGTCTAATCCTTTGTTGGATCCTGTTAAGCTTCTTACTACAAGAAAAATTTGCAGCAGTAAATCCAGCAAGTTCCTTTTCTTGTCTTGGGAAATGTTTTCACTTATCAAGCATCGGTGTGAGAGGTTTTAATTCCAATCATGTGCTTTTATTCTTGTACCACGGACAAGGACTCAGCCTGCAGATTACATTAGCATGGTTAGGAGTTACTGTGTACCAGCTGGGCACAACCGTTGGTGTGCACACTCAGCTCCCGCCACATGAGGCAATTTAAAGTAATCCCCTTTAATTGCCAGCAAATCTAGGTTTAGCTTAACATACACTTAGCGTCACGTTACGTTTGCCTGTATGCATGCACAGCTGTAGTGCAGCTAAACTGGTGAGTGGCAACTGATCAAACAGCTGCACCTGTGTCCTTTGTCTGAAAAAATGACCTCCAGGTACCTCTGAGGAGGAATTTGGGGTACTCATCCTGAAGTGCTCATCAATCCTTTCTGCTAAGACACAGCATTTTTACCCTTCTCTTATTTCAAGGTGCTGTGGAGGCACAACCTGATACATCTGCTGTCACACCTAGTGAGAGCAAGCCATTGTCTCGGCTATAAACACAGTGAATGAGAAGTAACCTGAATTTGTGGAGATGTGCAGTGCTGCCGTGTGCTTCTGTGCAATGTCTTTGAAGCCTTTGAAGAGATGCGCTTTTAGTCTGTGTGCTCTTTTTTTTCCTGTAGTGTTGTCTTCCTGTCGATTTCAGAAAGTCATCTGGAAGCAGGAACGTGTTCCAGATAGTGCACCCTCTCTAAGCAATGCTCCTGCTAAAATGCGCTCAGATAGCGAAGTAATTCAAGAGTCTTTGGCCTCCGGCAAATCCCAAGAAGGCCCCTGAGTCGAAGGAGGTGTTTGGCAGAACCAAAGATACAGCTTAAAGGTGTGAATGCAGATATCAAGTAGGAAGAAAGCAGGGGAAACCCAGCCACATTTCTCTCGGGCTGATCCAGGGCACATCTCAGAAAGGCTGCGCAGATGGGTAGCATCATTGTAGCAGTACTTTTAATTTCTTTGGCCTCATCAGCTTTCTCTACATAATCTCAAAAACCAAACAGCCAGACTAACATGCTTAGTCATTAAGAGCAGGGCTCTTAATGGGCTCAGCCATGTGGATAATCAGCTGGATTGCAGAGACTTTAGCTCATGTCCGTGTCTCGTGCCTGGTTTTATTTAACTAGTGATTCCTTAGTCTTGGCACTTCCAGAAGACGCATGTTTTACCCTTCACCAGGGTACACCAAATGTTTTAGATGTCTTTTTCCTGACACTTTGAGGCACACGCTGATGACATCTGATAAAAGATGTCATTGATTTTCATTCAGCTTAGTAATTTACTCACACTGCACCTTCCTTCTTCCATCCCTCTGCTACTCACTTGGAAACAGATCTACATGGCCCACTAGTCTTACTTCTTGTGCACAGTGAGATGCACATCAGTATTTCAGCTCCTAGAATGGGTCAAGGGAAGAACGAAAGAATGTGGAATGTGAGCTCATAAAATCTGTTGCTCATTAGCTCTTCCTGGGCAAGCAACAACCCTCCTCCCTATTCCTTCCCCGGAATGGAAAAAGCAACGGAACTTGAGTGGAGATGGCCATGGGGTAGATTTTGCCCAAGCACAACAAATGGATCAGGGCTGTTCTCGTGGGCCTCTGGCATTAAGTCCTGTCGCCTCTGTGGAAGCTTGAGCTTGCAAATGTAACGGTTCTTGAATGAGCTGGTGTGTGTTACTTAGGAATTTCACTTCACAGGTCTCCCATTTTGTCTGGTTTATCACTGATGTTGTGAGACACTTGTACTTCACAAACATTACAGTGCTTTCAAAGTGTACTTGCCTACATGATCAGTGTGCCTGAGAGAGAGGTTTATTTATGTCTTACCAAGGAAGTGGGGAAAAAGTTTGAAATTGCAGCTTTGTTTTTATGTGTCACAATTAATAATAACAACCAAGTGTGAGCATCTCTGCAATTCATTTGTGATGCCATGACACTGCACCATTTAAAATGTTGATAAATTTGTTATGATATAATCATAGCGACTGGAAAATTAACCAGCGCTGTGTGGAAATTTGAGCTAGAGCACAAACAACAAAGTAATTTGAGGTGACAGAAATGTCAGATGAGTGAATCTTGGTTGACAACCTTACCAGCTTTCCAGCTTTTAGTACCTTAATATGTGTGCTCAGGGAATAATGCAAATAACAACTGCAAGAAGGTAGGGATTTTTCTTGATTTTTTTTTTTTTTTTTTAAATACTTATTCATGTCATTGCCAGTCATTATGCTAAGGAATTTTTAAAGGTTAAGCTTAAGCAGTAATTTGCATGAACTTAAATAAATAAAGCCCATTGGCAAGGAGAGGTACAAACTTGCAAAGACAGAAAAAAGTTGGCAGAGTGAGGCAGCTGAGGAGTGGCTGGGGGCTTAGATAGGAAGGAGCAAGTGGCAAGGCATTCTCCTGGCCTCTTTGCATTCTGTTGCAAGTTAAAGTTAGTGCAGAACCCTTCATTTTTTTTTTTTTTTTGCTGTGCTGCAGTTCCCTGCCTGTGAGGGAAAGGTGATTCTTCACCACATCAGAAGTCCTCCAAGGCTCAACAGCGTCCCTGACTAGAAGGTTCTCAGGTAACCCCAGACAGCGGGAGAAGCGAGCGCTTGAGCAGGCTCACCTTCGACGAGGGATCAGGAAGCTTGGGCTCCATGCAGGCTGCCATCTCCAGCTGACACTGGCAGAGACATCGGCGCATTCAGCTCTCCTGAAAAAGTAGCTCTACAGGAATTTGTCTCCAGACCAAAAATCAGGGTATCTCCAGTAGGATAAAGAAAGAGGGAAATCCAGAACTTGGAAATGGAAATGTTTTCTGGCTCAAGGTGTAAGTAGTCAATAGAAATCACAGAAGCAATCCTTCAAGCTAAGTGTCTTGGGAGTTTCAACATTTATGTCAAGGGGAAGGACCTTCAGAAATATCATCCAGAGTAAGAAAAACTGTGGAAGAGACATTACGTGACACACTTTGACCTAATTTCTAGCTACTGAGAAAACAACTTGGAGGCCAGATTATTGCAGGAGGTTCTTACATGCTCCTCTCCTGTTCACTTGAGTAGATTCTGGGCTATGTGGAACTTGACTCCAACTTGGTTCTTCAGCTGCAGTGTTTCAAGAAGCTTCATAAGCACTGCTCAGATGAGAGCAGCCTGGATGCAGGGACTGTTAAAATACAAGAATGTTGATGGTACAGCAAATAGCAGTGCAAGCATCAGAGCTCTCTAACTCATTGCTTACAAAATGAACTCATATAAATTATGTCAAGGAATGGGTGAGTGAAATGATTGGAGTTATTATGTATTTAACACATTCAAAACAGCTTATGTTGCAGGAAAACAAACCAAACCAGCATCCGTCTCAAGCTTTCCCAAGGAGGGCAGTTTGGACTAGTAAGAGCCCAGCATCTCTAGAGATAAAACACGGTTGATTAAAAAGTAAACAAGGAAGATGCAAAACAAAACAAAACTTTGTTCTGCAGAAATGTTAAATGTCCAAATGGTAATGTCTTGAAGTTCACAGTATTGAGCTGTTCTGCTTAAGGCTCAGCTATACACTGGGAATGGATGTGGCCCGCAGATCACACCTTCTGCTCAGTAGCACATTCCTTTGCCAACCAAATCTGTTCTGCGTGGGTTTCTGCACTCTGAATTTTCCATTCAACTTGATGAAGCTTAATGTATTCAGCTGTGGTCTAAGGCTGTTACTGCTGCAGGACCTCTTTCACTAATTCTCTTTTCTCCATTTGGGACAACAGATCTTCCTCACTCTGGAATACCAGGTAGCATAATGAAAGACAGTCAGGAGAACCAAGTATTCAGATCTCAGCTGTTGTTGTACATTGCTCCTGAAACAGCTGCAAAGTTGTCAGGGGAGTATTTGTGTGCTGTGATCCCGCAGAGCAGCATGAGGTCCTTGCCCATTACCAACAAAGTCCACACAGGATACTAAAGGTGAGATCCCGGCTTACATTTCACCAAACAGAACCTCTGCAGAGGATTGTGGAAGGGTGCGGAACAGACTGTCAGGCACAGGGGGACTAAGCAGGGGAGCTGAGCTGAGGGATTATTTCAGTGCACTGGGGTCACGTGTAAACAAGGAGACTGAATTCAATCCGGGTAGCACTCCTTCAGAGAAAATATACGTCTGGGTCTCAGGAACATGCCTTTGATTTTTAGGCATTCATGAGAACACAGAGACATCTTGATGAGATTGCTGTGCCATGTTTTGGCTGTATCATACAGATGTGAGCTGATTCCACATTTAATGGCATAGGAATTATTATTTGATAGTGCAGATATTGGTCTTGTAACAAAGTTGTCTTGACAGGGAGTTCTGCGCAAACATCCTTAATTTCCCATGGGAGAAGCAGCTGCTTCACCCTAATTTATTGATGTCGTGTCCACACACACAGATAACAATAATAATAGTGATAATAATAATATCACACTTCAGTTTTACAGCTAGCACATGTGCTAACAGGGAGGTTGTACAAGAGCTTTGTGATACCTTGGTCCTCACAGCTTTGACTCATGTGGGAGACAACCTTCATAGTGCACTACAGCCCTGCAGCCCAGGCAACATGAATGGCACATGAGAATAAACCAGATCATTTCAGAAATATTTTAACATTCAATGAGAATTTTAGGCCTCTCCCAATATACTGAGCCCCCTTCAAACCCCACAAGTTTCTCTTGTCTTCTAACTCCTTGCCTGAATAGCAAGAAGCTTTGTAATCTGTCTTCCCTGACTCATGGTTGCTCTGATCATACATTCTAAGACCACTACATGGTCATGTTCCATTTCAGCAACAGTCCCCGGAGTTTCCAGCTTCAAGGGCCCATGGTAAGCAGGCTTCACTGCAGAGCGGCTGATTTCTTCTGCTCCAGTGGACGCACACAAAGTCTATGCTTTTACTCAAAGCTGTGGAAATGAGGAGAGAGACAGACAATTTATCAAAAGGCCTGTGCTGAGGAAAAATAGATCATAATCCCTCAAATAATAGTCATTCTAAGTCCTGAGCCGGGGAGAACAAATTGTACTGTGGTTGTCCAGGATATCTCCTGCCCCTCCATGCCTGAGCAAGTTCTGTTGTGCTTTGACAGCTCTCCTTTGCAAAAGGAGATAGTAAGGGAGCAAAGAAGGACAGAGAGTGTCTTTTCCACCCTTTCCCATTGAATGGTTTGATAAAAGACCTGATTGTATATGCGTTTGCACAGGCTGCATGATTCCAGAGATTAAAAGCATTCTCTAGTCAGGCAGAAATCTGATTGAGTTAAAATATTTGCCTGACTGTAGACCTGGCAGAGTTCATCTTGTCAAACTGTTAAAGAAAACCTTCAGTGCTCTGATACACTTAGACTGAGAAAGCATCACAGAGATAAAATCATGACCTCCAGGTGCACTGAACACCAGAGACATTGGCTTGAAACTCGTATTGAGAGAGTCACAGCTTCTGATTTCAGCTTTGGTAAGTAGCTGTCACTGTGGTTGTACCGTAGGTAAGGTAAGTCTGTCTATGGCCCCACTGATACAGAAAGCAAAAGGCAAGCCCATTCTGGACAGTCAGGAGTATGCTACTAAATTCCCTGGGTGTCTGTGCTGAAAAGCTGTGAAGGGTTGATCTGAACCTACAAAATCCAGGGGGTTACCAAGCTAGCCTCTCAATTTTTGCATATTGAGATAGTGCTCTGTCCCTGGATGGCAGCAGTATTTTTTTTTTTCTTCTCCCAACCTTGTCACTTGATTTACACACAGAGAAATGCCCAGAGGAAATTCAAGAGCAGAGCACTGTGGGTGAAAGAGAGACTGAAAAAAAAGAGGAAAAATTAATACTGGAAAGAACAAGAGTATATGAGGAAATCCTCTTTCTCCTCTCCACTTGACATATCTGTTAGGCAGGCAGTAAAGTGCCGGTATGATCCTAAGTGCCTCTCAAGGACAGTGTTTTTGCCCTTCAGGAGACAGAACAGGACCTTGTTTACCTTTGATGATGACCAGTAAGACATTCCCCCAGTGAGAGCATACCTGGCCACGGGAGGATTTCTTGGGTTTTCCTTAGCAGCAGCTGGTTCAGGCCTCCAGCAGAGCCCTACCCTTGTCCTGGGTCTGAGCTGTGCTGCCACTTCCTGCCAGCTCATCTCTTCTCCCACAAAAAGTGTGAAGATGTGCGTAACACACATTCCTGGGACGGTCCAAACTTTGCTGGTCCGGACCCACCTCTAGCTTTTCCCTGACCTTCATTCCCTGAGCAAACAAGAACAAAGACAACCTGCTTTACCCGAAGCAGACAGCAGAATGGGTTGATGTTCCTGCAGTGCACCCCTGAGGTCATCCTGGAGGTCATCCTTTGTCATCAAAGGGCAGAGAAAGAAGCAGCATTTTCACTCACCAGAACCCAGAGGTAAATGTGCTGCTTGGCTGCTCCTGCTGCCATCAGGGAGCATGGTTAATGTTGTCACTCACTTCTCCCACTGTACCCAGCAGCCATGGCTACAAATGTTATCATTGGCCATAACATTATCCAGCACATTTTTCAATCTGGCTGCAATGTTTGACTCCCTGACCTGCTGTGGTAATGAATTCCATAGTCGGACTTCACACCATATGGAGAAGTGCCTCCTCTGATTGGTTTTAAATGCACTGGCCATTAACTTCATCCCGTGACCCTTTTATTGTCTTCTAATATGAAAGAGCAACTGTAATGACACCCTTCCTCGTTTAAATGCGTTTGTTAAATCTCCTCTATCTCATCTGCTGTCACTGCTAGCTACCATTTTAGTCAAACAGCCTTCACGAAGGGAAGATCAAGTGCTAGAGAAAGGAGTGGTTCTGCTAACAGTTACTTGCCACCTAACATGCGATGTGTTAATGCTAGGAAGCCTTGTCTGCTCCTCTCTGGGCCTTTGGGACCCTCGCAAGGACCACGCTGTCACGCAAGATGGCCCCGTTAACAGCAGCGCGGCTCCTCAGAGTCTCTCCCTGATCTGTAGAGGGGAGTGAGCAAATGGCTGTGTGGTGCTGAGCTGCCTGCAGGGATAAACCACAACAAGCTTAAAAACCTGTGCTTGGAGGGGACTGCCTTTCCGGTGAGAAGCTTGGAGGTCTGTAATCTGTACTTCTTCAACCGTTGTACCTCTGATCTGCAGGAGGTGGCTGATTTTGCCTTGCCAAATTACCAGTGCAGATTCGACAGCATCTGAAGTGTGCAAACATAAAAAGCATCCGGGAAAACTTTTGAGAGGAGGAATCAGTGAAATCTGCACTCCTGTCTTCTTATCACTGGCAAAGCTGGGCTATTGCAGCAGCATGGATCAAATTAATTGCAGGTGGGTGATGCATAAAATAGCTCTTTAAAAGTATGATGTGAATATATATGTATGAAAATCCTCCTTTGGGGAAACTTGAGTCAGATAAGGCCAGGGAAAAAATCATTTAAGCAATAACGATTAAGGTATAGGTCATCTCTTAAGGATTAATGCTGCCTGCAAAGAACTGTTGGCCTTCAGCTGTGCCTCAGGCTGTAAACTCTGTCCGTCTTTCCTTGGAAATGCATTGCACAGAAATTACTATTTACATTTTAAGCAGGAAAGGTGGACCGAGGGCGGGGGTGTTGGGGAGAAGCTGGGCTTGCTTGGTTGGGCACAGAAAAGACATTTTGCTTTTTGAAGGACAGAGGGCATTTCTGGCACGCAGAGGTCCTGCGTTCAGAGCCTTTGCACCATCAGCAGGCTGTTTGGCTCCAACTGACAGCAGCGCTGCAAAGCCCTGCAAAGCTCAGCATGCAGGGCTGATGTCTGGTGCTCCAAACAGCTTGGTTGCTCTTGGTTTGGTGTGCTGCTATTCTGAAAGCATACACAATAAAGCATGATTTATGGAGTGACACGGAGAGGGTGCTGCAGCTGTATCTATCATCTGTCTGTGCAGAGACTCACTGAGAGTGTATCAGGGCCTAAATCAGGAGGGGAACCAGGCTGTGGCTGGCAACAGGGAAGGTAAACCCACCCTGAGCTAAGTGAATAGCTTGCCCTTTACCTGCCCGAAATCTGCCAGCAGAAGGCAGAGACCCAGTACAGAAACAGCCCTCATCCCTCTCCGTGATAGCCCAGGAGGACACACACAGCAGCAAAGGAAGTTTCAAAGGAAACAAAGAACAGCGGAGCATGTCAGCTGCTCTGGTACCACCAAGGCTTTTCTACCATTTTAAAGCCTCTCCTGCAAGAGCCTTGTGATCTAGTAAGAATTTTAGCTTTCAAAATCATTGAAGGGGTACTACTGTACACAGGCAGATGTGCTCCACTGGAGGATTCGTGTCTTGGTTTTGAAGTTTGTCTTCTAATTTTTTGATTTTTGAATGTATTTTGAAGTATGATTCACATCTGAAAGCTGCAGATTCATTGTTCAGTGATCATATATAAGAATTGGGAAAAAAAAAAAAAAGAATTGAAAAGAATTGGTGAGTTCTGGGAAAACCGAGGAGGGGCAAACTGAATGGAAAGATGCCCTTTGACATTGCTTGGAGGGGCGAGGTAAATATTGCACTGCTGGCTGTAGCTGGGTAGTGCAGTCACGTGGATATTCACTAAGCTTCTGCACTCACCCAAGGTCATCAGTGCAGCTGTCAACCCCATCTTTACTGCGGGGAAAACTGAGACACGTCACTGAAGAACTTTGATAATTGGCCCGTGGATCTGAAATACGCCCATCAGCTCATTCCTAATTAGAAATGACAAGCGGCCAGCTTGGGAGCAGGAGCTGTACCACCGGCAGACAGATCAGCGTGACCTTTGGGCTGACCATTTAACGTCTCATTCTGGGCCAGCCTCGCCTGTCCACCTCCAGATCACAGTGAAATGAGCACTTGGATTCACTGGAGGAAGGGCAGAAGGGCTGACTACCATGTGCTGTTTGCTCAGAAATGTGGCTGGCACAGGGCAGCAGGGGTTCTGGGAACACGTGGGTTTGGAGGGCTGGGAAGATGTCCCCAGTCAGGGAGCGTCATTCCCTGAGGTCTGCTGAGCATCTGCTCTGCTCACCCTCCGCTACCATACAGCCGTGTAGCGTCGTGCAGCAGAGGGCCAGACTTCACAGCTGCAGTGTGCTGGAGGAAAACAGAGAAGGGTCAAAGCACTGGCGGTGTCTGAAGGCCCTTCATGGCCATGGGATTTATTAAACAGAATTCCTAGAAAAGCACAACAAACTCCTGGGAAGCTGTCTGCATCCCAGGCTACAGAGGACAACACATCTCACCCCTACAAAGTCCCTGCCAACCTGACCTCAGAGTGAGTTTATCTGAGCGGAGGTTAATCAGCCGGGTAACCAGGGGAAACCCTGAATGGTTCAGTACCAGCAAGCAACGCATACCTTTGCTGTTAGATCCTCTGGCTACACCTGCACAACCAAGCCATGCCATCCAGCGTCCCCAGGAGCTCACAGCATGCCCCGAGTGTCACAGTCACTCATCTGGCTGAAATTCTCCTTCCTGGGGATTTAGTAGATCTCACTGCTCTTCTGTCTTCAAATCTGGACACAGTACTTTCCCGAAGAATTGCTTCAAGGCAGAATGAAGGCGGTGGCCTAGGCCCTGCTGCAGGTGTAAGCTTTTAGTTTCTTTTGAAAGCTGTGGCTGAAGGACTCTGCAATATACAAGCTCTGGATTCATACCACTCAAACCAGGCATCTTGCCATTTCCCTCACAGAGCAGTGG
>VXAV01005055.1:0-12873 GCA_013399715.1 Alectura lathami | reverse complement strand
GGGACGAGGGGCAGCACCGCACGCCGCCTCCCGCCGCCGGCAGAAATAGCCGCGGCCCGCACCGCCCACAGGACAACGCCCCGCTCCCGCCCTTCCCTCACCACGCATGCGCGCCGGCACGCAGGCTGGCCAGGAGGCCGCCTGCGCATGCGCGTTCCCCCCACCTTCTTCCCCGCCCTCTCTCCTCACGCCGGCTGCACGTGCGCCTCACCCCCTTCCCCTGCGTCCTGTGAGCATGCGCAGTTGGAGCTGACAGCCGCGGGGCTGGCCTTTGGCGTGGTGGCGAGGAGGCTGCGGGTTCGAATCCCGGCGCTGGAAGGAGGGGGTGGCGGGATGTCCGCGGGGCTCTCCGGGCCGTGAGGAATGCCTCACACTGCAGTTACCTCTGCTTCTTGGGAGTGTGTCACTTGGGCCGCTTTAAAGGACGAGGTCACCTTACCTCAGGGTGGCCAGAGCTGTCAGTGGCAGCCTCCTCAGCACCTAGGGTCATGGGTTCCGTTCGCCTTTGTGCCCTGGTGTTGTCTATGTGGCCGGATGTCCTGGCAGGCGGCCTTGCTTCATCTCAGAGCTTGCTAATCCAATTAAAAAAAGAAAATTAGTTTCAGCACAGTGCTTGCAGGGTGATAGTAATTTCATAATGCTGATCTTTTACAGACCTGCAGCCGCAAAACACTCGCTGGGCTGGAGACCAGCTTTGCTGTGCCACGCGCTGCAGCAGGAGACCGCCAGTGCTGCCGAAATCCCTCACAGCCAGGAATGTTTGCCACCTAACAGTGCAGGAATCGCTTTAAAGTTATTCAGGTCTCCACAAGCCCACTGTAATCATGTCTGTGATTCCTCCAGCCGTCTCGAGGAGCCCACAGATGGAAACCAGGGGAATCGGGCCCTTGGGCAGTCACCAGGCTTGGCCTGCCGTCATAGCACCCTCTGCATGAGCCAGGGCCTGTGCGGAGCTGGGGCCAGGCATCGGCAAGGGGAAAAGAGCAAAGAAAGGTGGTGTGACTCGCCGAGAGGCGTAGCTCTGGTCCCTCAGAGCCATCTACAGCCACCTCACCTGGTGCAGGTGGGCCTTGGCTGACATGTTAGGGTTTGTTGTGCCTTCCATACGTCTAATATTTCCTTTGTTCCAAATAACACCCACAACTGATACTAGTAGTTTCCATGACAGCACATTCTTGTGGAGATAAACTAGACCTTGTGTTCCAAGTTAGCTGTTTTCCTGTACTGAACTAATAATTTCACATGCATTTCATGTTAACGCTTCCCCCACTGTTTTGAAGAATTGTCTTCTTTGCTAACAGCCCACAGGTCTAAAAACTCCGCACAGAAATTCAAGGAAACAGCCCTCACTTAGTAACATGCATTTTCTTTTGACTGAAACTGCTCCATTGCCATCCATCTGGCCATCTTCCCTATGCATACTTCCTTTCCGTTCCATACCAAAGAAGTATCAAACATTTTCAAAGTTCAGAGGTATTTTATCTTCTTGGTGGTGGCATACTTTCAAAACAGCACTTTTTCTTGAAAACTGCACGTCCTTCTTATGAATAATAATATTTTTTTTTTTAAATTGAGCTTTTCAAAAAGATGGCTACAGGTCTTAAACTTAGTGCCTACATTTCTAAACACAGCTTCTCAGGGAGACCGTACACTTAGCATGACCATTACTCCATGAATCAAAACCAAGAGGCTTCAATGCCGTTTCCCCCAAAAAGTTCAGAAACAAAACTAAGGATTTTTAGTGTTGTGGCCTAGGAGAGATGTAGGCAGTTATGTCAGAAGTAGTCAGATGCCCTGGGGTGCCAGTAACATCACCCTCAGGAAGGGGCATATTTAGCTCTGGAACACTTTGAAGGCCACAGTAAGTAGAGGTGGGCAGAAGCTGTGATTTCTGAAGCTTAACGATCTCTCTTTAATTTGAGATCTGGATTATGTGGAAAGAGTCAACCACACCTTCTTATATGCACTCTCATTTCAAAATCGTAAAATCAAGGGAAGGTTCACATTTGGGAAATAATTCCATGCATTTATATGTTCCTTTATCATCGCTGCAAACACAAATTGAGCAACAGAACACCTGCTAAGAAGTTTTTCTCTGAAGTTGTTTGTGTTAGTTTTTTATTATTATTATTTTTAATGATGGGAGATGATGGGAGATTTTTGAAACAGGAAGGACTGGTTAGAATAAATATTTCACATTATTAGAATTATGTTAAAGGAAAGAGCAATTAAGTATTAGTGCTTTATACAGTAGCACTAATGTATACAAGGGGATAAAAATCCCTTCTCCTTCATTAGATTTCTCACCAGGAGGAGTACTCCAATAAACAGAGATCCCTAGACCTTGTCATGGTAAACTCCAAGTTGAATGAAGTGAAACAATAAATCCAGAAAAAAAAAAAAATAATAATAATAAAGTGAACATAGATTTTTTTTCAGCCACTGTTTATCTAAAATAGTGCCTTTTCAAAAATGTGCAGGGTGACATAAATTAGGAGACAAGGAACCATAATGAATTATTTTAATACCATACCAGGTTCAAGATCATATTTTTCTAATTTGCCAGGTGATTCCCTTGTAAAAGGGAGCATCTTTAAGAGAACATTCAGGCACGTTACCTTATCAGCTGTCTTATAAGACTGAGAAGGGACACATGACCTGTACTAAGACCACAATGTAAGAACATGTTTTAGCTTTTGGGAGCCCAAATCCTGTACAAAAAAAAAAAAAAACATGTTGGGCAGAGTGTCTTACAAACAGATGGTTACTAGTCTAAAGTTTGAGCAGAAACTCTTCTAAGAGAATGCTAGAGGGAATACAGGATATCATGTAAGTTAGGCTTATAAGGCCAAAAACATATGTCACAGGAAGAAGAATCAAAAGCAACAAACATTGGCAAGAAAGCTGTAGGAGGAAGAAATGCTTCGGCTCCCTAAGACAAGAACATGCCACCTTGGATAATCACAGAACAGTAGCAATAGGGTTTGGATTTCATGTGACTCTACATGGAGTGGAAAACAGAAACATCTATTTAACAAACCTGTAATAATGCTGCTTTACAACAGAGATAAAAAAGTGAAGGACTTTGCCCCAGAGCAACTTCCTTCTGGCAGTGAACAGGCTGCTGCTTTACGGTTTAATATCTGAAGCATAGAGCAAGGTTTAGCCTTAATAACCTGGCTGCCTGCTAGGAACTCTTACTGTCTTGAAGCTCATGAGAATTTCAATATTGAGATTCTTGTCTTTCCACTCCAAGCCCAAGGTTATGCTATGTTTATTTTTTGTCAAACAATAGTAGGACTGCAGTGATTCAAGTTATTTGCAGTGCTAGGTATGTTTGCGCAAGTGAGGAAGAGAGAGCAGGCTGTTGTATTTCTTAGTGGAAAAATGTTAGAGATAAAAACTAATAGTAAAACTCTGGCTGAGAAAGCAAGCTAGCGAAATAACAAGGTAGGAAGATAGCCAGGGGTAGCCTTTATAACAGTGTATTTTCTTTGTGTTGGATTTGAGAAGGGCTGGAGCCTGTGGCAACTGCAGCAGCTAACTAAGAGGTTAATGTGCAGATTTGGCTGGCTCTGGCATGAATCAGCCTCTCTTCTACAGCTGAAAGTCACCATGGTCTGTTACTTTGAACAGGCCTTGTTTTCATGTCTAGTAAGAAAAGACAGCTCACTCCCACCACCGACCTAGAGCCCTTTTGTGCTTTTGAGGGCATGTATGTGGCCTGTACCAAACCAAGCTCACATCCCCAACAAATTCTCCTCCTCTCCCTCTCCCTCTCCCTCTCCCTCGTCCTCCTCTCCCATCAGGTGAGCAGCAGCTGGTGTTTTTTTCAGGTACCTGATCTTCCCACAGAAGACATACCAGCCAGATGGCAAGCAGAAAAGCTGAGGGACCATCCCTGTGATTTAAACAAGGCTTAAGCTGCATATAGGGTGGAGACATTCAAGAACAGTAAAAGCCTTCCTGGCTTTCCTTGCAGGAAGATACCTGAAAACAGTGAGATGGGCGGGAGGGTGTTCGTGGGCCATCCCCAGAGCTTTCTGGGAGCCATGGTGGCTGGGTGAGAGACTGTGCAGTGCTTGGTTCTTCGGTGCTTGGTTTATCATCTTATGGCTTTGATGAATACGAAAGTCTTAGAAGTCAGTCCAATGATGGCTCATTATACTAAATGTGATTACTGCAGTGTTTTTATCATGATTCTCTAGAAAATAAGATTTATGCAATATCTGTCTCCCACTAGCAACATTTATTTTTTGAAACAAAGCAAATGTTAGCTGCAGCTAAAGAACTGAATTAAGAATTTTTGATTAAAATTCTCACTGGTATTTCCAAACTGGTAGAGGTGTGCGTCTCTCACAGTGTGTTGATTCATACCAAGAACAGAGGACAGTGGGCAGAGGAAAACAGGCTTTTCTACTGTTCTATTCAACCTTGAATCAGTTAGTCACTGAATTGAAAGAAACAAAACAATGTATTATTTATGCACATGCAGAAAAGGCTGTGGCTATCAAATCTGCTTTGCTGTTTCAACAGTCTCTGTAGCAGTAGAATTAAAATGTACACACAAACATTGCTTTGAGCTAAGAACTGTTTCTTACATATGTACACTTGGTACAATAAGGGTTTGATTTTTTGTGATTTTTCTTACCAGACTTTCTATCAGAAAGGCAGGAGAGCAAAATGTGTTCTGAGACTAGAACAATAGATTTCGTCTCCTGGAATACACACTACGACTGCGCTGCTGTTTTTACACACAACAAGGCATTCTGCTTTTTGAAAAACAGAATTAAAAACAAAAACAAAAACAAAAACAAAGAGAACTGAGATTTGAATTGCACTTCACTTAATGATACTTTTGTGCCAGTGTATATGAAATGTCAAATGAGGATGTCATAACCCTCCAGGGGTTTTAAATATGTTTTGCTTACTTAAAGTACCACAGGTCAGTTTTGAATCTGTCTGTAATGGCCCTGCATTGTGAGAAAGGAGAAAAAGGGTGCGATGTAGTTGGTGTAAAAGTCATCGTGACCACTTGGTGATAAATCAGGACAGGGAGGATAAAATTTTTTTCACCATTACAGAAGAGCTCAGAGCCTGGCTTCAGCTTCTGCAGTTTTCTGTAGTTATTTGTGGGGTTTGCATGTATCCAGTTCATGTTAAATGCATTATATCCATATACAGAAGTATAATTACACATCTTGCATTTTATTTATACATCCACTTTACAAAAATTATGTTAGTGGCTTTGGTGAAGCAATCTGTGCACTCTCCTGGTATTCCACTTGTTCGCACAAAGGTTGTTACCTGCATGTTCCTCCGAGCCTGTCTGAGAGGCAAAATCCTTCTTTGGCTGATCAGTTAGCCACCTGCTGTTTTTCTCCAAAGTGTTCCCCAAAGTGCCTTTTTAGTTTTCAATTCCACAATCATATAATTCCCTACATCTTATTCTCATGTCTGTAAGCTCTGTACACTAGGTACTGTCGCTGTGAATGAGCTTCCCATGCGCATCACCCTGTCACACTCTTGCATTTTTAGTCCTTTCCTGTCCGCTCATGGTGGTACCATCGGGACAGGCCTGCTGGTTTCCAGCTCATGCTGTAGTGCCTGAAGTATCGGACTTTTGCAGGTGGGTTCTGACTTGTGGTCTTTTTCAGTCAGTAGTAAAAACTGTCAATGGGGTCAAAAGAAACTGAACAGCGATGGTTTGTGCCATGTTTCTGGTACAGTTAAGTCTATAGAAAGTACCACGTTAGTGCCCCAAATTGACACAGAATTCATGATAACTAGGACTGAAGGAAAATATCTATCTCAGAAAATTGGCCTTACCATGGCAGTAATAAAAGGGAGCCCAGTAAAGTCAGTTCTGTTAACGAAGTCTGAGCACGGGCTGTCGCCCTGTGCTGGTGCCAGCTGCCTGGCAGCACAGCACCAAGCTGCTGCCATCTCGGACCCAGAATGGCCCTTCTGGGGCAGAAAGAAGTTGGCTTTCTCTGCAGCATCAGAACGAGTGCCCTGCAGGACTGTGCTGGGAGGCAGGCATGCAGTGCTACAAAGAGCTGGACCAGCGCCTGGCATTCATTCCCAGCAGCTGGAGGTTGCCTTTGTTCCTACAGAGCCGCTGCTCCAGGGTTTGATGGCCACTGTGGACGCCGCTTCAGCCCTCCTACTATATGAATATTGTTCTCCTGCTTCTTCTCTTGCCAGGCCAGGTAAAGTTCAAAAGGACACAGTTCAGTTTTGGTTAACAATTGTAAAATTATATTTCTTTCTTTCTTCCTTTTTTTTTTTTTTTTTTTTTTTTTTTTTTTTTTAATTGAATGGAAACTTCTAAGATGTAGGACATAAATATACAGGTAGGATATACCTATGTACATCACTCAAATAAAACAGAGACAAGAGAGTTCACACAAGCCGATAAACAGAAACAAACAAACAAACAAAAAACATTACATGAAAACACCGTAAGATAAGGACATTACCCAGGAGATACCTCTCCAAGAAGAGAGAGATTGATTTCTTCGGTCACATCAGCTTGTCAGTTTCTAAAGCTGCTCCTTTCACGCTGAAGTGACTATTGCAATAAGCTTTGATCCATGTCAAAAAGCAGTGAATAAATACATTTTCTTATCCACTATGTATGAAGGACTGGCCTGGAGCCACCAGCCCAGAAGTCACTTCACATTTTGAAGCAACATCTTGAAAAGCCCTGCAGTCATGAGCAGAAAGAGAAGAGGCAGAATGAGGAAACATTAGAAGAAAAAAGCAGAAAAGAAGGAGAGATTTTTTGCATGTATGAAATCAGGCACACAGGAGTAAAAGGGTCTGCTATTGAGTGTTATGTTTAATAGAGGGTGAGGGAACAGGAAATAAGAAGAGATGAGGAAAGAAGAGCTTTAACTTGCAGGGTTATGTGCTGGCAGACTCCAGAGAAGAGGTCAGCCTGTGAGTTGCTGCTTGGAGAGAGGGAGGGCAATTAATATGGTCTTCAAGGCTGGCTGCGCTTTGCCAGGCTGCACGGCTGGCTGCACTCCTCCTATTGCTACAAATTAAGGAACACTGCGTTTCACACTCACCATCTGGACATCCCCTTCTCACATACAAGGTTCTCCAAGCACATCATGGCTTCGGACTCCTGTGGTGAGCTGCGGCATGCCCAGGGCACCTCTGCTGCCTTAGCGGCTGTCACTCAGCAAGGAGGTGCTGGGACTGGTGTCATGCCATGATGGACACACAAGGCTTCCTACTGCTGTTTCCCTGCAATGATTAGCTGCTGCCTTCTTAACAGGCTCCGGACCTTCTCATCCTCTTTCTGTGTTCAGACCTGGTCACCAAGTGCCAGCTGGCAAGAACAAACTGCGTGCACCCACGTCCACCTCACAAGTGGAGCACAAAAGCAGGGGTGATGAACCCCCTGCCTCCTGCAAGAAAGGTCGCAGTGCTTCAGGGACAGGCAGCTTGCTGCAAGCACCCAGATGATGGCACTGTGTCATTGCAAGTCGCCTGCTGGGAGGAGAGCCAGCAGTGACTGGCTTGTGGTCGGGTCAAGCAGGAGTTCTGCTGCCCCTCAACAGGGTGTGTGACCCACGTGGCGGAGCTGGACAAGGCAGTGGGGCCCAAAGGCTTGGCACCGGGAAAGCTTGGCACAGGGAGACCTGGGCACAGCGGAGCAGGAAGCTGTGGCCTGGATGGCAGTCCTGTGTCTTCTCCCGAGGGATGCAGATAGCCTGAAGTTGTTGTGGGAGTTATGCATGCCAGCCACCACAACTGGTTTGCCCTTAGCTTTCCACTGAATAAGCTGAAGGAGGGATTTTTCTACAAAGTTTTCATTACCAGCACTACAGCTCGAGCTGGATGCCTCCTAGGAGGGAGGTATTCACACCCCTAGGCTAAGCAGGCCTGCTTCCCTTCCCCACAGTGCCTGCCTGCTCTCTGGGCAGGACAAACCAACCTGCAACTAGCTGGAGACAGCCCATGCCCGTCACAGCCTGCTGGCTTGTTCTGCAGACAGCGATGATAACCCATGTCTCCCTGCCTCTCTGAAAGGATGGCATAGCCCACCTCCCTGCTGCAGCACAGTTTTTCCAGAAGCTGCAGGTCCTGATTCTGAGAGCTCCCTTCTGAGGCTGTCCCCATCTTGTGCTTGTGGGGACTGGCATATGAATGCAAAGGCGTTTGCCACAGGGGAAGGCATGGGATGGACATGACATTCCTTCTGTGTTAGAGTATGAGGAGAGGCACACTCAAGAGACACCAGTGCGCATATTGGACTTTCTGCAGATATCAATGCTGTCAAGACCTGTTCCTCTTTCTGACTGTAAATGAGATCTCTGTGAAGATCAGTGCAGCTCCACAGGTTTATTCTGGCCTGTGACCTTTTCTGAAGTGAAATGTGTTCATCTAGAAGGGTGACACTGTGGTCAAAGACCTGTGACAGAAATCAGGCTGTTGTGCTCCTTGAGAAAAGAGCTGTGTGGTGTGCATGCCATTCTTCAAAGAAACAGCTGCCTGCTGCTAATGCGGTGTGGATGTGCCTGGCCTGAAGAACCTGTCATTTGCTAATAAGCTGATCAAATGCATAGCAGACCCATCATTGGCAGGCAGTGGCTTCTACCAGCTCCTCTGGGGCTTGTCCTCCTCTGTTGCAGCTGCAGTTTTCCTCAGGCAAAGAGTTTACTGAAGTTGCTGGGGACATCTGAGGAGCTTCATAAGAGATTTGAAGTGCAAAGACATGGGAGAAGCAAATTTGCAAACACTGGCCTTTCAGCAACCTGGTTTATCCCAGGGCTTGTGCTACATCCCCACCAGCATCTCTACACCTGGGTATCAGCAGCAAAAATCATTGTGAGTCTGTGTTATCTGAACAGTAATCAGTGTGGAGAGCAGAACATTCTCATGCCTCTGCACAGGGAGCACTTCAAAAAAAACCACAGTGTTTAAATTATAGCAAGACGAAACACATGCTAAACCCCAGAGTTTGGGGTTGTTCAGGTGTGAGGCTGGGTTCTATCTAGATGGAATGCAAATAGATTATTGCTTGCATTTACTCTTGTTACCACGTGTATAGTGCTGTGCCATCCAGGAACGCTGCATCCCTCCCTTTCTCCTGAATGCCACTTGAAGAGTGCAGCTGAAAACCACAATGCTTAAGGCCTTTGGATCCTTATTCAAACTATTTCATTGTGAGACCTTTAGAAGTGCTTTAAAGGGCTTTATAGTTCTCCACTCTGCTTGTAGCACAACTAAGGGGAGGCGGAGGCAAGTGCAATTGAAATTCCGTGAGTGATACTTTGTAAAAGAGTGGGAGCCGCTTTTGAGCAAGTGCTATGTAGTGACCCACTGTACAGAAGCAGGAATCATAACGTGGAGCATGCAAGAAGGTAGCAACACAGCTGTGTTTGCTGTTACCAGCATGTAGCTACAAAGCAAGCAGATTACAGCTAAAAATAGTACCACCGAAGCAGCAGGGTCATCAAGCAGTCCTGTAAGCGGCAGGGCACAGACTTGAAGCTGTTGTCCATCTGCCTACCTTCACTTAAGTTATTAGGGCAAGGCAAAGCTGCAGAGTGGAGACAGCTTCCACTTACTTTCCCCAAGGGATGTCTGAACCCTAGGAGACAAATACGGTATCTAGGTTTCCAAAGACAGAGACAGTGGGCAAAAGAAGAGGGACATTGCCAGATAGCAAGAGTCAGTGTGAGCTGCCACGGCTGTGCAGCACCCAGGGCCTGAGCTGTAAGAGCAGAGAGGTGCTGGGGAGTGAAGGGCTGTGTGGGGCAGAGGTGGGGATCACGTGCAGTGTCCAAGGGCTTAATGTGGGAAAATCAGAGAGGACAGCTGAGAGCCAGTGAGGTGGCTGGGATGCACAACAGGACATGGCCTGGGGTGGTGTGTGGGGGAAGGGACGGGATGTCAGCAGCCAGAGGGAATGACAGTGGCTGAGAACACAAACTGGGAGGAAAAAAAAAAAAAAAAAATGATTTATGGCATATGAGACTCGGGGACAAGAAAAGAACTGTAAAATCATTGCAAGTTACACTTCTGCACCTCTACAAAGGCCATGTTGCCTGTTGCCCCCTTAGATGAGCAGCAGCGGATGAGGGACTCGGCCCTCAACTCCCTACACATTGCAGGGAAGAATGACTATACAGCAAAAGAAGACTGGCAGCAGGAAAAGACATGCTGTGGCAGATCATGAGCCATAGCTCTGCTTATGCACAAGAAGCTGGGGAACTTGAAATGATTTTTTGACCCTGTCCTAAAGTTACTGTAACTGAAACGTACAGGGAATAGATAACCTTTGCCCTGAAGGCTGACTTCCTGCTCCCTCCTGGAGAGCAATAACCTCTGCTTCATCACTTTGGGTCCCACTCCGACCAGCTAGCTGCAAGAGGCAAGGGCAGGAACAGGGGTGTCAGGTACCACCAGTGCCATCACAGGGACCCTGGTGGACCGTCTCATGATCCAGGGCTGGGCCAGTCACAAGGCGAGCTCACTGTCTGCTTACTCCCCACACGGTGTTCATAGGCTGTCCGCGCCCAGCAGGGAAATCATGCCAGGTGCTGGGACTGCAGCCTTCAGGGAAGCAAATATTGACAGAAGCCAGCCCCTCATGGGAGGAGGGGGACCATGAACATCTGCCAGAAGGCTTTGAGCAGGCTGTACACTTTTCCTAGCCCTGGCACCCAGCTGGCACTGCAGCAAGCTCAGCCCAGGGCTGGCTCAGGAGATGCAGAGATTACGAAGGCAGCAGGCACAGGAAGGGGAGTTTGAAGCTGCCCTGCCCAGCAGCAGCCCATTTCAGTAGTGGAACAGTCCCGAAACAGCACTGGCCTAGGAGGTGCTTCTAAGATCGGAGATTTCATCGCACGTGGATGATTTTTGCGGCTCTCAGGAGCTGCGCTGCCCTCTGGTGGCTAGCTAGAGGACTACGACAGACAGAAAACACAGCTGTTTGCTTTTATATTGAAAAATAAAAATAAAACGTGTTTCGAATTTCCTGACAGAGAGCTGCAGGCACCCTGGGATCGGGCTTGCTGTCAGGGTGGTGAAAACACCACTGCCCAGCTCAGGGAGCACCACTCATCCCTGCACGCTGTAGGAGGGCTGTTAACGAGCTGCCCTCACAAGCCGCGTGCCGCTCATCAGGCCCAGCAAGCTCCCTTTTCCAGGAGCATGTCAAAATGGTTTGTATGGAAACGTGTTTGGGTGTTTTGTTGTGCTGGTCTTTACTGAGAGGGGAAAGAGCAGGCCTGCAGTGTCCCAGCAGAATGCCCCAGGGAGATGTGCTGAGCCGAGCCAAACAGAGCTGTTTGCAGAGGATATCACAGAGGTGAGCATGAGGCTGGATGGCCTAGGCAGCTAGCAATTTTAGTCATCTCCTCCTGGATGTGCCCTGGGGAAGGGTATAAAGCAGGGAAAATCTGCTTGCCAGTACACGTCTGCACACAGCAGTCTGCAGAGAAATCCCTTCCGATGGCAGCCCATGGTGAAAATCACTGCTGGCTTCTTTTCAACATTGCATAATTGGACATACCTTCAGTTTTAGGGAGTAAACACTTCCTGTGATGCTATTTTGGTGTCAAATTTACTCTAGCAGTAGCATCTTTGAAATGGGGTTATGATGAAGCACCGATCTTATTAACTAATTGTTCTTGCTAGTTAATGGTTATTTATTTCACAGCCAAATTACAATGGTTGGCTGATAGGCTGTGCAGTCAGAGTGCCTTTAATTCCCCCTGGATTTCATTATTGTGACTGCAAAGGAAGGAACAGAATAGCAGACGAAGCAGTTACTGTTTAGGCTCATAATGCAGCCTATGCCTTGTTGTGAGTTGTAGCCTTAGGCTGAGTAAGTTGGCAGCGCTCATCTGGAAGACTGAAATAATGAAATAGCTGTTTAAGCATTTTAATTTAAAAATAAAATAAAATAAAATAAAAAATTAACCCTTTGCCTCAAGAGCTGCTGCATTTGCCTGGTTCAATGTGATCATTTATAATAGCTTCGACTAAGCAATCAGAGCAAGCACCATGTGTAAATCCAAATACACATGATACGCCCAACATCACTTGCCTGCTGTGTTACCACTGTCACAGCATGATGGTGTTTGTCCTGGCTTCCAATGGAGTGCTTTTACTTACCAGACCTCCTAACAGTTTTTCCAGTACAGGCAGCAAGGACAGCCTTGATCCATGCAAAAGTAAGAGACAATAAAGTGACAGCTTTTCCAGCAGCTCCTTCTGCTGCAAATCCAACGATCCCAGATGACAGGGGCTCATCTGTCTTCCCAGATATCTCCATGCAAATGCTTAATTCTACCAAAGATGACCTAATTCTTTCTAATTGCTAGTGGCAGTTTGTTCTTCCAGGGTAGCTGTAACAGGGAGATGCAGACACAAATACCCTGCAAAGAAGTGTACTGCTGCCATTTCTGCAATAAAGAGGGCATTCTTTGAGCTTTCTCACAGTCCACTGCTGAAGAGGATGTCTGTGTTCTGGCCTCATTTGCATCACATTTTACTGCTTATTACCTATTACATTACTTACTGCCCTTCTAGAATCATAGAATCAAAGAATAATCCCAAGTTGGAAGGGACCCACAGGGATCATCAAGCCCAACTCCCGGCCCCACCCCACACGCAAACCCTGTGTCCAAACGCTCCTTGAGCTCCAGCAGCTTGGAGCTGTGCCCACTGCCCTGGGGAGCCTGTTCCATGCCCACCACCCTCTGGTGCAGAACCTTTTCCCAACCCCCAGCCTGACCCTCCCCTGACACAGCTCCATGCCGTTCCCTCGGGTCCTGTCACTGTCCCCGGAGAGCAGAGCTCAGCTCTTGCCCCTCCGCTCCCCTGGGAGGGAGCTGTAGGCCGCCA
>VXAV01005054.1:0-23125 GCA_013399715.1 Alectura lathami | reverse complement strand
TCCTAAAGATGAATCACTCCTCTAACTTTAATCTTCTTTTCTAGCTGTATTAACCAGATAATGCACAAATGTGAAAAGGAAGATTGTGCTTTGAGCCTCAGGTACCTGTTGTCTCTTGAACTTTTTGAAACATCTCATCCTTAACTGACAGACTTGCTTCAGAGAAGTGAAAATTCTTCTATAGCTCTGTGGCATTTATAGCACAGGTAAAATACCTTGCAAGCTAGAAAAGTGCCCTACAGTAACTTAAGACAAACTTGGGTGATAGTACTTCTGGTACNCTCCCTCTTCTAAACAAAGGGCATGATGTTATTCAGCAGTGTATTTTGCTCAGGGGTCATTGACTTTGCCATTAGCAGAAAGCTCTTCTGAGCCACAGAAGAAAAACTTCGTTTCAAGTTTTGCTGTGAACATTTTGTCATCCTACCCAGCTTTTTTAATCCCTGAAGAGTTGCCACACCTCATTTTAATGTGGGTCTTTCCTCAAGGGGAAGAAAACCAGACTGAACACCTGAGTTACAACACTTGCTTTTGAGTTGTGTGATTGCAGTTATTGTAGATGGCTGGATTTGTGTCTCTGCTCCTTTTGTCAGTGCTCAGTGTTGTTGCTGCCCTGACTCTGCTAACAAAAGACGAAGGAAGAAGAAAGGAAGGTGTTAAAACTGTGCTACAGAGGGCTATGTGGTGTCTTTTCTTTTGGGCAGGGACTGAAATGCTGGTAGCACAAATCTCAGGTAAATGCTCCGACTATATAAATGTTGGCCTGCCTGCCTGTTCCCACAGACAGTGGGATGTTAAATGCACACTGTGGAAAAATGTCAGTGGAGGAGAATGAGGATGTTCCACTACAGTATACTTGGGAAGAGGCTGTGACAGCTGTCAGGTTTTTTTGTAAAGTGAGAAATTATGAATTGCCGTCCACCCTGACTGCAGATGCCTTGTACATGTGTGTATGCCACAGCAGATGGGTGTAGGGTAGAGTGATGGGGCTGTGCTGATGTGTGTGTCATGTGGGAAAGACTGTCTGTTTAAATGTTTAAAGTCTGGAGAAAAAAAAAACACAGACCGGTCCTCTATGTAAATAGAATTCATCCATTCCTAAATGGTTAGATTAAAAAGCCCACAGTCGCACAATACAGAATTACATGCAGAATAGTCATAGCACAATTTAGGAAACAAAACAGATTTCATTTTAATGTGTTACTCAATCATTAATAACTAAATAAAAACATTTATGGTGAGTATTTTAAATAGGAGTGCGTATGTTAACATATGAACAAGTAGATGTGTTAAACTTCGGCAAAAAATGATGTTTCAAATGACAAAGGGTATAAGGTAACAACAGGGTTAAACAGTAAATCCACTTTGATTTTGCATTGCATTCTCTTTGCACAATACTTGTAATACTCAACTTTTCTTTCAGAACACTTCCAGAATCGTACCATTGGTTAGTTTTAGGTTCTCTGAAGGAGTATTTCTCCAGATTTTTAGATGTGTTAGACACTGCTAATACTGTTGGGTGAAATTTTTAAAATACCAGCTTTTCTTCCCTGCTTTTTTGTGCATTATCAGCTAAGCTGGTATGTTCTTTGTAATGATCTGACTTAAGCACTGTTACTGTTTAAAGCCTGTACATTTAATCCCAGAAAATCGAGTTTCCTGTAGATGTTTTGTCTGAGAACTCCACGAATATGGAGTAATACGGTAGAGGTATTTTGAGTGTTGGATGATAATATTATGAGGAGGATCTAAGTATGTGTAATGTCAACCATCACATTTACTTGCCATCTGGTGAATGGTAGGGTTTCATAGCAGGAAGAATCTCAGGCTTGCCATTCTTCCACAGCTTTTTGATTGCTTGAGGAAAATATTTACTGATACTGCTACTTAAACAGATAAGTGCATCTTTCTAATACATGATCTTTCTTGACTGTTTTCTTCAGGAATTCATATAATGGTCTCACATTTGCCATACATTGAGGCTTTAATGGATTCAGATATTCAGCTCTCTCTTCTCCCATAACATAAGAATAAAACTGTTTTGTCATTCTACTGAGAACATTCTTTTCCCCCATGGGAAGATGGTTTATTTGTGTAGATTTTCATTTCAGGTAAATTACATACTTAATTCCTTATACATGTCAAGATATCCTAGTGTCTTTGACGCTAGGAATTTCTAAAGCATAGTACATGAGAATTCAGAAGTAATTTATATATGTGAAGACAAATGCTGTGGAGCTAGAGGACAGTTTATGTCAGACAGCTACACCAGGGAAAGCTAAGGAACATGAGATTTTGTGCCATGTTAAATGCTGCCCTGCATTTTTACTCCCTCTTTCACATCTGTTTGGCCATCAGCGTTAAGGCTCCAGGGGGATCTGACAGCAGCCTACCAGTACCTGAAGAGGGCCTATAGGAGAGCTGGGGAAGGACTCTTTGGAAGGGCATGTAGCAACAGGATGAGGGGTAGTGGCCATAGACTGGAAGAGGGGAGATTTAGGCTAGATATTAGGAAGAAATTCTTTCCTGTGAGGATGGTGAGACACTGGAGCAGGTTGCCCGGAGAGGCTGTGGCTGCCCCCTCATTGGCAGTGTTCAAGGCCAGGCTGGATGGGGCTCTGAGCAACCTGGTGTAGTGGGAGGGCTCCCTGCCCATGGCAGAGGGGTTGGAACTGGATGATCTTTAAGGTCCCTTCCAACACAAACCATTCTGTGATTCTATGATTCTCTCCTGAATATATGTTCAGGAGTTTTAAGTAAGCACAGCAAGAAACAGGGATTGGTAACTAACAGCTTTCAAGAGATTGAGATGTAAGTTTGTTAGAATATATTGCAGAGTTCAGAAAGAGGGGAAGAGATTTCTTGGTTTTGTTGAAAAGTTCCTATGGTAAAAATGAGATGTTCTTGTTGCCTCACAAGTAACTGAACAGTTGAACTTAAAAGAAATAGGAGAATATGGAGTATTGAATATAGGATGTCAGTTTTCTTGTCTGTGGATAAAGTACCTTTGTCAGTACAAACTTTGGCAATATTTCCAAGTTTATTTTAGAGAAAGAATTGTAGTCATAATGGAGAGTTTGAGTCACTTCCAATGTATGCTTTTGAAGATACACATCGCACTTGGTGACTTCTGTTTGTGAATGCTTTTCCATTTCAATACGTCAGTGTTACCTTTCATATCTGCCAGGTGGCTTTGGCCCATTTCATCTGGCCTTTGGAATTTTGGAGTGTGAGTGCCTGGGTCGTCTTGTAATTATCCTTTAAAATAAGTTAGGAAAGGTGTGGGAGGCAGTTGTTGACCCTCAGTGCAGTTCCTGACCCTCAGTGCTGTGATCCATCTCTTTATTATCCTGTATCTAGAAGTGGAAAGAACAGCTTAAATGTTAAGCAAAGGACTTGTCTTCAAAGGTTTTGGTAAAACACTTGACAATGCAGGAAGCAGTTCTGAAAGCTGAAGGCGCATGTTCTCAGGCATTTATGCTTGATTTGTGTTTGTAGTAACTTCTTTGCAAAGTGACGTGAAGTAGCTGATGCAGAGGAGTTGCTCTGAGGCCTAGCCTATACTATTGCCACATTTGCTGCAAATATGCTAGTGCAAACCCTCACTGCAAAACTGTGCTGCAGATCAAGATTGTGATATGGCTGGTGCTGCCTGAAGAACAAAAAGACAGCTCCTCCTCCAGGCTCCTTATTGCTGAAGCATAAAACAAGACATGAATATTCTAACGGCTATCAAGCATGTGGTTTGGACTTTTTTAAGCCATCTTGGCAAAAGAGTATTTCTTAATGAGAAATTGGCAAGAGGATTAAAAGGCAGACTTTCTGAAGTGTTAATAAGCTCCTGCCAAGTTTGAAAGCAAAGAAAGAATGAAAATGCTGACATGCAACCAAGTGATTTGAGGCTGCTATCATAGGCCAGATAGGAATGGGAGTCATCCTCTCCGTAACTAGGAATGTGTTTAGTGGGGTAGCGAGAGACTGCGAAGCTCTGGAGGCCGAGATGAAGCAGCTTGTGCTTGATATGATAAAGTTGTCGGTGGAGAGATCTGTGGAGAGGAATGACGATCTACAGCCTCCTGCAGCGTTCTTACTCCCAAAGGTAAAAGTGAGTAAAATAGTGTTCCTGAAAATCAGTGGAAGGGATACTCTAGATTTGTGGAATGTTGTTCAGCCAGAGATTTCAGAAAGCATACGGTTGACTGTATTGTGGACCACTAACAAAAACAAGATTGAAACATTATTGATCTGCTGTGATCTGGCAAATCTGTCTTTAGGGATTCTGTCCAAACAATTTCAATTCTAACACTTAACTTCCTGTGTGTAGTAGAGAGAACAAGGAGTACATCTCAGACTTTTACAGTTTACTTTGGGTAATTTCCGAGCTGCATTTGAAAGAGAACATCTTTTCATCTCTCCTTTTGACCTCTCAAAAACAAAACGCAGTCCAATCCTTCCCCCCCCAACACACACGCAAAAAACACAACCATCACCACCACCAAAACGGAAGAAAAGCACCAAAAAACTACCAAGAATAGTTTAGGAGATTTGGGCTCCCAGACAGCACTTAACCACTGGACTATTGTCTCTCAACTTTTTCTTTACTGTTTTATTTTTGTTGCAGGCTACTATATTTGACTTTGCTCCAACAGAGTTTCCAATTACAGAAAGCGTTCTCTAACAAAGAATGTTTCCAGGGCTGCAGATGTTTCACTCATTACATAATACTGAGCATGGCTAACCTTTAAAGCTTGCAGCTGGGGCAATAAGTACATTTTGCAATGCACTTCCCTTGCTCTGAGAACTGTTGCTATTTTTCCTATTACTGTTCTTATAATATTTGTATTATTAATTTTCTTTTTTGGACTGTTTTCTTTCCAGTGACTGGAATGGTTATTTTCTGTTACATGAATGACCAGCACTGATGAAGCAAGATGAAACTGGTTTATTAAATGAGTATGGCTGAACT
Source organism: Alectura lathami (assembly GCA_013399715.1). NCBI lineage: Eukaryota > Metazoa > Chordata > Aves > Galliformes > Megapodiidae > Alectura > Alectura lathami. The sequence continues at coordinate 18,159 of VXAV01005054.1, read as the reverse complement.
GCTTGCTGATTATCATTCTTCCCTTCTCACATCTTTTCCATTTGTTTTCAGTCCTTGGCAGTAGAACTTCGCTTAGTGATACCAAACTTGCCTTCATTGATTCCAGCTGCTTCTCCTCCAGTCTCTGTAGGTCACTTCAGAATTTGTGTTTTGGCCTCATAGTCTGTAACCACTCAAATTTTTATACCATTGGACTACTTTTAATTACTGTACAATAGAAAAAAATGACCTGTGGAGTATGGTAGTCTGGAGTAGGTTTTATTTCTTACCCTGGCTACTCTTCCCACCCTGCCACCACTGTCCTCTCCAAGTAGGATTTTTGAGTGATGTCTTCACACTCCTGACCATACTAGGTCATGGGGTCTGTTAACCTAGTGACATCACCTGTCAGTTGTAATTCATAAATAGCTGTTGAAAATGTTACTGCAAAACTTTTCTTCTGAAAGCTTTGTTGTGTTTGATGCAAGCATTTACTTCACAGCATCACTGACTCACTGTTTTGCAGCAACAGTAACTGGGTTTACTGATAACCTGAAAAAAAATGTGACCGAAAGCATAGTTCTGCATCCAGAGTATGACATTTTCAACTTCTGTCTTTACTGAAAAATTATGATTTATTAAATATAAAGCTTAAAATTTGTGTCTGGTTTCCTCTCTCCCTTTTATTTTTGCTCAAGCAATCCCAGGAATTGCGCAAAGGGCAGGAAAATAGAAAATGCAGGGAAAATTCAGGGTAATGGAGAACACTAATATATTTTGTTGAAGAATAAAATTATTTTTACATGGTCTCCATTGTTTTCTAAAACGGGCCAGAAAAGCTGTAAGGCAAAAGCAAGATAGATGCTTAACTGGCAGAATGTACATGCCTCGCAAAATTAGTGAATTATTGCGAGGTAATTATCACTTACTACAATAGTGGATTTTCAAAACTCAGTTTATTTCCTTGCTACGTCTTCATCATATGAAGCACACTGCTGTGTCATTTCAAAGTTCTCATATTTCATTAAGTTGTAAAATACAGTTTAATTTATAGTACTTCAGGAGCTTGAAGGAGAGGGGGTTTTACTCTCAAACATTCACAGTTTGCAGAACTAAGGCAGAACTAACTCTGTCTTGTAGTGAGGGAGAAAAAGGGCAGCTGTTTCATCTAGCTGTATTTCTAGGCTTGGTGCCTTTGCTTCCTAGGAATTTTTTACCTGAGGTGATTTTACATGATTTTTCTATCCGCTTCCTAGAGTAGTGCTGTGATCTACTTGGAAGGTTTTAGAAAACTTTCCCATGAAGTTGACTGCATTCAATTTATGCCTGACTTTTATGCATACAGCATAATCAGGTACACAGGCAGCTAATGCAGTTAACTTTTTTTTTCTCTATGTGCTAATTTCAAGAAAATCTAGCATAAAAATGCTGTTTAAGATTATTTGTGCAAACTAAGCCTTGACAGAACTTGTTTTCTTGATAAAGTTCAATTAGCTGATTTTAAAAAAAATGTTATAAGAATACTTCATTAAATATAATTGACTTGGATTTTATCTGTCACCTGATTTGTTCTTCATAATATCATAGACTGCTATGAGACAATCAGCTTGTATTTGGTAACCTTCTTCAGTTGTGCAGCCATTACATTCTCAAAAGTTACTTGAAAACCTCCGAGAAGGAATGGTCCCATATTTGCTTATGTGCGTGTTCAGACCCAGTCACGGGTGACATCCAGCCCTTCTTGTTCCACAGCAGGCTGTGTTTAGACAGGTAGAAGCTGGGCATTGCATGTCTATGAAGGTATTTTCACAACTCTAAATTTTAAATGATCTTGTGATTTAGTCGAGAGACTGTAACTGATGTTTCATTTTATAATTTATGACAATGTAATACATTCCAAAAAAGAAAATCTTTAAATGCACATAAGGAATTCTTTTTCTCTTGTTGCAGATTGCATGCAACTAATAAACTGTTAACTTTTTTTTTTTTTCTCTGTTTTGGCCTGCTCATTGTTAATGTTATGCTACCTAACCTTTTATTTTTAATAGATGTGGTATATTCTTACATATATAGTAAAATGTGCTTTGTAGAACAGGTGCAGACATGCCTATGCAACGTCCCAGTGTGTTGCTAATGACAGTGTTTGATAACTACCTTGTTCAGTCTGAACTCGTTCAACATTGTTAAACGAGTTTACAGTGTTCCATTCTGTAACAGTTTTAAATCATTCAGGATGCACAGGTAAGGCCTGGTTCCTGCAGTGGCACGTGCAGTAAACTGAGACGTATGGGCAGGAGCTGCATGTTTAACTAAGTACAAATGGGCACTGTATGGACAGGCATACTGATGCGAGCAATCTTAGTGAAGGATGTGTTGGAATGGACAAATGACTGGAGTGCAGGTGCTTTGGGAACGCCATGTGCACCCTGTGCAGGAACTCCAGTGCATTCTGGCTGTCAGACAATCGATGATTCTCATTCCTTGTGCTGCTTGCACTTAATCCTGTGTGCGTACATCTGTGTGGTGCTATCACATCTGTGTTATGTTTAAAAAAAAGTCTAAAACAAGTTCTGACTGTCAGGTATGGTCTTGTGTTCTTTGTTGCTTTTCAAAGTGACTTCAAGTATTAGCTTCCATGTGTTAAGATCAAGTTAAAGAAAGACAAAATTTGTGACAGAGTGAAAACAATGATTTTCTTTTCTTGTTTGCAGTTAATATTGAGAACTACCTTCACTGTGTTCTTCCTGTGGATATGGAATGCAACTAGGAAGTAGTTTTTTTTTTAAAAAAAAAGGTACTATTGTTGGTGCAATATTACATTGTTGATGCAATTCTACTGTGAAGTTATTAGAAATTGTATTTATTGTATTAGTACAAACTTCACAAGCAATAGCAGTTTCAGTGCTTTTGCAATTGTATTTCAATTTGATTTTTTAAAAGCAACCCTAGAGACAAAACTCTTCAGTGTCCAAATCCTCACTGGTGGTCAAACTTCCTAAGCTGAGGTGTTAAGGTTATACCTTCTCCAGTCAAAAATAACTGAAATACATTGTTGTGGTTTTAACATCACTTGTGTCTGCAAAAGGTTAGCTTTTTTAGTCAATTCAGTTAGTTTCTTCACACGAATTTTGTCATGCCTTTATCTTTACAGCTGCTGCAAAATATTACATAGAGGTGTTAACAGAATCACAGAATGGTTTGGGTTGGAAGGGACCTTAAAGATCATCCAGTCCCACCCCCCTGGCATGGGCAGGGACCCCTCCCACTACCCCAGGTTGCTCAGAGCCCCATCCAGCCTGGCCTTGAACTCTCCCAGGCAAGGGGCGTCCACAACCTCTCTGGGCAACCTGTTCCAGTGTCTCACCATCCTCACAGGAAAGAATTTCTTCCTAATATCTAGCCTAAAACTCCCCTTTTCCAGTTTGTGGCCACTACCCCTCATCCTGTCACTCCATGCCCTTCCAAAGAGTCCTTCCCCAGCTCTCCTGTAGGTCCCCTTCAGGTACTGGAAGGCTGCTATCAGGTGTCTCACCCGGAGCCTTCTCTTCTCCAGGCAGAACAATCCCAACTCTCTCAGCCTGCATTCACAGGGAAAGTGCTCCAGCCCTCTGATCGTCTTCATGGCCCTCCTCTGGACCTCCTCCAACAGCTCAATGTCCTTCTTGTGTTGGGGGCCCCAGAACTGGACACAGGATTCCAGGTGAGGTCTCATGAGAGCAGAGTCGCCCTGCTGGTCACGCTTCTCTTGATGCAGCCCAGGATGCGGTTGGCCTTCTGGGCTGCAAGCGCACGTTGTGGGCTCATGTTGAGTTTTTCATCAGCTGACACCCCCAAATCCTTCTCTTCAGAGCTGTTCTCCAGCCATTCTCTGCCCAGCCTGTATTTGTGCTTGGGATTGCCCCGACCCAGGTGCAGGACCTTACACTTGGCCTTGTTGAACTTCATGATGTTGGCATGCGCCCACCTCTCCAGCCTGTCCAGGTCCCTCTGGATGGCATACCTTCCCTCTAGCATGTCAATGGCACCACACAGCTTGGTGTCATCCGCAAACTTGCTGAGGGTGCACTTGATCCCATTGCCTATGTCGCCAGCACAGATGTTAAACAGCACTGGTCCCAGTACTGATCCCTGAGGGACGCCACTCTTCACAGGTCTCCATCTGGACATTGAGCTGTTGACCACAACTCTCTGGGTGCGACCATCCAGCCAGTTCCTTATCCAGCAAGTGCACTGTCCATCAAACCCATGCCTTTCCAATTTAGCAACCAGGATGTCATGCAAGACAGTGTCAAAGGCTTTGCACAAGTCCGGGTAGATGACGTCAGCTGCTCTTCCCTTATCCACTGATGCTGTTACTCCATCATCAAAGACCACCATGTTTGTCAGGCACGATGTGCCCTTGGTTAAGCCATTCTGGTTGCCACCAATCACCTCATCTTCATTTCTTGTATGCCTTACTAGATCCTTCAGGAGGATCTGTTCCATGATCTTGCCAGGCACAAAGATGAGACTGACTGGCCTGTAGTTTGCCGCATCTTCCTTTGTTCCCTTTTTGAAAATGGGGGTGATGTTTCCCCTTTTTCAGTCAGTGGGAACTTCACCAGACTGCCAGGACCTTTCAGAAATGCTGGACAGTGGCTTGGCAACTTCATCTGCCAGTTCCCTCAGGACTCATGGATGGATCCCATCAGGTCCCATGGACCTGTGTACCTTCAGGTTCTTTAGACGGTATCGAACCTGATCTTTGCTTACAGTGGGCGGATCTTCCTTCTCCCAGCTCTTGCCTTTGCTTTCTGCAGCTTGGGTGGTGTGGTTAGAGCCCTTGTCGGTGAAGACTGAGGCAAAGAAGTCACTGAGCACCTCAGCTTTCTCCATATCGCTCATGACCACGTCTCCAGTGTTGTTCTGCAGAGGACACACATCTTCGCTAGCCTTCTATTTATCATTGATGTACCTGTAGAAATTCTTTCCTTCCCTTTTATGTCCTTGGCTACACGTAATGCTGTCTGGTATTTGGCTTTCCTAACCTGATCCCTGGCTGCCCAGACAACAACTTTGTATTCCTCCCAGCTAGCCTGTTCTTGTTTCCACTCCATGTAGGCTTTCCTTTTACGCTCAAGTAAGTCCAGGAGCTCCTTGTTCATCCATGGAGGCCTCCTGGCATTCTTGCCTGCCTTCCTCTTTCTTGGCATGCACTTCTCCTGGGCTTGAAGGAGATGGTCTCCGAATATTGACCAGCTCACCTGGGCCCCTCTTCTTCCCAGGGCTTTGTCCCATGACACTCTGCTCAGCAGATCCCTGAAGAGACCAAAGTCGTCTCTCTTAAAGTTCAGAGCAGCGAGCTAGCTGCACACCCTCTTTGACTCCCTAAGGATCCTGAACTCTACGATTTTGTGACCACTGCAGCCAAGGCTGCCCTTGAGCTTCACATTATTCACCAGCCCCACTTTGTTGGTGAGGGCAAGGTCCAGCATAGCACCTTTCTGTGTGGGTTCTTCTGTCACTTTGAAGAGGAAGTTGTTATCAGTGCAGTCCAGGAACCTCCTTGACTGCTGGTGCCCTGCTCTGTTGTCCTCCCAACAGACATCAGGGTGGTTGGTGTTCCCCATGAGGACCATGGCTTGTGAATGTGAAGCTGCACCTATCTGTCCATAGAGGGCCTCATCCACTTGGTCGTCCTGATCAGGTGGCCTGTAGCAGACGCCCATTATGAGGTCCCCTTTCCCTGTCTTCCCTTTAACCCTGACCCATAAGCACTCTGGCAGCTCCTCATCCATCCCCAGGTGGAGCTCCATGGACTGGTTGTCTGACACAGAGGGCAACAACCCCTCCTCTTCTCCCCTGCCTGTCTTTCCTAAAGAGTTTATATCTACCTGTTCCTATGCTCCAGTCATGAAAGACATCCCACCACGTCTCGGTGATGCCAATGACATCATAGCCCTGCAGGTCTGCGCATATCTGCAACTCATCCTCCTTGTTCCCCATACTCCATGCGCTGGTGTACAGACATGTGAGTGGGGCCCCCGCTGAGGCTGCTTTACCAGCTGGAGTTCCCCCATCCTGCACTTCAGGTGCTCTCTTACCAGCCTGTGAACATATTCCAAGCCCAGGACACCCATTACCACCAACAGCCTTGAAGTGGGGTGGACTGAGGACCCCCTCCCCCAGCAACTCTAGTTTGAAGCCCTCTGGACTAGACTGGAGAGCTTTTGGCCAAGGATGTTTTTCCCCTTCTCTGAGAGATGGACCCCATCAGCCCCCAGCAGTCCAGATTTCTCAAACTGAATTGCATGGCTTAGATAGCCAAAGCCCTGCCCACGGCACCACTCCCTTAGCCATTCATTGATTTTCTCAAGTTGGCTAGCCCTTTCGCACCCCTTGCCCCAAACCAGGAGGATTGATGAGAAGATTGCCTGTGCTCCTGAGTCCTTTACTGCTGCTCCCAGTGCCTTGTAGTCCTTCTTGACAGTCTTCATATTTCTCACTTTGGCATTTGAAGTGTGTGCAGAAAGAAGAGGGAGTGCAAGCTGAAGGGTTAGGCAACATAGCTATATCTCTTTGCTATGCATTGCCAATTGTGTATTTACAAAACAGCCAGCAAATTTTCGAAGTGTTGCAGATGACCTCCTGACGCACTATCTTTTATCCATCTAGTAAAGTCTTTTGTCTTTTAAATTAGTTCAGGGAATCCAGTGTCTGAGCTGGTCTTTAGGACAGCTTATTGGAGGAATAAATCTAGGGGATAGAATGGATGTACATTCTTCTTCTGACTTGTTTACTGCCAATAGTGAGATACAATTCATTTGCAAAACTTAGCATTTGTGTAGGAGTCCTGAGTTGTGTTGAACATCTGCTTTGCTTAAAGATCTTAACTGTTCTGGCTGCTTGCTTACAGAATAGACCTTTCAGACACTGAGCACAAAAAGTGGTGAAGTTGTTATTGAGTCTGGAATGAAACTTACTCCTTTTGTAGCCTTTTACAAAAATATTTTCTGTTTTGAGAAAAGGGTGCCATCTTTTATAAGTTCTTCAGTCATCTATGTATACAGTAGGCTTCCACACAGTAAGTAGTTCTTAAGTAGTCAAAAGTTTCCACACATTGCAGTTCTTGGATGCTGTTAGTATCTGGAAGAAGATACAAGTAAGTTTAATAGATTACAAAGTCACGTGTTATCACTTGCAGAAATACCTATGAAGTTTCAGTTCTTTGACCAACTGTTCATCAGTATTTTCAATTAATTAGATTTCTGGACTTGGATTATAATGAAAATAGGCTGAGGAAAGTGTTGGTTTTGCTTTTGTCATTTGAAGTCAACAGTATCTCTGTTATAACTCTTCATATGGGTAGTGAAGGGAAAGGCGATCAGTTTTAAGAAGTCAGTCTATCTTACAAGCCTTTAGATTTTTCAAGAAGTATTATATAACATTGTGAAATTACACTATACTAAGAAGCAGTAAAGTGAGCTTCCTCAATTGCAGGGAGATTTGCATGTTATTTGTCTCTAAAACTGTTTTCTCTCAAATGTTAGGCTTTTACTGGTCTGATTTCATTTCTTCCTAGTGGACAATTCCTTAGAATTGTGAGGTTTTTATAAACAAAGTCCAGCTTAATTCCATCAACTTTTTACTGTGTGCAAAATAAACTTGGGAAGAACTTTCAAAATTTAATTTTTGGGTGTTAGCATGTAGTAAGTTTTCCAGATAGGCAGTAGTGTGTTCAGAGATGACTAAGTAAGGGGCTTTTACAAATAACTTAATTTTTCCATGTAGAGTTACACTAGCCTTATACTAATTTTTTGGAAAGATGCAAGATAATCAGGAGTTAACTGAACAAACCTTTTATATCCACTCACACTCTTGGCATGTAGCTTCGTTTTAGTCTTTGTATGTGTTGATACCAACATTTGTGCCACCTGCTTCTGGAAGTGGGAAGAAACAAGTGATTACTTAAGGATTTGCCGGTAGATGAGCAGAGGACAACTACCTCTGAACCCACTCATAGGTGGATATTATTACTCTGAAGTGACTGCATTCACATAGGTTTCCAAGAATAGCTTCTCCTTAGTAGTGTCAAGTATAAGTAGTGCATTAGTATGTAAATTACCAGATCTGTCCTTCTGACAAACTTCCCCCCACCATCCCTTGCTGCTGTTTGCAGCTTTACAGTTTGTTTCCACTTCAGGTCCACTTGCCAGGAAGTGCATTCACCTGTTCCTAGACTTATGCTGTATTTCTAAACAAATTTTAGAGGATAATTGAAAACTAACATTTTAGGGGTAGGGCAGGCCTATAGTTAGAATTCTAGACTTTGTTGTTTTTTTTTAAATCACATTTTCAAAGGGGATCACATAAGTTACAATGTAAGTTGTGTCACTTTTTAAAAATGAAACATTTCCATTAATGAGAAGGTTTTCTGGAAATGTAGCCTTTCCTCTCTGCTAGGATGAATGTTCCTGGAAAGTAGAGGACAATGTTTCATTTTCTCCAACGCTCTTTTTGACCAGGTCTAAACTGTGTGTTAGAGACTTGTTCAGAAATGCCGAGCTGGTTTTGATTCGACACAGAGGTCCCATGTGGTATTGGGGCAATGTGATATAGTAATAGCAATTTGATTCTGAAGATAAGATACTTGCAGAAGTTCTGTGTGTGGGTTAAAAAGCAGTGTGAGGCTTACGTGGTTATGTTGCTTTTCTTTCCTGAGTTGATGCTGTATCTGCTCTGCATAGCATTATTTGGTAGAAACTTTGTTGTGCGGATGTCTGAAGTGTGTTTTAAATGCTTTTGAAATGCTTTGAAATCTTTGGGGACAATAAATGCTTCCCTGCCAGATACCCCTCCTAGCATCATTTCCAAGAACCTTTTAATAGCATGTTGTTTTCAAGAATATAATGAGATAGCCCGAACTTTTGACAAAGTTAATAGATTGTACTTCTCTGATACAAACAAACATTACTTGACTATAGGTAGTGGGCAGAGAGGTAAAGCAAATGATGTCATGAATGAATTTATGCAGGAGAATCTTGGGAAAACAATTCCATATCCAACAGTGTTAAGGTAAATATGTAGTTATTCAGATTATGACATGCAGTTAAAGCACAAATGAATTAAGAGTTATTAGAAGAGTCTCCTTTTTCGCTTTTTTGCAGGCAATACCGAGGTAAACTAGATTTTTTGCGTTTTCCTATTGGTCTTGAATGAAAAAGTTTCTGTACACTATCTTTTGAAATTTCAATTGGGAAAAGCTGTTGACAGTCTATAAAATTTATGGTAAAAGATTTTACAGGTATGCATGTTTGTTCCTTCATCAACTAAGAGTAGCATCCGGGTAATTCTTGTGTGCGGTATTACAAAAACAGTAGAAAATGGCAGTGAATTCATCTTGCTGCCCTACTGTCATGCTTCTCCCTCCTCCCCCCTGCAGTCTATTGTAGGTCTGTTTCTATTTGTTTTGATGGCTATCTGATAATTTTTAACTTGGTGTACAGTTAGATTTATGAAGTGTTTCATTACAGAAGATGGCTTAGTTAAGAGCTGTAAATTTAAGGTCGTGAGAGAGCCCTTTGCTTTAAATCTTTCTGAAAAAGGAGAATATATTCATGAAGAGCTAAGTTGCAGTGCTTACTTGAAAGCTTGCTTATCTTTGTGGAGAAGGAGAGGAACTGTTTTGAAAGATTCAGAACATTTTCAGAAACTACTGAAATCTTGCGCTGACGTCTGGGGTTTACGTGCCAAGTTTCTCAGCTGAATTGTCAGGTGACTTTGACTTCTGCCTGCCACATATTACCCAGAGTTTCTGTGAAGTAAAACATAACCATGGCTAAGAGAAAAGTATAAAATCATAGCTGTATTTGTATGCTCCTTAGCAACCAATTGCTACAGCTTCATTGATCAGGAAAGAATTCACATCATTTGCATTCTAACATTTCAAATTTTAGTACTTAATCTTTCAAGTCCTTTTAATTTATTTTTCTTCTGTGTACTTCGGAAGTCTAGAATTTCAGTTCTACATAACATTCAATTACACACTAGGGCAATTCCAGCCACAACAGCTGTGATCAAAAATATGAACATTTGTGAGATTTTTGACTTTGTATACTGTTACTGTTTTATTTCCTGCTCTGTGTGCTAAAAGTATGTGTGAATGAGGATTTTAACACTTGCATTGAGAGCTCATGATGTTGAGCTGTGAGAACTTGTACTGGGTAGTACAAGACTGGATCATTTTAACAAAAAAAAAAAAAAAAAAGTGTTTAGAAAAACCCTTTAGATGATGCCAACTGTTTGTTATTTTTAGCATCACGTTCCAGTAATTTGATGACATGTATGTCACGTGCAACCAGTGCTTCCCATATCAGATATTCTGTCTCAGGACTTTTTTTTCTTGTAAGGGGAGCAGGGTTTGCTTATTTCCGTATTTGTTTTTATGATTCTCTGAACAAGTACAAGCATCTGAGAGGCAGACTGAAACATCTTCGACTTCGCAGTTTTATGATTAAGCCAAGTCGGTGATTAAGTGCAAGTCAGTGCTGCTGCTAAAAGGGGCATTATGCTGCTGCTTTTCTGCTGACACAGTGAATTACCAGAGAACTACTCCAGTTGAACACTAAATAGTCTCTGCCAGGTTAGCATTCAGCCACAGCATTTCTTGTTCCAGTTCATTTTGTGGTTGCACAGACTCTGTTTCTGGTCAAAAGTGAAGGTGGGAATGAGTAGTAGCAGTATAAGGAGACTTTTTAATGGAAATACCAGTTTATGTGAGATTAAACCAAAGCCATTAATCCCTGCTTTTTGTTGTGATGTACTTACCTGTAAAGAGCTTTATCACTAATTTAGTGGTGTTTAAGATAGAAAGATGAATTGCGGTGAGTTGTGAAGTTGAAAGTCATTTGGAAGCTTCACAGGTAGCTATGGCTTTGGAGTAATTTTCTTGTTCTTCAGGAGACCCAGGCACAGAACATCAGATGGAATTGAGTAAACTTATTCCTGTTGATAAGGCCATCTGTATGTTTTTGAAGAGAAAACTTAGTCATATGAGTTGTTATACCATGACTTCGCCATTTTCAGTGGAGCCAAATGTGTCTGTGTCTCTTCAGGATCTCTGTTTATGAATTATCCTGTAAAAGCTGTAAGCCAAAGTGTTTAGAGAACACAGAGCTGATGTGGTGAAAATTACTGTAGGAAAATACTACAGAAGAGAAGACTCTTAAAGGGTGTAGGCTTTCTTCATAGAGTGGCAGAATCATGTAACAGCCTGGGTTGAAAAGAACCTTAAAGACCATCTACTTCCAACTCCCTGCTGTGAGCAGAGGGTTGCCAATTCTTGTTGCCTATCACTAGACCAGGGTGCCAGGCCCATCCAGCCTGGCCTTGAACATCTCCAGGGATGGGGCAGCCACAGCTTCTCTGGGCAGCCTGTGCCAGTGCCTCACCACCCTCTGAGGAAAAAAATGTGTTCCTAATGTCTACTCTAACTCTCTCCTCTCTTAGTTTAAAACCATTCCCCCTTGTCCTATTGCTATCAACTCATGTAAAAAGTCACTCTCCCTCTTCCCTTCAAGTATTGTAAGGCCTCAATGAGGTCTGCCTGCAGCTTGCTCTTCTCCAGGCTGAACAAGCCCAGGTCTCTCAGCCTTTCTTCACAGGAGAAGTTCCCCAGCCCTCTGAGCATCTTCGTGGTCCTTTTCTGGATCCGCTCCAGCAGCTCCACATCTTTCTTGTAGTGGGAGCCCCAGGCCTGGATGCAGCACTGCAGGTGGGGCCTCAGGAGGACAGAGTGGGGGGGGCGGATGATCACCTCCCTCTCCCTGCTGGCCACCCCTCTCTTGATGCAGCCCAGGATGCCATTGGCCTTCCTGGCTGCAAGAGCGCACTGCCGGCTCATGGCCAGCTTTTCGTGGACCAGAACACCCAAGGCCTTCTCCGCAGGGCAGCTCTCAAGGAGTTCTTCTCCCAGTCTGTACACACAGCTGGGATTGCCCCGACCCAAGTGGAACACTTGGCCTTGTTGAACCTCATGAGGTTCTCGTGGGCCCACTTTTCCAGCCTGTCCAGGTCCCTCTGGATGGCATCCCTTTCCTCTATCATATCAACTACACTCATCTTCTTTGGGATAGATTTGAAAAGTTGTCATTTCAGTGTTAGAAAACAAAAAATTGGGTTATTTAGATTATTTACATGATCATAAGCATTTTGTTTCCCATCCCCTTCCCACCTTCATCTCATTCTGCAGTACCTTGCAATATAGTGAATGGTGTCTTAGTTGAGTACTCCTGTGTTAATATTTCTTAGTAAGCATGTAGGATGAATAACTGATTTTTCTTCTTCAGGTGTGTACTCAATACTTGTTATCAAAAGTTTTAGAAATGTTGTGAGTTGCAAATAGGGAAAATACCTTTTCCATATGATTTCAGTAAGAGCAGAATAAGAACTGGAGGAAGAAGGCAGGTTGCAGAGAATAGATGCATGCTCAACAGTTACTCAAACCACCTTTCTGTTAGTTGAGGCTAATGTTTCTGTGGTTGTCAGGACAGTAAGGATGTTCTAGAAATGAGACACTTCTCAATTGTTGTGCACTTACTCACAGAATAACAGAACTACAGGGGTTGGAAGGGACCTCTGGAGTTTGTCCTGTCCAACCCCCTGCTACAGCCGGTTCCCTAGAGTAGATTACAGAGGAAAGTGTCCAGGCGAGTTTTGAATGTCTCTAGAGAAGGAGACTCCACAGCCTCTCTGGGCAGCCTGTTCCAGTGCTCTGACACCCTCACAGTAAAGAAGTTTTGGCTCATGTTCAGGTGGAACCTGCTGTGTTCTAGTTTGTGCCCGTTGCTCCTTGTCCTGTCACTGGTCATCGCTGAAAAGAGTTTGCGTAGAGTTACTGAATAATAGTAATAGACCACCGCTCCTCAGTAGCTGGGACTTTTGAAGTTGTGGAGGACTCATTTTTAAAGATGGAAGCTAGATTTCCGTTCTTGTTTACCTTTATAAATGGGATCCCGAGAAATCTGGTGTCAGAAACACACGGGTTCTAAAAGAAGGTGGTTCCTGCCTCTCTGAAGGGGTATGTCATTATTCAGGTTTTATTGCTTGGCAACTACTGTTTAAATATTTTTCAGTCAGCTTTTAAAGGAGTAGGTATTTCATGCAGTCTGGTACTTGAAATTGTACTTGTGATATTTAAGTATAGTCTGTCAGTTAGTTTTGCTCTTAGAATTGCATTCCACTGTTTTAAAATCAGATGTTAAGTGAACATCTCTGGGTGTTTGAGGAACAATTTCCAGATCTGGAATGTGCAGCTGAGCAGTGATGTGTACAGCCTGATCAGCTGATGAAATGTGGGTTTGGATGTGTGATTTGTGTAAATGACTTCCAGATGTTATAGTTGCCAGCTGAATGTCTCAAGTCTGTGCTGTTAGGTCTAAATTATGAAACAAAATGGATGAAATGTGCTGATGATAAACTAGTGAGTATATACTTTGAATTGTTCTCTCTTCTGAAGGGAAAGAAAAAGTACAGTTCTGTAGTCAAATTACTCAGTAAATAATGCAAGAAAAATATAGATGCTTTTAGTTAGGGGTACCTGCATTAATTTATGGCCTGTGAAGAGCTTGAATAATCCAGTAGCTAATGCCATGCAGTTTTCTGTGCAGCTGCTGTGTTAGGACCTTTGAACATTCATTTCCTTGTGCTAAAGCATTTCTGTTACGGCGCTAGCACTGGAATCTAATTACCTACAAGGTTATCTTTTTGAGCAGCAGAAATTAAAGTTTCTTTTGAAGTTTTCCTATAATTTTCTTGTAATCTCTAAAGTCTAAATGGGATTTTTTTTATGTTTGCTAAATTTTCTTTAAATATTTTGAGTCGTGATGGTTGTTTAGGAACGGGATTTAGCTTGAAAGCAGAATATTTGATTTCCTTCTGTTTGTTTTGTGCAGGAACTACTTTCATAACCATGATAGAAGACAAAGGTCCACGAGTGGCTGACTACTTTGTAGTGGCAGGACTCACTGATACCGATACTGCAACCCTCCTGGACCAAGAAATAAACCGTCATGAAACTAGTCCGAAGGCTCCAATTACTGACATTGCTGTGATAATTAAATCAGCTGGTGAGACTGTCCCAGAGGGATACACCTGTGTTGAAGCCACCCCTACAGCCCTTCAAGCCAACCTAAACTATGGAAGTCTTAAGAGTCCTGAACTTTTTCTCTGCTACAAGAGAGGCCGTGACAAACCACCTCTTACTGACATCGGGTGAGACTTCTGTGACCATTTAGTTCCTCCTGCAATGATGATCAAATCTTAGTCCTCCTAGATGGTGCTGAGAACAGATATGCAAAAGCTTATGAAAGGGTTTACTTTTGAGTACATATTGCTTATTTTGTGTATCTGCATAGTGTTTTCATTCTGAAGTAAGTTGTCAGTCTTCGAGTGAATTTGTCTTTTTGAAAAGAATTAGAATGTTTTAACTTAAAATGGTGTGAGATAAATATATAGAGAGACAAAATCAAATATGAGAAATGAAATTCTCCGCTGCAGTTTTATAAAAGATAGAAGAATATTATAAAATTAATGCATGGAAATGGTATAGTACAAACTCAAAAATGTAACGTATTTTATCTGGAAGTGATGACTTGAGAAGACAATAAAATACTACTGTGTGGAATTCACCTTAGCTCACTTTAAGGTGAAAAATACCGCTTTAAAATGGTAGAATGCTGAAATGAAGATCTAAAACTTATCCACCTACCGAAGATCTTGTAGCCTGCCTTACGGTCAGGTAAGAGTATTTGTTCTGACACAATGAGCTGCCATAATCACATGATTATGTAGTCTGTTGACAATTCTAATCAGGCTTGTATCCTCAAAACCTGAAAAACACACCTTTCTTTCCGAGTTATAGGTTTCTTCAGAATTTCTAGTACTGTATTTGAAAACCTTTAATGTATTCTCCTGTATTGAAGCAACATGATATCTATGGCATTTTATAAATTTCCTGAAACTGTTTAGTGCTTTCTCTTGATTACATGCAGTAAGTCTTAGTAATTATACTCTCATAACCAGTAAGTAAAAACTTTTTCATCTTCCAGAAATGTGAGGATTTTTTTCCCCTGAAGTCTAAACCGGAACTTGTTTAAGTTGGTAAACTTTCATCGGTGCTGACTTTCAGAGCACAAAAAAATCTGGTGACTACTGACTTCCAAAATTTTTTAAAAGATTGGAGTTTCAGAATTAATGCTCATTTCTAAAGAGTATCTAATACTACTTTTTGCAACTAGAAAGTTGAAGAGCTAAATTTTCAGTTTCAAGCTTTACAGTACAAAGCAAAAACTTTCACTACAAAATTTGCTAGTTCTTTTCTCTGAAATCCATACTGTCAGTGAAGCTGATCTGAATGTGAGATTTCTCTCCCTTTTTTTTCGTGAGATGTCAGGAATTTTTTTGTATTATCTTCTATGCGTACATGGCTGCTTGTTACTGCTGCAGTGTAATGTTGACTAAGTTTGGGAACATCTGTGGCTCTAAATAGTTTTGGAGGTATGTAGCTTAATAAACTTAGGTGTTTGCTGAAATTAGATGAATATGTTTGAGGCTTTATCAAATTAGCATATCTGTGCAGTCACTATATTGAAAAATGAGAGAATTTAGACTGTTAAGCTGTAGAGAAGAAAAACAGCAGAGTGGAACTGACAGAGCTATGTGGTTGGGCATTATGAATACTGGAAATGCAGTGCGTAATTGTTGAAGGGAGATGAGAAAGCTCTGGACAAGTTTTATTACTTACAGGATACTGAGTTTTAGGTATTCAGAAGCAAGGTTAAAAAATCCCCTGAAGTCTTGAGGTGGTGAACATTGTAGTTTATGCTGCTAAGGTCTTGAGGAAATTCTCTATCTGTAACAACTTGTGCAGCACTGCAGCATTGTCTAAATTGTTTCTTAGAGCACTGTTACTTCTCTGCTTTGGATAAGGATACTGTAGAATTACTTGGGATGTTCAATTAATAGAGAAAATGAAAATGGAAGACAGGTGGGGGAACTGCTACAATGGTGGTAAACTAAGAAATGTGTGTGGTTTTCCTTATTTAGTAAATGAGTAGTAGAGAATAAAGTAAGTTTAGTTAATTTTATTTCTAAGTTTAAGCATGTCAAGTACAATGCCTACATACTCTACTTTTGACCTACAGTTTATGAATGCCAGCTGGAAAAAAATAGTAGTGAAATCTTAGTAATGAAGTAAGATATGTGACAAGGTCTGTGATCTAAATATCATCATTCAAATTCCATAATTAACCTTATTTTCTGTTTTTGGTTAATCTTGGCTATCTGAACGACATTCTTACACTCTTGAGTGAAACAGTGATTTTAAAATAGTTGTTTTCTGTATGTATGACTTAAACTGCAAGGTAACTTGTAATGGGATTTGAAGGTGTAGAATTGCGGTATACAGCTGTTGGAGTTACATGACAAACTCCATTAAGTTTTGGCAGGAGGAATAATTTGCAGAGGGATAGTTGCTAGAAGTTATATCTAAACCAGCAGTCTTTAGCCTATGGTTTTATGGAAGGGACTCTGCTAGCGCATGTTTATTTTCATGTCCCTCTCAACTTTTGGAACTTGAATGCTTGGATCAGTTCCTCAGGGAATATCTGATAAGCAAAATAGCAGTATAGCTGTCTGACTATGAGCTTTCTAGGCAGATAAACTCTTTTAAATTATTGGTAGAGAACGGTTGCATTTGGCACATAGTATTTAATTCTATGTTTTTTTTATACAGTTCTAATAAGGGTGTCACACCTAATGAATAATGGCAGGCTTTTCTCTCTGAGCAGTGGTGCGTATGAATGTTTTCCCCCTGCTGTTTTGCAACTACATTCAAGAGATGGTTAGAGCAAACTGTTTTGTGAATTTCAGTATGTTCGAATAGAAGTGGAATTTGGGCGGATGTAGCATAAGTCAAATGTACACTCTGAAGACTAATTTATGCTATCCTCTATTTTTTCTCTTCTTTCTTTAAGGAATTGTGTGAAAGAATGTTTTAGATTTAACTATACATTAAATCAGCTGAAGTGATTTAAAAGAGACTTAGTGAGCAGAGAAAGATTGTATCACTCCAAAGGGTCAAATCTGTAGTTAGATATTGTTTTTATGTATGTAAGTGAACAACTTTAGTACAAACATTACATATAAATGGTTGTATTATAGTAGTATAAAACAACAAAATGTTAGAAAGCATATATATGAAATAACTGTGTATATAAATATAAAACATATAAATATACATATATGAACATTACAGTTATATTTATAGCATTATATAGCAAATACACAATTTACAGTTATAAACATGCACATTTATAGGTTAATATATACAGAAGGAGCCAAAAAATGTATTCACCTTTAAAGAAAGGAAAAAACTACATTGAAGTTTTACTACTCAATGTATACTGATAACAGAAGATGAATACAAGTCACCTTTGACTTCTACAGTTACAAGAGGTGCTCACAGTGGTTACCATTAGCGTCCAGACACTTCTGATTATGGCAAACAACAGCCGTGCTTCTGCCATTTGTTGTGAATGCCCTGCCTGTTGCGTGGTGATGCCAGCATTCATTTGACTGATGCCATCTTTTAAGCGAATGTGATACTGTACATTGCTGTCGTAATTCAATTCGACTTGGAAAACTAATACAGAAAAAACGTCTCTTAAAATGTGTGTGCATTTTTGGTACCCTCAATATTATCATATGATGATCAATATTTTTAGTTATCTTGCAGTGTGAGCATTCAAATAATTATTGATAAATGTGTGTGTATATGTATATATATGTGAGTGTGTACATGTAGCACTGGAATGTTTATATGTATTTTAAGGGAGATGGATTAAACAATCTAAACTAGATTCAAAGGGGGAAGGGGTTAAAACCAAGTGCATCAGAGATCAGCCTACGAGGGGTGTGGCAGGTCTGAGGGGAAACCGATAGCCCAGCTAAAGTGCCTCTACACGAATGCACGCAGCACGGAAAATATGCAGGAGGAGTTGGAAACTGTGGTGCACTTGGAGAACTACGATCTTGTTGCTCTCACAGAAACGTGGTGGGATGATTCCCATGACTGGAATAACACCATGGAGAGCTACAAGCTTTTTTAGAAGGGACAGGCAAGATAGGAGGGGTGGGGGAGTT
>VXAV01005053.1:217793-231087 GCA_013399715.1 Alectura lathami | reverse complement strand
AACAACAACAAAAAGACAAGAGAAAGGTTCACAAGCATAAATCAAGAGAACGGAAGAAAATTGTCAAATCAACACCACCTCATTTAGACAACTGCCAGAAGATGGAGCACAGCCATCTGCTGGAGCATGGGTCCCATGAAGCACCAGGGCAAACGCAGCACTGCTTAGACAAGATAAGGCTTTGTTTCAAGAATGTGCTGTCACCAGAACCCTGCCCCTTCCACCACACCACCCAGAGCCACAGCTGCCTGGCCACAAACCCCAGAGCAGCAGTCCCACCACACACAAAGCCCTTCAGAAGCGCAGCAGCTACAGGAAGTTGCTAAATTAAACCCCACACAGGTTTTAAGAAATATGAACTCCCTTCTTCAGCCCCTCTTCTACCACCTCAGCAGCCTCAGGTGATGGGAGAGGGGAAGGAGTTTTCAGAATGGGAGCTGCGACTTCATGAGCATGTATCAGCTTCGTGCCTTAGGGCGACTGCCCAAAATCCACACTGCCATCTAACACCCACCTCGTGTCACAGTCAGATGTAACACCAAGTACATATGGGTATAAAGGGTGAGGTCTGCAGAGGCAGAAAGGGAACCACGGGGTTGGCAGGGCATGTCCAGAGCGCTCCTTGTCTCTGCTGTGGTGTCTGCGGCCTAGCCACCAGCCTAGGCCTCACCCACAGGGAGCGCAGGGCAGAAGAGAAGCCAGCTCTGATTCCAAAAACCTTTCTTCCTCCCACATCAGGGCCCTGGGAACAACACCTTGGATCAGTTTCAGAGCACACAACGCACTGGAGACGCTGAATGCCAGGCCCCTGTGGGGCCGAGCTCCTCCAGAACAGCTTGCATTGACGCGCAGCCGTATCAACAGGAGAAAACACCATCTGACTGCGAGGAAGCAACAAATATTAATAGGAAAAACAGATCTGCAGTTTTTATTTCTCCAGTTTCCATATACAAGGACACCAGATACTTGCTTTTAAAATGGTAAGAAAAACGTCTTTTCCCCTTGCAACACATAATGCAGCTTTGGAACGCGATGCTGCAGGGCAGAGGGGCAGAGGTCTGATACCTGTGGGCATCACCAGGATCCTCAGACTCACCACAAAATCCAGTACTCTCTGGAACACAGAACATGGCTTTAAACCTTGCACATAACTTACCCTCCTCTGTTTAGGTTATGGTCTATCTGCATTCTCCTGAAAGACTGTGAGTCTGATTCCATTTAGCAACGTTTCTGTCTACTGCTGGGCGAGCATGGGAACTGTCCCATTTACACCTGAAAAACGTGTTCTAAAAGAAGAAAAGATTCGGATATTAAACTATATACTACTTCAGAAAAACCTATGATGCTATGCCAGAAGCCCCACAGACAAGAATTAAGAACACTTTGCTGGTTTATTTAGGGTACACGAGAGTTCATCCCCAGTGCTTGCTGGTTGCAGTAAGACCCATGGCCATATCAGCAGCACCATCTGTGACTCCATCTGAGCTCATAAGCTAAGCAACCCTGGGCATGGTGCTTTCGGCTAGAGAAGCCATTCTCTGCCTCCCCTGTTGTGCAATGCCAATGACAACAAATTGCAGCTGTATATTCCATCCCCAAATGGCTCCACTGCCATAGCAGAGGTTACTTAAAGTTAAATGTAATGCAACTTACGCTTAAGTATGCATGCACCAAAAAAAGGGGGAAAAATATACGTATATCAATGTAGTACTTTAAGCACAAGTAATACTGAATCTAGATGTCCGTTACTTGCTCAAGGCATTGGTTTAAGAACAGCTATAAGAAGTGACCTCTGCAAACAAACCGTCCACTGCTAATAATCTTGCCAACTGTGAAAAATGTACAGCATACCATAGTTAGTTTTCCAAAGTTAGAGGAATCACCACGAGCTCATGAGATACCATAGAAATGTGTCACCACAGGAACACATTTCTGCAGGAGTAGAGAATGATGGAAAGATGTTTGCTTATTTTTAGCCTCTAGAGGTCACAGCCTCACAGTTAAATCCCTGGAGTCAGACAGGCAGTCTCTATTTTTGCTCCAATACATCATTTATAAGACATTGCAATCTTTTAAACAACCCAATTTAAGGTCTCAATTTTGTGGACATCAAAAGAAACTCTGTTTGGCCTTTACAGCTCTGCATCACCCACTGAGC
This sequence comes from Alectura lathami, assembly GCA_013399715.1. NCBI lineage: Eukaryota > Metazoa > Chordata > Aves > Galliformes > Megapodiidae > Alectura > Alectura lathami. The sequence goes on along the minus strand of VXAV01005053.1, from coordinate 228,929 downwards.
TGAGCACAGGAAGGGCATCCACTGTAATGCTTCAGCTTCTGCGAGTTGCACGGGTCCTATTCGCGACCTGCGGTGCTGAGACGACAGAAGTGGGCAGAACTGCCCAAGCATGAAATTGGTTTAAAATGATGAAGTGAAGATCTGTTTTTCGTTGAGATCAAATCACATCTGAGAACGCCGACAGCAGTCTATTTAGTTCCCCTGAAATCTGATCCATACCACAGTTTTTTCATCTCCCTGTTTCCTGTTTGGAAGCCAACACTGACCTACAGAACACTATTACCTGTGAGTTCTTTCACTTGACCAAATGCCACCAGGTAGCTTGGCAATATGTTCTTCAAATGGAGAGGAAGAAATACTTTCCCCCCAGTTCCTGTAGACTGCAAGAAATGAAGCACAGTGCCCTACGCTGTCATTCCAGAGATGCTCCCAAAGCCACTGTAACACAGGACCACCCAACAGAGCAGCAGAACTGGCTGGACAGAGCAATGTTCCTGGCAGTGCTGAGCCACAGCTCAACCCAGCCACCCCTGACAGCCTGTTCAGCCCAAGTACAGCAACTGCTTGGAGCCACCTTACATGCAGCATCTGAACATAGCAGGAAATGGCCAACAGCTGCAGGAAGGAGGAGGATGCTCAGGAGATGAGGGATGCTGGGCTCCACTGGTGCCAGGTGCTTTTTCAGAATCTTGGGTACCAGACCCATGGCGCTATTCCAGCTACACTTTGCATTATCAGAATATACACCATGAGGACACACTCCAAGACCTTAAAAGGGCCTTCCAGAGATGAAGCCCTCTCTCTTTACACCACTGCTTGTTTATAAATAGTTCAAACTCATTAATTACTTAAGAGCAGGTGATGCTTGGTGTGGTTCAATTACAGCTGCAGCATTTAGTGTATTACCACTCTTTAGCATGCCTCAGCCATGTATCATCTTATAACCAGACAACAGGCATACCCAAAGGGACTAAAACCTTGACTTTCACATGAACAAACTGTTTTTAATCTAAAATAAAAGTTTTAACATGAAAGCACTGTTACAAGTTCTGTTTCTGGATACAGAAGAAGCAGAAGTCCAGCCCGGATCAAACCAAACATACAAAATTAAGACCCTATTTTGCAAATAGCACTCATTGGGCTCCCTCCTTCCTGCCTCAGTGACTCTGTGCTCCAATTAAAGCCATCAGTACGGAAGCCAGACATCGAACAGCACATTAACATGCCTCTCTGAGCACTTGCACCCCTGTCCCACTACATCTCAATTTCTCTGGGGCCTTGAACAAACGTTGTAAACTTTGTTATAACACAGCACAGCAGCAGCTGCGCAAACTGATTTCCAGTTAGGCCATCAGAATTAAGACATCTTCACTTAAAGGGCACCCCTCCTGCAGTCCTTCCCTCCATCTTCATTCCTACAGTGGGTAGAGCTCATGCAGGCAAGACAGTCCTGAAGAACCCAGATAGCACCAGCTCTTGAGAACAACAGCCAAGAAAACACCCTGAAGGAATAAACATCAGCCTCCTCATTCCCACCTCCTCCAACCATTAGGTTTTATTGTTTGGCTGTTAAAAAACAAACACCAAACACACATGTGCTTACCCTCAGCAGCAACACCGGGGCTGTGTGCTCAGCTCTCACAGGAGGCACACACTGAACACCCACAGCTGCCCATCGTTAATAAATCCTGGCCTAGCACCAGCAATTCTCTTCCTCTAACAAACTTGATCTGCAGCAAGAAGAGGTATTGCTTGCAATTAGCTGGTAACCGTGTTCTTGCCACAATGTGGCAATATAATAATAAGAAGAAAAAATCATAGCCTAACCCAGCCTATGTCACCCCAAAGAAACCATAGAGGCAACAGCTTGAACTGGGGAGACTACTGATAGCAGAGGGCAGATTCTGGATCCTTTAAGGCAACTTGAGCAGGTAAAAGCCTAACGGCATCATCTAAACAACATATCTGCACTTCAGGCTGCTCTAATGAAGGGTGCAGAACTGACACATTTGTCTCCTGGTACGAGGCCAGATCTGCAAGATTTAGCTCAGTATATCTAAATGCAGTCAGGAGTGTTTCCTCAGAAACCAACTGCAAATCATCGTATGGTTTCATTAGGTGTTCACTGCAACTGCTCCAGAAGTCCTTGTGTCTTCTCACATTAGAGACAGGAACCTGCTCCTTCTGGGTCTCAGAGCAGGGTCACTGCTGCTGCTGCTGCTGCTCACTTGCATTGCCCCAAGGCTTTCAGAAGGGGCTGGAGGAGGAATATGCATTACCACTGCTAATTCCCTCTTCTTTTCCAGCTCCCAGTCAACTTCTCAACTTCAGACAAAAACCTGAACTAGAAAATATTCTCTCTGCACCTGTTAGCTAAGCTGACAAAGGTAATTAAAGCAATTGGCTTTCTTGTACAGAAAGAACAGAACACATCCCGCCTCCATCATCTCTCCAACCACAGCGATGCAAAACACTTCTGTCACATTAGCATGCAGATGATAAACACGGCCAGGGCCAGATCAACTTACAAAAAGTGCTGCCAGTACACAGCCACAAATTTAAAATAAAACCTTTAACTACTGCCCTTTGCACCTGATGCTCTAGCCAGCTGCTCATCCAGCTTACAGTCCACCCATCCAGTCCAAATCTCCTGAATTTGGCTACACAGACACTACAGAAGACTGCAGTCTTGCAGGTGTCAGGGTAGTAAAAATCCTCACTGAGAGCAGAGATTGCAACTAGGAGTCGTCCTGGTACCGGAGAAAGCTTTGTCCACCTCCTCTTCATCCTCTGCCTACTGCAGACATCCTCCTTGCTGGCCCAACTTATGATCCTGACTCATCAGCTCTTAGCATGCATGTACGGTTTTATAATCCATAGTGGAGACTGAAAATAACAGATGCATCTGCATATGACATTCACATTTATATAGTTTGAGTTGGCCTACAGATACATCCATCTATTTTCCCCCTGAATTGGTGTTTAATTAAAAAGCAGTACCCCCTGTCTCAGTACCGTAAAAAGGGCACGTTGTTGGTTTAAATCATCTTGAAAGATTACAGTCAGCTCAGGACTGTCAACTTCACACTGAGCTGGGCTGCCGTGGTGCTTTTGGGAGAGATTGCTGGTGTGTTTTGTTGATTTAAAAAAAAAAAAAAACATAAAAAACCCTACTAATACCCACAAACAGAAGTTAGCAATAACTATGAGGGGCTCTTTTTAAAAAGTATATATATACCCTGACAAAACTTTTAAAACATGAATCATCTGCTGCTTTCATTTTGAGCCAATTCACTGTTATTTTTAAACATGCAGGTGAATCAGTGTTCTTTTGCGTACTTTGGAAGGTGAGATCTGGAAGAACCACACCAGGACAGACTTCTGGGGAGACTACTGCAGATTCATCACATTGTGCCTCAAAACCAAAACATCACTCTCCTAAAAATTGCTCGGCTGTGCTCTTGTGTTCTCTTCGAAAGACGATGCTATTGTTAGGAAAACGCGCTAATTAGGATTCCTGTGCTAGTTTCAGGCTGAGTTTCTCTTCACAATCTGCCTCTAGCAAATGCTGAATCCATTGCTTTTGTTTAACTAAAGCAGGCTTATCTTTTTCCTTTGGCATACTTTGCGGCTCAGATTTTAGTAAGAATTCCAGTTTAGAAATGAAAGAGTTCTTGCCAAGAATACACTTCTGTAACATTGCAATTTGATGGTGTGCTTTACTATTTTTCCCCACTTGGATGTTTATTTGCAAATGATTAACCATGCTGTATATGCACACAATGCAAGCTATTGGTTTTCACCTATTCTTTGTCTGCAAGGGCTTAGTAACTGTGAGCCAACCTGCATATTTAATGTACTTTAAACCAGTTGTATTTGCTGCATTACTGCTGCGGAGTTTTGGACAGCATCCAAACATACTAAGTTTAGCTCCAAAATTGGCTCTTTTAAAACAATTCTCTTGTTAAGAAGCTGACTGCAGAGCCTCCGGCTTGCTTGGCACCGTAAGCGCTCCAGCCTGAGCAGCGCTTGTGGCTGCCCACAGGGGACTGGAGACCTTTGGGGGACGCCCAGAGCAGTGTGGAAGGACCAGCCGTGTCCCCATGCTGCCCACGTCCCAGCCGATTTGGAGAATGGCCCCGCTCCCCACCCTCAGCCCAGCCGTTTGATGGAGCAGCCAGCACAGCTCTCTCGGCCGCTCTGACACCGTGACTTACTGTTAGGCAACCTGAGCGAGCTGAAATCCACCTTCTCGCAGCTGGGAAGCCCTTTTAGTCACATAACAAATGGTAAGGGTGAGGAAGAGCTCCCTGCAAGCGCTCCCGTCCCTCCCCACACACCAGTACAGGTGCTGGAACAAGCGTGCCTGGCACGCTGCCATCTGCCAGCCCACAAGGAGCCCATCCAGGCTGGGATGCTGCGGGCCATCCTTCTGGAGCACCCCCAGAGCTTGGTGCAAAGACGAGGCAGGTCAGAGGGGAAGCTCCAGTGGACCCTCAGTTTCTGTAAGGCCATAAGCCTGTCCTACAAAAGGGTAAGTGTGAGCAGAGCTGGTGCTCCCTTTGGTAACGTCTCTGACAGATCTCCATCCATCACACTGAGATGCTGCAGGAAGCACGCTCATGCCATATGGACACCCCAGGATGTTCCATAAGATTCCACTGGATTCAGAGGAACCAATAACTTATAAAGATAGCGTGTAACTGCATTAAGTAAAATATAGATTTTCTTTAATGAATTTCAGTCAGTATTGTCTTTATTAAATACATCTTTCAAGGCTGATTTAAATTAGTGATGCTTTGAAAATGTGCCTCCCCCACTTCTACCCTTCCTCAAATGCAATTCTGACAAAAACAGAAGAGCTTCCAAGACTTGTCCAAGGCTCATGCTTAGGATCTTGTTCAAGCAAAGGTCCCAATAGTTTGGTACCGCCCCAAAACTGCAACACTATTCCAGATGAGACTGTTTCACATGAGGTTCAATTCTTCACACTCGGCACAGCACACAGTTGCTTCCCTGACTTCTAGATTGAAGCAGGTTTCTATCACTGACTGCCTTAAACCAGCATTCACGAACACATTTATAACTACATTTGAGTTTTATACAGATCACCCTCTAAAAAAGAAACTGAACATTATTCTAATCCCAATTAGATTTGATACCAAGAAGAGTCTATCCATCTCTTTGTAATTATTATGAGAATGTATTCAATTTGCTACTTTCATCTAACAGCAATTACAACTGTTAACCAGTTCTAAAGCACATCCTTTAGGAAGCCATGAGTCATATTTCATGCTAATCACTGTTTATTTGGCATTCTCTTCTGAAAATAAAGGGATCAGTTCACAAACCCTTAAACAGAAATGATAAGAAAAAAAAAAATCAAATGAAGTGGTGCATCAGAAAGAGATAAAAAATTAAGATCTTCCACATGCTGAATAGTTTTACAAAGCACCCATTGTAAAAGTCTATCCCTAGGACAAACGCTGACTGTAAATAAGAATGTTCAAGGCAGTTCTTTGAAGCCACTTAAAAAATCAGCAGCTGCATGGTACTACAAAAACCTCCCTTCAAGGAGATTTAAGCCCAGTTTTACAAGAGGAAAGATTCCAGCAAAGAGACACTCCTCTATCAGACCACTGCAGAACCCAACGTACCTTTCTCAGGCTCCCAGAACAGGCCTGCTCCTGCTTGGCACCCTGCACGGCCAGGTTTGGGGACAGCGTGTAGAACAGAAATCCCCTTCTGCTCCCCGTGTCTTGCATTTCTCCTGCTCTCCAAACTTTCTGACAACACCCTCAATGCCATAAATGTATGTGGCACTTCACCTTCCTGGCTAAGGAACATGCAGTTTAAATCTACAGGCATGAAAATATTACAGAACCTAAACCTGAGTAAGATAAAGGTTTGTTACCGCCAATGAGTGGTACAGAGGAGAGCCCTGGAGGCCGTAAGTCTCGAGGAGCAAGCCACCTCAGGCCCCATATGGTTTGTATGTACAACCGAGGAAACCAGCGGTTTATCTCATTTTCTTACAGCGCTGTTCCCCTGCACCGCAGGGCATGGCAGCCCCGAAACACAGGTCCGTGCAGCACCCTGCACACGCAGAACAGGACAGAGCCAAGCCCTATCTGCTTCCACCGGTGAATCTAAAACTAACGGGAAGCAAATTCCAGCTTAATCCAATTATTTGTGCTAAATTAAAATCCCTCACTAATCCTTTATCAATGGCTGGCTATTTTACCAAGGAGAGGAGCCTGGGGCTTCTGCGACTGATGGGGAGCTGCACGGTGTAACACAAGTGGGTGAGAAGGAGGTGAGCCTAGAGAACTTGCAGCACACCATGCATAAGAGCCTGCAAGCCCTCAGGCCACATGTCACCCACCCAGGACAGTGGCAGGGGACAGCTGCACTTGCACAGCCGCTGCCTACCTACCTACCCTGCTGCCCGAGCACAGCCCTGCAGCCCCCGTGCTGCCACCCTGCCCAGCTGCACAAGGCTCCCATTCACAGCAGCACACCCCCCACAACACACCACCACCCATGTCTTCCCCAAAGCACCAAAATAAACTCATTCATTACGACACCGAGCAGCGCGTTCCCCACAGAGGAGGGAGATGCGTGGAGGTTTCTGCTGAAAGCAGCACTATCGGGCACTCAAGTTGCTATTTACTCGTTAAATGTTGAAAAAGAGGAGGAAGACATCAATGCACAACAACCCTCTTGAGCACAGCATGAGTTTACCCTCAATGCTCACAACTGCAGGGTGAAGACAGGAGGTACAGCCAAGCAACAGCCAGGCAGAAAGCCCCCCTGTGCTCCAGGACCAGGTGGCTTTCCAAGACACAATCAGGAGATTCTTGCGTGCTAGCAGGAATCTTGCAGTCCATAAGCGGTTTCCCCACCAGCCCACACCACTGGAGAACCAAGCCCAAACGATCAGAGCAACCCAAGGGCACTTCCGCTGGAATAAAGCAAAGATCAAGCTTTGCTAAATTGCACCCTTCTGAAATAAAGGATCAGTAAAATCCTTCAGCCACTCCTAAAAATTAATGCGAGTTCTATTTACTACACCGTCTAAAAAGTGCTCTTCTGCTTCAGGAGGCATCAGCAAGGATGTGACCTTTCACACTGCGAGCTGGAGCAGGGGTGGATTCGGTGTCAGAGGTCCATCTCCTGTGGAAGGACGCAGCTATGGCTCAAAGCCACCTCATGGGGATTTTTAACCAAGGAAAGGTTTCAAAAAATAAACAAATGGTTGCTGCTGTTGGCTGTAAGCCTATATAAAACATCTTGAGATTTTGTTCTGATCGTCACAGGCGTGTTAAGAATTAAGAAGCAGTCTTTATAGTTATAAAAAAAACCACCCGCCAAAAAATCAGCCTGCAGTAGAGAAGCTCATTAAACTTTTTAATCAAGCTGGGGAGAAAAAAAATGCTTATTTCCTAGTCATCAGTAAAGGAAGGTTTTGAAAGGTCATAACCTTAAAGTTAAAACGAGATCCAAAAAAAAAAAAAACACCAAGGAAAACCATTAGCAGAAATCTACGTGTTCATCTCTCTCTGAAAACATTGTTTTCTTTGCAGACTTAAAGACTTCTGAAGTCAAAGCATCGGCTCCAACAGCTCATCTCTCCCCTCCCTATATCTCAGGGCAGAAATCAAATATTTGAGACATTCATAATTCAAGCTCCTTATAGTTCAAAATTAAATCAAGTTTTCTTAATAAGCTATACAACATGCACTCCTTCTAAAGGGCTGGTTTGTTTTTTTTTTTTGAAAGGTTTAATAAACCCTAAATAAATAAATAAAACATTGCACATCAAGAAGTCATAAAGTTCAAATAAGATAACCTTGAATTTAGTTTCCTGCACATGGTAATGAAGCTCCAGAGTATTGGAAATTCCTGCTGCTGTGGAGAAAAATAAATTGGGCAGACACAGTGAGTGCTATCCCTTCGTACAAGCGAACATAAACAAGATGCAAGAATGCAAAGCCAGCATGTGCGGCCAGCTATAATTTTCTGTGATTTCTGTAAAACGAAATGTAAAACAACCTCCCAGAGTGTCAAATTAGTGAAAAAAAAAAGTCATGAACAACATAAAAAGAGGCTTTTTAAAAGTCTTACAACTCCCTGTAAAAAGGATGAAAAGCAAAAGCAGATTCATCTTGGTATTCAAGTGAGCTCCCTGCTTACTTCCCCTTGCTCCCAGCCACCAGCATCACTCTCGTATGAGGCTGGGTGCTGCCTGTGCATCGGCCGGCACCTGGTGTCCCCAGCAGCCCCCTCCCACACCTGCGGCCAACAGCAAGTCTCCAGCAAGAGGACAAATCACATCCAGGGACAGAAGGATCCGATGGATTGAGAAGAGGAGCCTGGCTCACCTATGAGACGTGAACGGTTTAAAACAATCTGTCCTCTAGAAACAGCAATCAAAAAGTCCCCAAACTCTGTACAAAGTCTACAGATCTGTATGTGCAAAAAACACATGCACAGGGAAACAGAAGACGTACCAGACACTGGTTTTTCACCTCTACCACGCCATAATGGAAAATCACCTGGTAGATAATTCTGCCTCACCAGAAGAGAAACCTGACACCAAGGAAAAGTGTCCCACCACTGGGACGAGCTGTTCCTTCCCTGTCCTTCCAGAACCACCGGTTTCTGGATCTCATTCTGCCCCAGGGTGCTGCAGCAAAGCTGGGATGCCAGCCTGGAAACATCTCCATCTCCACAGCAGCAGCATCACTTCATCCCCACTCCTAAGATGAAGAAAGCTCCTGGAAATAATCAGGATTTGTCTTCCCCAAGAGACTGCAAACAACCTCTGCCTCTAATGAACATTTCAGCCTCCTCAATTTCCAGCCAAAATGTATTTCTGGCCAGCTCATTCCCACAGCAATATACTGCCCATAGGCATTCAGCTTCAGGTTTGGAGCTTTGCTAGCGTATGAAGATGCATCTGCTTCCCTGCAGATAACAACTCTGCTGAGGAGGCTCCAGACAACACATTAATCCTTCTGAAGTCAGTTGTAACTTAAGGTCATTAAAGAAGCTTAAATTTAACAAACTCCAAGTGGAAAGCTGGTGTGTGGGGGAGTTCCTGTGTGATGTCACATCCACTAGCCCATCTGCACAGGACTGCTTTCCAGCCCGGTTCTTCACTAGTCCAAGACCAGGAGAAAGAAGCCGTTGAGCTCTGGAGTGACAGCCAAAGGGAAGCAGTACAAAAAGAGATGCACTCTCTTTCTTCCCTTCCATCCCTCTCACCTCCTTTTTTAGGGACAGCAGTAGGGTACCCATGCAGGGGATCTTACACCACCCAGCAAACATTTGCTCATGAGATGCTGAGCACAAGTCTCACTGCAAGCACAGAGATGAAAAATCACTGCTTGATAAAGGCCAAAGCAAAGGAGGCTACGCTCACACCTGTCCCTACAGGGAGGGTGTCCTCCGCTCCCCATGCCCTAATGACAAGGGCTCACAAAGACTTTTCCACACCCCCATCTATAACCAGCCCCAGTGACAGCACAGCTGCAGTTCTAGTCCTTAGCTCTTTGTGCCCCAAGAACGCACTTAACTGCACATGAAACTGCTCCTCATTTGCACTGGCTCAACTGGTATCAGAATACAGACCTAAGAGCACAGGGGGCTGAAAAACAATCTGTCTGAAGACTCATAGGAAAGACTCTATCTGCCTTCTTCCCTTTCATCCTTACTTCTGGCTGCCACGGGTCTTGACAGGTAACCTTCGTCAGGTACCTTTTGGTGGATTATCAGCTTCAACAGCACACAGCGTAAGGATGAATCTAGAACCAAGATCGTTCCTCACCCAGGAAACAAAGCCTGACAGTAAATGCAGAAGCAACCTCCAGAAAACCAGAGAAAGCATGGCTGAAGCACCTCACGAGGCCATTTGACTTGTCAATCTGCTGATGCTTAAGCCAAGAGCAGTTCTTATCCTTTCCTATCCACAAGCACCCCCCAATTCCTGACACTTCCAAGTTTTAGCCAACAGCCTCTTCTTGTTTTGTAACCTTTCACCCAGCAGCAATATCAGTAATCACAGACTTCTCTTGTAAGACGTTCAGCTCCAGGACACTCAAAGGGGAGCCAAAGTGGGATGTTAAGAAAGTCTGTTTCTGTCAGCGAACCCAGTTCAAGCCACAGCAAGACTCTGAACTTATTTCCTTGCATCCACAAGACTTTGATCCAAGACTTTCCGAGGAAAGGATTGCTGAAACTCCAAACACAAAGCAGCGTGCTCTCAGATCTTGCACCAGCACCCTCACTGACTGCTTTGGGATGGCATCTCAGGGACTGACCAAGCTCTGGTGAGACCCCAGCACGACTGCGAGCATCGTTGTGAACACCACGAGAGCACAATCACCTGCTGGCGTCCCTGGGTGTGCCCATGGAGCTGTGCATCAAAGTCACAACTTGCCTGTACTGGAGCAGGATTCAGAAGAGTACAGCTGGCTCCAGCAGTGACGGAGCAAGGCCTCTTCAAAACAGAAGGACTGTGGTGCCTCCTCAGGCCAAAGATCTTTCCAGCCTCACATCCTAGGGTGGATGCGTCCACTCTTTGAGCTCTCACAAACTCTGAGTACCCACAGTGATGAGAAGCCATCAGGAGCCACCTCCCACAGGTTGTTTCAAGTCACTGCCTGCTGGCCCTTGTGCTGCAAGAGACAGCAAACAGACATCCTCAAAGCCACACGTGGTTTCACGGGTTTTGATCATACTCTCACCCCCATCACCTGTTTTCCAGGCAGCGTGAGCTCTGTGTGTGTGTGCCTAATGCTCAGCAAGCAGTGCAGTGCTTGCAGAATCTCACTGATGGGTATGTCCTGGGAGGGACAGGAGATGGAGGTGTCATGAACTAAATGAGGTTTAAGCTGACAATAGTTGGATGCAAGAAAAAAAATTCACCTTGCAGGAAGTCTATTTATCTTTTCCTATTTTAGTTGTAAAATGGAAGCTCAAAGACAAGGCTTTATGAGATGCTCAGCAACATAATCTGGGAAAAGTGGAAGCAGCACAGTTGCTTTACCCTGTCTTTCAGTTGTTTACTACGAAAAGAATTTCCTCTCCCCTCAGACATGAAAACAACAGATCACAATCTGAAAAAAAAAA